>CANUEZ040000115.1:4722500-5127500 GCA_948099385.1 Fasciola hepatica
GGTACGGAAAACTCTCCAGAGGACAAAGGAGACGGAAGAGAAGATCCTAAATCCACTTCAACATTGCCCAAACATATAGAAGTGAGGTCTGAACCGCCACCACAAAATAACCGAGATTCTGCAACCGCTGTGGACACAGAAGAGGAACCAAATGATGCATCCGATATCAACAGGGATTCAGGTTGACGTTCAGATAAAACTTCAACTTCCGCTTCTCTCTCGATTTCCTCTTCGGCTTCAACCTCACGCTCAGCCTCCAACACTGCTCTCGTCTCCACTTCGACCTCGGCCCCGGCTTCCGGTGCCACTTCTGCTTCGACCAACGCTTCCACTTCCACTTCGCCTTCACCTTCGCCTTCTTCTCCTTCTACTTCTTCTTCTTCTTCTTCTTCCTTCTCCTCGAATTCTTCTGCAGCTGCTGCCCTCGCAGCTGCTGCAACCTCGGGGACAACCATCAACTCAGCTTCCATTCCCATCTCGGCCTCATCGGCAACCTTGCGAACAGCCTCCAACTCTACCTCGGGCTCTTCTCGACGCTCTGTCACCAGATCAATCGCCACAGTCTCTACCTCGACTTCGGGCACCGCTTCCGAAACTCGCACTGGCTCAGCCTCCACCTCGGACACCGTTACAGCTTCAGCCTCAGCCTCACCCTCGGCCTCAGCTTCAACCACACGCTCAGCCTCGGTCTCAGCCACAACCTCTACTTCTACCTCAGACTCGGCCTCAGGCTCAGCTTCTAATCCAGCTTCACGCTCAACCTCAGCCTCACGTTCTGCCTCCACCTCGAACTCACCTTCAGCCTCAGCCTCAGCTACAGCCTCAGCCACAGCCTCAGCCTCGACCTCGGCCTCAGCCACAGCCTCGGCCTCGACCTCGGCCTCAGATTCACCTTCAATCTCACCTACAACCTCTGCTTCTGCCTCAGCCTCTCGTGCAGCCTCTGCCTCCACCTCTGAATCTAACTCAGGCTCTTCTTCTACCACAGCCTCAGCCTCTGCCTCTGCCTCACCCACAGCCTCTGACACTGCTTCGGCTTCGGCTTCGAATTCGACTTCGGCCTCGGCCTCCACCTCGGCCTCCACCTCGGCCTCCACCTCCACTTCCGCTTCAGCTTCAGCTTCGGATTCAGCTTCGGATTCAGCTTCAACTTCAACTTCCGCTTCTCTCTCGATTTCCTCTTCGGCTTCAACCTCACGCTCAGCCTCCAACACTGCTCTCGTCTCCACTTCGACCTCGGCCCCGGCTTCCGGTGCCACTTCTGCTTCGACCAACGCTTCCACTTCCACTTCGCCTTCACCTTCGCCTTCTTCTCCTTCTACTTCTTCTTCTTCTTCTTCTTCCTTCTCCTCGAATTCTTCTGCAGCTGCTGCCCTCGCAGCTGCTGCAACCTCGGGGACAACCATCAACTCAGCTTCCATTCCCATCTCGGCCTCATCGGCAACCTTGCGAACAGCCTCCAACTCTACCTCGGGCTCTTCTCGACGCTCTGTCACCAGATCAATCGCCACAGTCTCTACCTCGACTTCGGGCACCGCTTCCGAAACTCGCACTGGCTCAGCCTCCACCTCGGACACCGTTACAGCTTCAGCCTCAGCCTCACCCTCGGCCTCAGCTTCAACCACACGCTCAGCCTCGGTCTCAGCCACAACCTCTACTTCTACCTCAGCCTCGGCCTCAGGCTCAGCTTCTAATCCAGCTTCACGCTCAACCTCAGCCTCACGTTCTGCCTCCACCTCGAACTCACCTTCAGCCTCAGCCTCAGCTACAGCCTCAGCTACAGCCTCAGCCTCGACCTCGGCCTCGACCTCGACCTCGGCCTCAGATTCAGCTTCAACCTCACCTACAACCTCTGCTTCTGCCTCAGCCTCTCGAGCAGCCTCTGCCTCCACCTCTGAATCTAACTCGTGCTCTTCTTCTACCACAGCCTCAGCCTCTGCCTCTGCCTCACCCACAGCCTCTGACACTGCTTCGGCTTCGGCTCCGACTTCGACTTCGACTTCGACTTCGGCCTCGGCCTCCACCTCCACTTCCGCTTCAGCTTCAGCTTCGGATTCAGCTTCGGATTCAGCTTCAACTTCAACTTCCGCTTCTCTCTCGATTTCCTCTTCGGCTTCAACCTCACGCTCAGCCTCCAACACTGCTCTCGTCTCCACTTCGACCTCGGCCCCGGCTTCCGGTGCCACTTCTGCTTCGACCAACGCTTCCACTTCCACTTCGCCTTCACCTTCGCCTTCTTCTCCTTCTACTTCTTCTTCTTCTTCTTCTTCCTTCTCCTCGAATTCTTCTGCAGCTGCTGCCCTCGCAGCTGCTGCAACCTCGGGGACAACCATCAACTCAGCTTCCATTCCCATCTCGGCCTCATCGGCAACCTTGCGAACAGCCTCCAACTCTACCTCGGGCTCTTCTCGACGCTCTGTCACCAGATCAATCGCCACAGTCTCTACCTCGACTTCGGGCACCGCTTCCGAAACTCGCACTGGCTCAGCCTCCACCTCGGACACCGTTACAGCTTCAGCCTCAGCCTCACCCTCGGCCTCAGCTTCAACCACACGCTCAGCCTCGGTCTCAGCCACAACCTCTACTTCTACCTCAGCCTCGGCCTCAGGCTCAGCTTCTAATCCAGCTTCACGCTCAACCTCAGCCTCACGTTCTGCCTCCACCTCGAACTCACCTTCAGCCTCAGCCTCAGCTACAGCCTCAGCCACAGCCTCAGCCTCGACCTCGGCCTCAGCCACAGCCTCGGCCTCGACCTCGGCCTCAGATTCAGCTTCAACCTCACCTTCAACCTCTGCTTCTGCCTCAGTCTCTCGAGCAGCCTCTGCCTCCACCTCTGCCTCTCGTTCGGCCTCTACCTCCACCTCTGCCTCTGACTCGTGCTCTTCTTCTACCACAGCCTCAGCCTCTGCCTCTGCCTCAGCCACAGCCTCTGACACTGCTTCGGCTTCGGCTTCGAATTCGACTTCGGCCTCGGCCTCGGCCTCCAACTCGACATCCACCTCCACTTCCGCTTTAGCTTCAGCTTCGGATTCAGCTTCAACTTCAACTTCCGCTTCTCTCTCGATTTCCTCTTCGGCTTCAACCTCACGCTCAGCCTCCAACACTGCTCTCGTCTCCACTTCGACCTCGGCCCCGGCTTCCGGTGCCACTTCTGCTTCGACCAACGCTTCCACTTCCACTTCGCCTTCACCTTCGCCTTCTTCTCCTTCTACTACTTCTTCTTCTTCCTTCTCTTCGAATTCTTCTGCAGCTGCTGCCCTCGCAGCTGCTGCAACCTCGGGGACAACCATCAACTCAGCTTCCATTCCCATCTCGGCCTCATCGGCAACCTTGCGAACAGCCTCCAACTCTACCTCGGGCTCTTCTCGACGCTCTGTCACCAGATCAATCGCCACAGTCTCTACCTCGACTTCGGGCACCGCTTCCGAAACTCGCACTGGCTCAGCCTCCACCTCGGACACCGTTACAGCTTCAGCCTCAGCCTCACCCTCGGCCTCAGCTTCAACCACACGCTCAGCCTCGGTCTCAGCCACAACCTCTACTTCTACCTCAGACTCGGCCTCAGGCTCAGCTTCTAATCCAGCTTCACGCTCAACCTCAGCCTCACGTTCTGCCTCCACCTCGAACTCACCTTCAGCCTCAGCCTCAGCTACAGCCTCAGCCACAGCCTCAGCCTCGACCTCGGCCTCAGCCACAGCCTCGGCCTCGACCTCGGCCTCAAATTCAGCTTCAATCTCACCTACAACCTCTGCTTCTGCCTCAGCCTCTCGTGCAGCCTCTGCCTCCACCTCTGCCTCTCGTTCGGCCTCTACCTCCACCTCTGCCTCTGACTCGTGCTCTTCTTCTACCACAGCCTCAGCCTCTGCCTCTGCCTCACCCACAGCCTCTGAATCTGCTCCGGCTTCGGCCTCCACTTCGAATTCGACTTCGGCCTCCGCCTCGACCTCCACTTCCGCTTCAGCTTCAGCTTCGGATTCAGCTTCAACTTCAACTTCCGCTTCTCTCTCGATTTCCTCTTCGGCTTCAACCTCACGCTCAGCCTCCAACACTGCTCTCGTCTCCACTTCGACCTCGGCCCCGGCTTCCGGTGCCACTTCTGCTTCGACCAACGCTTCCACTTCCACTTCGCCTTCACCTTCGCCTTCTTCTCCTTCTACTTCTTCTTCTTCTTCTTCTTCCTTCTCCTCGAATTCTTCTGCAGCTGCTGCCCTCGCAGCTGCTGCAACCTCGGGGACAACCATCAACTCAGCTTCCATTCCCATCTCGGCCTCATCGGCAACCTTGCGAACAGCCTCCAACTCTACCTCGGGCTCTTCTCGACGCTCTGTCACCAGATCAATCGCCACAGTCTCTACCTCGACTTCGGGCACCGCTTCCGAAACTCGCACTGACTCAGCCTCCACCTCGGACACCGTTACAGCTTCAGCCTCAGCCTCACCCTCGGCCTCAGCTTCAACCACACGCTCAGCCTCGGTCTCAGCCACAACCTCTATTTCTACCTCAGCCTCGGCCTCAGGCTCAGCTTCTAATCCAGCTTCACGCTCAACCTCAGCCTCACGTTCTGCCTCCACCTCGAACTCACCTTCAGCCTCAGCCTCAGCTACAGCCTCAGCCACAGCCTCAGCCTCGACCACGGCCTCAGCCACAGCCTCGGCCTCGACCTCGGCCTCAGATTCAGCTTCAACCTCACCTACAACCTCTGCTTCTGCCTCAGCCTCTCGTGCAGCCTCTACCTCCACCTCTGCCTCTGACTCGTGCTCTTCTTCTACCACAGCCTCAGCCTCTGCCTCTGCCTCAGCCACAGCCTCTGACACTGCTTCGGCTTCGAATTCGACTTCGACTTCGGCTTCGGCCTCCGTCTCGACCCCCACTTCCGCTTCAGCTTCAGCTTCGGCCTCAGCTTCATCTTCAACTTCCGCTTCTCTCTCGATTTCCTCTTCGGCTTCAACCTCACGCTCAGCCTCGGTCTCAGCCACAACCTCTACTTCTACCTCAGCCTCGGCCTCAGGCTCAGCTTCTAATCCAGCTTCACGCTCAACCTCAGCCTCACGTTCTGCCTCCACCTCGAACTCACCTTCAGCCTCAGCCTCAGCTACAGCCTCAGCCACAGCCTCAGCCTCGACCTCGGCCTCAGCCACAGCCTCGGCCTCGACCTCGGCCTCAGATTCACCTTCAATCTCACCTACAACCTCTGCTTCTGCCTCAGCCTCTCGTGCAGCCTCTGCCTCCACCTCTGAATCTAACTCAGGCTCTTCTTCTACCACAGCCTCAGCCTCTGCCTCTGCCTCACCCACAGCCTCTGACACTGCTTCGGCTTCGGCTTCGAATTCGACTTCGGCCTCGGCCTCCACCTCGGCCTCCACCTCGGCCTCCACCTCCACTTCCGCTTCAGCTTCAGCTTCGGATTCAGCTTCGGATTCAGCTTCAACTTCAACTTCCGCTTCTCTCTCGATTTCCTCTTCGGCTTCAACCTCACGCTCAGCCTCCAACACTGCTCTCGTCTCCACTTCGACCTCGGCCCCGGCTTCCGGTGCCACTTCTGCTTCGACCAACGCTTCCACTTCCACTTCGCCTTCACCTTCGCCTTCTTCTCCTTCTACTTCTTCTTCTTCTTCCTTCTCCTCGAATTCTTCTGCAGCTGCTGCCCTCGCAGCTGCTGCAACCTCGGGGACAACCATCAACTCAGCTTCCATTCCCATCTCGGCCTCATCGGCAACCTTGCGAACAGCCTCCAACTCTACCTCGGGCTCTTCTCGACGCTCTGTCACCAGATCAATCGCCACAGTCTCTACCTCGACTTCGGGCACCGCTTCCGAAACTCGCACTGGCTCAGCCTCCACCTCGGACACCGTTACAGCTTCAGCCTCAGCCTCACCCTCGGCCTCAGCTTCAACCACACGCTCAGCCTCGGTCTCAGCCACAACCTCTACTTCTACCTCAGCCTCGGCCTCAGGCTCAGCTTCTAATCCAGCTTCACGCTCAACCTCAGCCTCACGTTCTGCCTCCACCTCGAACTCACCTTCAGCCTCAGCCTCAGCTACAGCCTCAGCTACAGCCTCAGCCTCGACCTCGGCCTCGACCTCGACCTCGGCCTCAGATTCAGCTTCAACCTCACCTACAACCTCTGCTTCTGCCTCAGCCTCTCGAGCAGCCTCTGCCTCCACCTCTGAATCTAACTCGTGCTCTTCTTCTACCACAGCCTCAGCCTCTGCCTCTGCCTCACCCACAGCCTCTGACACTGCTTCGGCTTCGGCTCCGACTTCGACTTCGACTTCGACTTCGGCCTCGGCCTCCACCTCCACTTCCGCTTCAGCTTCAGCTTCGGATTCAGCTTCGGATTCAGCTTCAACTTCAACTTCCGCTTCTCTCTCGATTTCCTCTTCGGCTTCAACCTCACGCTCAGCCTCCAACACTGCTCTCGTCTCCACTTCGACCTCGGCCCCGGCTTCCGGTGCCACTTCTGCTTCGACCAACGCTTCCACTTCCACTTCGCCTTCACCTTCGCCTTCTTCTCCTTCTACTTCTTCTTCTTCTTCTTCTTCCTTCTCCTCGAATTCTTCTGCAGCTGCTGCCCTCGCAGCTGCTGCAACCTCGGGGACAACCATCAACTCAGCTTCCATTCCCATCTCGGCCTCATCGGCAACCTTGCGAACAGCCTCCAACTCTACCTCGGGCTCTTCTCGACGCTCTGTCACCAGATCAATCGCCACAGTCTCTACCTCGACTTCGGGCACCGCTTCCGAAACTCGCACTGGCTCAGCCTCCACCTCGGACACCGTTACAGCTTCAGCCTCAGCCTCACCCTCGGCCTCAGCTTCAACCACACGCTCAGCCTCGGTCTCAGCCACAACCTCTACTTCTACCTCAGCCTCGGCCTCAGGCTCAGCTTCTAATCCAGCTTCACGCTCAACCTCAGCCTCACGTTCTGCCTCCACCTCGAACTCACCTTCAGCCTCAGCCTCAGCTACAGCCTCAGCCACAGCCTCAGCCTCGACCTCGGCCTCAGCCACAGCCTCGGCCTCGACCTCGGCCTCAGATTCAGCTTCAACCTCACCTACAACCTCTGCTTCTGCCTCAGTCTCTCGAGCAGCCTCTGCCTCCACCTCTGCCTCTCGTTCGGCCTCTACCTCCACCTCTGCCTCTGACTCGTGCTCTTCTTCTACCACAGCCTCAGCCTCTGCCTCTGCCTCAGCCACAGCCTCTGACACTGCTTCGGCTTCGGCTTCGAATTCGACTTCGGCCTCGGCCTCGGCCTCCAACTCGACATCCACCTCCACTTCCGCTTTAGCTTCAGCTTCGGATTCAGCTTCAACTTCAACTTCCGCTTCTCTCTCGATTTCCTCTTCGGCTTCAACCTCACGCTCAGCCTCCAACACTGCTCTCGTCTCCACTTCGACCTCGGCCCCGGCTTCCGGTGCCACTTCTGCTTCGACCAACGCTTCCACTTCCACTTCGCCTTCACCTTCGCCTTCTTCTCCTTCTACTACTTCTTCTTCTTCCTTCTCTTCGAATTCTTCTGCAGCTGCTGCCCTCGCAGCTGCTGCAACCTCGGGGACAACCATCAACTCAGCTTCCATTCCCATCTCGGCCTCATCGGCAACCTTGCGAACAGCCTCCAACTCTACCTCGGGCTCTTCTCGACGCTCTGTCACCAGATCAATCGCCACAGTCTCTACCTCGACTTCGGGCACCGCTTCCGAAACTCGCACTGGCTCAGCCTCCACCTCGGACACCGTTACAGCTTCAGCCTCAGCCTCACCCTCGGCCTCAGCTTCAACCACACGCTCAGCCTCGGTCTCAGCCACAACCTCTACTTCTACCTCAGACTCGGCCTCAGGCTCAGCTTCTAATCCAGCTTCACGCTCAACCTCAGCCTCACGTTCTGCCTCCACCTCGAACTCACCTTCAGCCTCAGCCTCAGCTACAGCCTCAGCCACAGCCTCAGCCTCGACCTCGGCCTCAGCCACAGCCTCGGCCTCGACCTCGGCCTCAAATTCAGCTTCAATCTCACCTACAACCTCTGCTTCTGCCTCAGCCTCTCGTGCAGCCTCTGCCTCCACCTCTGCCTCTCGTTCGGCCTCTACCTCCACCTCTGCCTCTGACTCGTGCTCTTCTTCTACCACAGCCTCAGCCTCTGCCTCTGCCTCACCCACAGCCTCTGAATCTGCTCCGGCTTCGGCCTCCACTTCGAATTCGACTTCGGCCTCCGCCTCGACCTCCACTTCCGCTTCAGCTTCAGCTTCGGATTCAGCTTCAACTTCAACTTCCGCTTCTCTCTCGATTTCCTCTTCGGCTTCAACCTCACGCTCAGCCTCCAACACTGCTCTCGTCTCCACTTCGACCTCGGCCCCGGCTTCCGGTGCCACTTCTGCTTCGACCAACGCTTCCACTTCCACTTCGCCTTCACCTTCGCCTTCTTCTCCTTCTACTTCTTCTTCTTCTTCTTCTTCCTTCTCCTCGAATTCTTCTGCAGCTGCTGCCCTCGCAGCTGCTGCAACCTCGGGGACAACCATCAACTCAGCTTCCATTCCCATCTCGGCCTCATCGGCAACCTTGCGAACAGCCTCCAACTCTACCTCGGGCTCTTCTCGACGCTCTGTCACCAGATCAATCGCCACAGTCTCTACCTCGACTTCGGGCACCGCTTCCGAAACTCGCACTGACTCAGCCTCCACCTCGGACACCGTTACAGCTTCAGCCTCAGCCTCACCCTCGGCCTCAGCTTCAACCACACGCTCAGCCTCGGTCTCAGCCACAACCTCTATTTCTACCTCAGCCTCGGCCTCAGGCTCAGCTTCTAATCCAGCTTCACGCTCAACCTCAGCCTCACGTTCTGCCTCCACCTCGAACTCACCTTCAGCCTCAGCCTCAGCTACAGCCTCAGCCACAGCCTCAGCCTCGACCACGGCCTCAGCCACAGCCTCGGCCTCGACCTCGGCCTCAGATTCAGCTTCAACCTCACCTACAACCTCTGCTTCTGCCTCAGCCTCTCGTGCAGCCTCTACCTCCACCTCTGCCTCTGACTCGTGCTCTTCTTCTACCACAGCCTCAGCCTCTGCCTCTGCCTCAGCCACAGCCTCTGACACTGCTTCGGCTTCGAATTCGACTTCGACTTCGGCTTCGGCCTCCGTCTCGACCCCCACTTCCGCTTCAGCTTCAGCTTCGGCCTCAGCTTCATCTTCAACTTCCGCTTCTCTCTCGATTTCCTCTTCGGCTTCAACCTCACGCTCAGCCTCGGTCTCAGCCACAACCTCTACTTCTACCTCAGCCTCGGCCTCAGGCTCAGCTTCTAATCCAGCTTCACGCTCAACCTCAGCCTCACGTTCTGCCTCCACCTCGAACTCACCTTCAGCCTCAGCCTCAGCTACAGCCTCAGCCACAGCCTCAGCCTCGACCTCGGCCTCAGCCACAGCCTCGGCCTCGACCTCGGCCTCAGATTCAGCTTCAACCTCACCTACAACCTCTGCTTCTGCCTCAGCCTCTCGTGCAGCCTCTGCCTCCACCTCTGCCTCTCGTTCGGCCTCTACCTCCACCTCTGCCTCTGACTCGTGCTCTTCTTCTACCACAGCCTCAGCCTCTGCCTCTGCCTCACCCACAGCCTCTGACACTGCTTCGGCTTCGGCTTCGACTTCGACTTCGGCTTCGGCCTCCGCCTCGACCTCCACTTCCGCTTTAGCTTCAGCTTCGGACTCAGCTTCAACTTCAACTTCCGCTTCTCTCTCGATTTCCTCTTCGGCTTCAACCTCACGCTCAGCCTCCAACACTGCTCTCGTCTCCACTTCGACCTCGGCCCCGGCTTCCGGTGCCACTTCTGCTTCGACCAACGCTTCCACTTCCACTTCGCCTTCACCTTCGCCTTCTTCTCCTTCTACTTCTTCTTCTTCTTCTTCTTCCTTCTCCTCGAATTCTTCTGCAGCTGCTGCCCTCGCAGCTGCTGCAACCTCGGGGACAACCATCAATTCAGCTTCCATTCCCATCTCGGCCTCATCGACAACCTTGCGAACAGCCTCCAACTCTACCTCGGGCTCTTCTTGTCGCTCTGTCACCAGATCAATCGCCACAGTCTCTACCTCGACTTCGGGCACCGCTTCCGAAACTCGCACTGGCTCAGCCTCCACCTCGGACACCGTTACAGCTTCAGCCTCAGCCTCACCCTCGGCCTCAGCTTCAACCACACGCTCAGCCTCGGTCTCAGCCACAACCTCTACTTCTACCTCAGCCTCGGCCTCAGGCTCAGCTTCTAATCCAGCTTCACGCTCAACCTCAGCCTCACGTTCTGCCTCCACCTCGAACTCACCTTCAGCCTCAGCCTCAGCTACAGCCTCAGCCACAGCCTCAGCCTCGACCTCGGCCTCAGCCACAGCCTCGGCCTCGACCTCGGCCTCAGATTCAGCTTCAACCTCACCTACAACCTCTGCTTCTGCCTCAGCCTCTCGTGCAGCCTCTGCCTCCATCTCTGCCTCTCGTTCGGCCTCTACCTCCACCTCTGCCTCTGACTCGTGCTCTTCTTCTACCACAGCCTCAGCCTCTGCCTCTGCCTCACCCACAGCCTCTGACACTGCTTCGGCTTCGGCTTCGACTTCGACTTCGGCTTCGGCCTCCGCCTCGACCTCCACTTCCGCTTCAGCTTCAGCTTCGGATTCAGCTTCAACTTCAACTTCCGCTTCTCTCTCGATTTCCTCTTCGGCTTCAACCTCACGCTCAGCCTCCAACACTGCTCTCGTCTCCACTTCGACCTCGGCCCCGGCTTCCGGTGCCACTTCTGCTTCGACCAACGCTTCCACTTCCACTTCGCCTTCACCTTCGCCTTCTTCTCCTTCTACTTCTTCTTCTTCTTCTTCTTCCTTCTCCTCGAATTCTTCTGCAGCTGCTGCCCTCGCAGCTGCTGCAACCTCGGGGACAACCATCAACTCAGCTTCCATTCCCATCTCGGCCTCATCGGCAACCTTGCGAACAGCCTCCAACTCTACCTCGGGCTCTTCTCGACGCTCTGTCACCAGATCAATCGCCACAGTCTCTACCTCGACTTCGGGCACCGCTTCCGAAACTCGCACTGGCTCAGCCTCCACCTCGGACACCGTTACAGCTTCAGCCTCAGCCTCACCCTCGGCCTCAGCTTCAACCACACGCTCAGCCTCGGTCTCAGCCACAACCTCTACTTCTACCTCAGCCTCGGCCTCAGGCTCAGCTTCTAATCCAGCTTCACGCTCAACCTCAGCCTCACGTTCTGCCTCCACCTCGAACTCACCTTCAGCCTCAGCCTCAGCTACAGCCTCAGCCACAGCCTCAGCCTCGACCTCGGCCTCAGCCACAGCCTCGGCCTCGACCTCGGCCTCAGATTCAGCTTCAACCTCACCTACAACCTCTGCTTCTGCCTCAGCCTCTCGTGCAGCCTCTGCCTCCACCTCTGCCTCTCGTTCGGCCTCTACCTCCACCTCTGCCTCTGACTCGTGCTCTTCTTCTACCACAGCCTCAGCCTCTGCCTCTGCCTCACCCACAGCCTCTGACACTGCTTCGGCTTCGGCTTCGACTTCGACTTCGGCTTCGGCCTCCGCCTCGACCTCCACTTCCGCTTCAGCTTCAGCTTCGGATTCAGCTTCAACTTCAACTTCCGCTTCTCTCTCGATTTCCTCTTCGGCTTCAACCTCACGCTCAGCCTCCAACACTGCTCTCGTCTCCACTTCGACCTCGGCCCCGGCTTCCGGTGCCACTTCTGCTTCGACCAACGCTTCCACTTCCACTTCGCCTTCACCTTCGCCTTCTTCTCCTTCTACTTCTTCTTCTTCTTCCTTCTCCTCGAATTCTTCTGCAGCTGCTGCCCTCGCAGCTGCTGCAACCTCGGGGACAACCATCAATTCAGCTTCCATTCCCATCTCGGCCTCATCGACAACCTTGCGAACAGCCTCCAACTCTACCTCGGGCTCTTCTTGTCGCTCTGTCACCAGATCAATCGCCACAGTCTCTACCTCGACTTCGGGCACCGCTTCCGAAACTCGCACTGGCTCAGCCTCCACCTCGGACACCGTTACAGCTTCAGCCTCAGCCTCACCCTCGGCCTCAGCTTCAACCACACGCTCAGCCTCGGTCTCAGCCACAACCTCTACTTCTACCTCAGCCTCGGCCTCAGGCTCAGCTTCTAATCCAGCTTCACGCTCAACCTCAGCCTCACGTTCTGCCTCCACCTCGAACTCACCTTCAGCCTCAGCCTCAGCTACAGCCTCAGCCACAGCCTCAGCCTCGACCTCGGCCTCAGCCACAGCCTCGGCCTCGACCTCGGCCTCAGATTCAGCTTCAACCTCACCTACAACCTCTGCTTCTGCCTCAGCCTCTCGTGCAGCCTCTGCCTCCACCTCTGCCTCTCGTTCGGCCTCTACCTCCACCTCTGCCTCTGACTCGTGCTCTTCTTCTACCACAGCCTCAGCCTCTGCCTCTGCCTCACCCACAGCCTCTGACACTGCTTCGGCTTCGGCTTCGACTTCGACTTCGGCTTCGGCCTCCGCCTCGACCTCCACTTCCGCTTCAGCTTCAGCTTCGGATTCAGCTTCAACTTCAACTTCCGCTTCTCTCTCGATTTCCTCTTCGGCTTCAACCTCACGCTCAGCCTCCAACACTGCTCTCGTCTCCACTTCGACCTCGGCCCCGGCTTCCGGTGCCACTTCTGCTTCGACCAACGCTTCCACTTCCACTTCGCCTTCACCTTCGCCTTCTTCTCCTTCTACTTCTTCTTCTTCTTCTTCTTCCTTCTCCTCGAATTCTTCTGCAGCTGCTGCCCTCGCAGCTGCTGCAACCTCGGGGACAACCATCAACTCAGCTTCCATTCCCATCTCGGCCTCATCGGCAACCTTGCGAACAGCCTCCAACTCTACCTCGGGCTCTTCTCGACGCTCTGTCACCAGATCAATCGCCACAGTCTCTACCTCGACTTCGGGCACCGCTTCCGAAACTCGCACTGGCTCAGCCTCCACCTCGGACACCGTTACAGCTTCAGCCTCAGCCTCACCCTCGGCCTCAGCTTCAACCACACGCTCAGCCTCGGTCTCAGCCACAACCTCTACTTCTACCTCAGCCTCGGCCTCAGGCTCAGCTTCTAATCCAGCTTCACGCTCAACCTCAGCCTCACGTTCTGCCTCCACCTCGAACTCACCTTCAGCCTCAGCCTCAGCTACAGCCTCAGCCACAGCCTCAGCCTCGACCTCGGCCTCAGCCACAGCCTCGGCCTCGACCTCGGCCTCAGATTCAGCTTCAACCTCACCTACAACCTCTGCTTCTGCCTCAGCCTCTCGTGCAGCCTCTGCCTCCACCTCTGCCTCTCGTTCGGCCTCTACCTCCACCTCTGCCTCTGACTCGTGCTCTTCTTCTACCACAGCCTCAGCCTCTGCCTCTGCCTCACCCACAGCCTCTGACACTGCTTCGGCTTCGGCTTCGACTTCGACTTCGGCTTCGGCCTCCGCCTCGACCTCCACTTCCGCTTTAGCTTCAGCTTCGGACTCAGCTTCAACTTCAACTTCCGCTTCTCTCTCGATTTCCTCTTCGGCTTCAACCTCACGCTCAGCCTCCAACACTGCTCTCGTCTCCACTTCGACCTCGGCCCCGGCTTCCGGTGCCACTTCTGCTTCGACCAACGCTTCCACTTCCACTTCGCCTTCACCTTCGCCTTCTTCTCCTTCTACTTCTTCTTCTTCTTCCTTCTCCTCGAATTCTTCTGCAGCTGCTGCCCTCGCAGCTGCTGCAACCTCGGGGACAACCATCAACTCAGCTTCCATTCCCATCTCGGCCTCATCGGCAACCTTGCGAACAGCCTCCAACTCTACCTCGGGCTCTTCTCGACGCTCTGTCACCAGATCAATCGCCACAGTCTCTACCTCGACTTCGGGCACCGCTTCCGAAACTCGCACTGGCTCAGCCTCCACCTCGGACACCGTTACAGCTTCAGCCTCAGCCTCACCCTCGGCCTCAGCTTCAACCACACGCTCAGCCTCGGTCTCAGCCACAACCTCTACTTCTACCTCAGCCTCGGCCTCAGGCTCAGCTTCTAATCCAGCTTCACGCTCAACCTCAGCCTCACGTTCTGCCTCCACCTCGAACTCACCTTCAGCCTCAGCCTCAGCTACAGCCTCAGCCACAGCCTCAGCCTCGACCTCGGCCTCAGCCACAGCCTCGGCCTCGACCTCGGCCTCAGATTCAGCTTCAACCTCACCTACAACCTCTGCTTCTGCCTCAGCCTCTCGTGCAGCCTCTGCCTCCACCTCTGCCTCTCGTTCGGCCTCTACCTCCACCTCTGCCTCTGACTCGTGCTCTTCTTCTACCACAGCCTCAGCCTCTGCCTCTGCCTCAGCCACAGCCTCTGACACTGCTTCGGCTTCGGCTTCGACTTCGACTTCGGCTTCGGCCTCCGCCTCGACCTCCACTTCCGCTTTAGCTTCAGCTTCGGACTCAGCTTCAACTTCAACTTCCGCTTCTCTCTCGATTTCCTCTTCGGCTTCAACCTCACGCTCAGCCTCCAACACTGCTCTCGTCTCCACTTCGACCTCGGCCCCGGCTTCCGGTGCCACTTCTGCTTCGACCAACGCTTCCACTTCCACTTCGCCTTCACCTTCGCCTTCTTCTCCTTCTACTTCTTCTTCTTCTTTCTTCTCCTCGAATTCTTCTGCAGCTGCTGCCCTCGCAGCTGCTGCAACCTCGGGGACAACCATCAACTCAGCTTCCATTCCCATCTCGGCCTCATCGGCAATCTTGCGAACAGCCTCCAACTCTACCTCGGGCTCTTCTCGACGCTCTGTCACCAGATCAATCGCCACAGTCTCTACCTCGACTTCGGGCACCGCTTCCGAAACTCGCACTGACTCAGCCTCCACCTCGGACACCGTTACAGCTTCAGCCTCAGCCTCACCCTCGGCCTCAGCTTCAACCACACGCTCAGCCTCGGTCTCAGCCACAACCTCTACTTCTACCTCAGCCTCGGCCTCAGGCTCAGCTTCTAATCCAGCTTCACGCTCAACCTCAGCCTCACGTTCTGCCTCCACCTCGAACTCACCTTCAGCCTCAGCCTCAGCTACAGCCTCAGCCACAGCCTCAGCCTCGACCTCGGCCTCAGCCACAGCCTCGGCCTCGACCTCGGCCTCAGATTCAGCTTCAACCTCACCTACAACCTCTGCTTCTGCCTCAGCCTCTCGTGCAGCCTCTGCCTCCACCTCTGCCTCTCGTTCGGCCTCTACCTCCACCTCTGCCTCTGACTCGTGCTCTTCTTCTACCACAGCCTCAGCCTCTGCCTCTGCCTCACCCACAGCCTCTGACACTGCTTCGGCTTCGGCTTCGACTTCGACTTCGGCTTCGGCCTCCGCCTCGACCTCCACTTCCGCTTTAGCTTCAGCTTCGGATTCAGCTTCAACCTCAACTTCCGCTTCTCTCTCGATTTCCTCTTCGGCTTCAACCTCACGCTCAGCCTCCAACACTGCTCTCGTCTCCACTTCGACCTCGGCCCCGGCTTCCGGTGCCACTTCTGCTTCGACCAACGCTTCCACTTCCACTTCGCCTTCACCTTCGCCTTCTTCTCCTTCTACTTCTTCTTCTTCTTCTTCTTCCTTCTCCTCGAATTCTTCTGCAGCTGCTGCCCTCGCAGCTGCTGCGACCTCGGGGACAACCATCAACTCAGCTTCCATTCCCATCTCGGCCTCATCGGCAACCTTGCGAACAGCCTCCAACTCTACCTCGGGCTCTTCTCGACGCTCTGTCACCAGATCAATCGCCACAGTCTCTACCTCGACTTCGGGCACCGCTTCCGAAACTCGCACTGGCTCAGCCTCCACCTCGGACACCGTTACAGCTTCAGCCTCAGCCTCACCCTCGGCCTCAGCTTCAACCACACGCTCAGCCTCGGTCTCAGCCACAACCTCTACTTCTACCTCAGCCTCGGCCTCAGGCTCAGCTTCTAATCCAGCTTCACGCTCAACCTCAGCCTCACGTTCTGCCTCCACCTCGAACTCACCTTCAGCCTCAGCCTCAGCTACAGCCTCAGCCACAGCCTCAGCCTCGACCTCGGCCTCAGCCACAGCCTCGGCCTCGACCTCGGCCTCAGATTCAGCTTCAACCTCACCTACAACCTCTGCTTCTGCCTCAGCCTCTCGTGCAGCCTCTGCCTCCACCTCTGCCTCTCGTTCGGCCTCTACCTCCACCTCTGCCTCTGACTCGTGCTCTTCTTCTACCACAGCCTCAGCCTCTGCCTCTGCCTCACCCACAGCCTCTGACACTGCTTCGGCTTCGGCTTCGACTTCGACTTCGGCTTCGGCCTCCGCCTCGACCTCCACTTCCGCTTCAGCTTCAGCTTCGGATTCAGCTTCAACTTCAACTTCCGCTTCTCTCTCGATTTCCTCTTCGGCTTCAACCTCACGCTCAGCCTCCAACACTGCTCTCGTCTCCACTTCGACCTCGGCCCCGGCTTCCGGTGCCACTTCTGCTTCGACCAACGCTTCCACTTCCACTTCGCCTTCACCTTCGCCTTCTTCTCCTTCTACTTCTTCTTCTTCTTCTTCTTCCTTCTCCTCGAATTCTTCTGCAGCTGCTGCCCTCGCAGCTGCTGCGACCTCGGGGACAACCATCAACTCAGCTTCCATTCCCATCTCGGCCTCATCGGCAACCTTGCGAACAGCCTCCAACTCTACCTCGGGCTCTTCTCGACGCTCTGTCACCAGATCAATCGCCACAGTCTCTACCTCGACTTCGGGCACCGCTTCCGAAACTCGCACTGGCTCAGCCTCCACCTCGGACACCGTTACAGCTTCAGCCTCAGCCTCACCCTCGGCCTCAGCTTCAACCACACGCTCAGCCTCGGTCTCAGCCACAACCTCTACTTCTACCTCAGCCTCGGCCTCAGGCTCAGCTTCTAATCCAGCTTCACGCTCAACCTCAGCCTCACGTTCTGCCTCCACCTCGAACTCACCTTCAGCCTCAGCCTCAGCTACAGCCTCAGCCACAGCCTCAGCCTCGACCTCGGCCTCAGCCACAGCCTCGGCCTCGACCTCGGCCTCAGATTCAACTTCAACCTCACCTACAACCTCTGCTTCTGCCTCAGCCTCTCGTGCAGCCTCTGCCTCCACCTCTGCCTCTCGTTCGGCCTCTACCTCCACCTCTGCCTCTGACTCGTGCTCTTCTTCTACCACAGCCTCAGCCTCTGCCTCTGCCTCAGCCACAGCCTCTGACACTGCTTCGGCTCCGACTTCGACTTCGACTTCGGCTTCGGCCTCCGCCTCGACCTCCACTTCCGCTTTAGCTTCAGCTTCGGACTCAGCTTCAACTTCAACTTCCGCTTCTCTCTCGATTTCCTCTTCGGCTTCAACCTCACGCTCAGCCTCCAACACTGCTCTCGTCTCCACTTCGACCTCGGCCCCGGCTTCCGGTGCCACTTCTGCTTCGACCAACGCTTCCACTTCCACTTCGCCTTCACCTTCGCCTTCTTCTCCTTCTACTTCTTCTTCTTCTTCCTTCTCCTCGAATTCTTCTGCAGCTGCTGCCCTCGCAGCTGCTGCAACCTCGGGGACAACCATCAACTCAGCTTCCATTCCCATCTCGGCCTCATCGGCAACCTTGCGAACAGCCTCCAACTCTACCTCGGGCTCTTCTCGACGCTCTGTCACCAGATCAATCGCCACAGTCTCTACCTCGACTTCGGGCACCGCTTCCGAAACTCGCACTGGCTCAGCCTCCACCTCGGACACCGTTACAGCTTCAGCCTCAGCCTCACCCTCGGCCTCAGCTTCAACCACACGCTCAGCCTCGGTCTCAGCCACAACCTCTACTTCTACCTCAGCCTCGGCCTCAGGCTCAGCTTCTAATCCAGCTTCACGCTCAACCTCAGCCTCACGTTCTGCCTCCACCTCGAACTCACCTTCAGCCTCAGCCTCAGCTACAGCCTCAGCCACAGCCTCAGCCTCGACCTCGGCCTCAGCCACAGCCTCGGCCTCGACCTCGGCCTCAGATTCAGCTTCAACCTCACCTACAACCTCTGCTTCTGCCTCAGCCTCTCGTGCAGCCTCTGCCTCCACCTCTGCCTCTCGTTCGGCCTCTACCTCCACCTCTGCCTCTGACTCGTGCTCTTCTTCTACCACAGCCTCAGCCTCTGCCTCTGCCTCAGCCACAGCCTCTGACACTGCTTCGGCTTCGACTTCGACTTCGACTTCGGCTTCGGCCTCCGCCTCGACCTCCACTTCCGCTTTAGCTTCAGCTTCGGACTCAGCTTCAACTTCAACTTCCGCTTCTCTCTCGATTTCCTCTTCGGCTTCAACCTCACGCTCAGCCTCCAACACTGCTCTCGTCTCCACTTCGACCTCGGCCCCGGCTTCCGGTGCCACTTCTGCTTCGACCAACGCTTCCACTTCCACTTCGCCTTCACCTTCGCCTTCTTCTCCTTCTACTTCTTCTTCTTCTTCCTTCTCCTCGAATTCTTCTGCAGCTGCTGCCCTCGCAGCTGCTGCAACCTCGGGGACAACCATCAACTCAGCTTCCATTCCCATCTCGGCCTCATCGGCAACCTTGCGAACAGCCTCCAACTCTACCTCGGGCTCTTCTCGACGCTCTGTCACCAGATCAATCGCCACAGTCTCTACCTCGACTTCGGGCACCGCTTCCGAAACTCGCACTGGCTCAGCCTCCACCTCGGACACCGTTACAGCTTCAGCCTCAGCCTCACCCTCGGCCTCAGCTTCAACCACACGCTCAGCCTCGGTCTCAGCCACAACCTCTACTTCTACCTCAGCCTCGGCCTCAGGCTCAGCTTCTAATCCAGCTTCACGCTCAACCTCAGCCTCACGTTCTGCCTCCACCTCGAACTCACCTTCAGCCTCAGCCTCAGCTACAGCCTCAGCCACAGCCTCAGCCTCGACCTCGGCCTCAGCCACAGCCTCGGCCTCGACCTCGGCCTCAGATTCAGCTTCAACCTCACCTACAACCTCTGCTTCTGCCTCAGCCTCTCGTGCAGCCTCTGCCTCCACCTCTGCCTCTCGTTCGGCCTCTACCTCCACCTCTGCCTCTGACTCGTGCTCTTCTTCTACCACAGCCTCAGCCTCTGCCTCTGCCTCACCCACAGCCTCTGACACTGCTTCGGCTTCGACTTCGACTTCGAATTCGACTTCGAGCTCCGCCTCGACCTCCACTTCCGCTTCAGCTTCAGTTTCGGCTTCAGCTTCAACTCCAACTTCCGCTTCTCTCTCGATTTCCTCTTCGGCTTCAACCTCACGCTCAGCCTCCAACACTGCTCTCGTCTCCACTTCGACCTCGGCCCCGGCTTCCGGTGCCACTTCTGCTTCGACCAACGCTTCCACTTCCACTTCGCCTTCACCTTCGCCTTCTTCTCCTTCTACTCCTTCTTCTTCTTCCTTCTCCTCGAATTCTTCTGCAGCTGCTGCCCTCGCAGCTGCTGCAACCTCGGGGACAACCATCAATTCAGCTTCCATTCCCATCTCGGCCTCATCGGCAACCTTGCGAACAGCCTCCAACTCTACCTCGGGCTCTTCTCGACGCTCTGTCACCAGATCAATCGCCACAGTCTCTACCTCGACTTCGGGCACCGCTTCCGAAACTCGCACTGGCTCAGCCTCCACCTCGGACACCGTTACAGCTTCGGCCTCAGCCTCACCCTCGGCCTCAGCTTCAACCACACGCTCAGCCTCGGTCTCAGCCACAACCTCTACTTCTACCTCAGCTTCTAATCCAGCTTCACGCTCAACCTCAGCCTCACGTTCTGCCTCCACCTCGAACTCACCTTCAGCCTCAGCCTCAGCTACAGCCTCAGCCACAGCCTCAGCCTCGACCTCGGCCTCAGCCACAGCCTCGGCCTCGACCTCGGCCTCAGATTCAGCTTCAACCTCACCTACAACCTCTGCTTCTGCCTCAGCCTCTCGTGCAGCCTCTGCCTCCACCTCTGCCTCTCGTTCGGCCTCTACCTCCACCTCTGCCTCTGACTCGTGCTCTTCTTCTACCACAGCCTCAGCCTCTGCCTCTGCCTCACCCACAGCCTCTGACACAGCTTTGGCCTCGACTTCGACTTCGAATTCGACTTCGGCCTCCGCCTCGACCTCCACTTCCGCTTCAGCTTCAGCTTCGGCTTCAGCTTCAACTCCAACTTCCGCTTCTCTCTCGATTTCCCCTTCGGCTTCAACCTCACGCTCAGCCTCCAACACTGCTCTCGTCTCCACTTCGACCTCGGCCCCGGCTTCCGGTGCCACTTCTGCTTCGACCAACGCTTCCACTTCCACTTCGCCTTCACCTTCGCCTTCTTCTCCTTCTACTTCTTCTTCTTCTTCCTTCTCCTCGAATTCTTCTGCAGCTGCTGCCCTCGCAGCTGCTGCAACCTCGGGGACAACCATCAACTCAGCTTCCATTCCCATCTCGGCCTCATCGGCAACCTTGCGAACAGCCTCCAACTCTACCTCGGGCTCTTCTCGACGCTCTGTCACCAGATCAATCGCCACAGTCTCTACCTCGACTTCGGGCACCGCTTCCGAAACTCGCACTGGCTCAGCCTCCACCTCGGACACCGTTACAGCTTCAGCCTCAGCCTCACCCTCGGCCTCAGCTTCAACCACACGCTCAGCCTCGGTCTCAGCCACAACCTCTACTTCTACCTCAGCCTCGGCCTCAGGCTCAGCTTCTAATCCAGCTTCACGCTCAACCTCAGCCTCACGTTCTGCCTCCACCTCGAACTCACCTTCAGCCTCAGCCTCAGCTACAGCCTCAGCCACAGCCTCAGCCTCGACCTCGGCCTCAGCCACAGCCTCGGCCTCGACCTCGGCCTCAGATTCAGCTTCAACCTCACCTACAACCTCTGCTTCTGCCTCAGCCTCTCGTGCAGCCTCTGCCTCCACCTCTGCCTCTCGTTCGGCCTCTACCTCCACCTCTGCCTCTGACTCGTGCTCTTCTTCTACCACAGCCTCAGCCTCTGCCTCTGCCTCACCCACAGCCTCTGACACTGCTTCGGCTTCGACTTCGACTTCGAATTCGACTTCGAGCTCCGCCTCGACCTCCACTTCCGCTTCAGCTTCAGTTTCGGCTTCAGCTTCAACTCCAACTTCCGCTTCTCTCTCGATTTCCTCTTCGGCTTCAACCTCACGCTCAGCCTCCAACACTGCTCTCGTCTCCACTTCGACCTCGGCCCCGGCTTCCGGTGCCACTTCTGCTTCGACCAACGCTTCCACTTCCACTTCGCCTTCACCTTCGCCTTCTTCTCCTTCTACTCCTTCTTCTTCTTCCTTCTCCTCGAATTCTTCTGCAGCTGCTGCCCTCGCAGCTGCTGCAACCTCGGGGACAACCATCAATTCAGCTTCCATTCCCATCTCGGCCTCATCGGCAACCTTGCGAACAGCCTCCAACTCTACCTCGGGCTCTTCTCGACGCTCTGTCACCAGATCAATCGCCACAGTCTCTACCTCGACTTCGGGCACCGCTTCCGAAACTCGCACTGGCTCAGCCTCCACCTCGGACACCGTTACAGCTTCAGCCTCAGCCTCACCCTCGGCCTCAGCTTCAACCACACGCTCAGCCTCGGTCTCAGCCACAACCTCTACTTCTACCTCAGCTTCTAATCCAGCTTCACGCTCAACCTCAGCCTCACGTTCTGCCTCCACCTCGAACTCACCTTCAGCCTCAGCCTCAGCTACAGCCTCAGCCACAGCCTCAGCCTCGATCTCGGCCTCAGATTCAGCTTCAACCTCACCTACAACCTCTGCTTCTGCCTCAGCCTCTCGTGCAGCCTCTGCCTCCACCTCTGCCTCTCGTTCGGCCTCTACCTCCACCTCTGCCTCTGACTCGTGCTCTTCTTCTACCACAGCCTCAGCCTCTGCCTCTGCCTCACCCACAGCCTCTGACACTGCTTCGGCTTCGACTTCGACTTCGAATTCGACTTCGAGCTCCGCCTCGACCTCCACTTCCGCTTCAGCTTCAGTTTCGGCTTCAGCTTCAACTCCAACTTCCGCTTCTCTCTCGATTTCCTCTTCGGCTTCAACCTCACGCTCAGCCTCCAACACTGCTCTCGTCTCCACTTCGACCTCGGCCCCGGCTTCCGGTGCCACTTCTGCTTCGACCAACGCTTCCACTTCCACTTCGCCTTCACCTTCGCCTTCTTCTCCTTCTACTTCTTCTTCTTCTTCCTTCTCCTCGAATTCTTCTGCAGCTGCTGCCCTCGCAGCTGCTGCAACCTCGGGGACAACCATCAACTCAGCTTCCATTCCCATCTCGGCCTCATCGGCAACCTTGCGAACAGCCTCCAACTCTACCTCGGGCTCTTCTCGACGCTCTGTCACCAGATCAATCGCCACAGTCTCTACCTCGACTTCGGGCACCGCTTCCGAAACTCGCACTGGCTCAGCCTCCACCTCGGACACCGTTACAGCTTCAGCCTCAGCCTCACCCTCGGCCTCAGCTTCAACCACACGCTCAGCCTCGGTCTCAGCCACAACCTCTACTTCTACCTCAGCCTCGGCCTCAGGCTCAGCTTCTAATCCAGCTTCACGCTCAACCTCAGCCTCACGTTCTGCCTCCACCTCGAACTCACCTTCAGCCTCAGCCTCAGCTACAGCCTCAGCCACAGCCTCAGCCTCGACCTCGGCCTCAGCCACAGCCTCGGCCTCGACCTCGGCCTCAGATTCAGCTTCAACCTCACCTACAACCTCTGCTTCTGCCTCAGCCTCTCGTGCAGCCTCTGCCTCCACCTCTGCCTCTCGTTCGGCCTCTACCTCCACCTCTGCCTCTGACTCGTGCTCTTCTTCTACCACAGCCTCAGCCTCTGCCTCTGCCTCAGCCACAGCCTCTGACACTGCTTCGGCTTCGGCTTCGACTTCGACTTCGGCTTCGGCCTCCGCCTCGACCTCCACTTCCGCTTTAGCTTCAGCTTCGGCTTCAGCTTCAACTCCAACTTCCGCTTCTCTCTCGATTTCCTCTTCGGCTTCAACCTCACGCTCAGCCTCCAACACTGCTCTCGTCTCCACTTCGACCTCGGCCCCGGCTTCCGGTGCCACTTCTGCTTCGACCAACGCTTCCACTTCCACTTCGCCTTCACCTTCGCCTTCTTCTCCTTCTACTTCTTCTTCTTCTTCCTTCTCCTCGAATTCTTCTGCAGCTGCTGCCCTCGCAGCTGCTGCAACCTCGGGGACAACCATCAACTCAGCTTCCATTCCCATCTCGGCCTCATCGGCAACCTTGCGAACAGCCTCCAACTCTACCTCGGGCTCTTCTCGACGCTCTGTCACCAGATCAATCGCCACAGTCTCTACCTCGACTTCGGGCACCGCTTCCGAAACTCGCACTGGCTCAGCCTCCACCTCGGACACCGTTACAGCTTCAGCCTCAGCCTCACCCTCGGCCTCAGCTTCAACCACACGCTCAGCCTCGGTCTCAGCCACAACCTCTACTTCTACCTCAGCCTCGGCCTCAGGCTCAGCTTCTAATCCAGCTTCACGCTCAACCTCAGCCTCACGTTCTGCCTCCACCTCGAACTCACCTTCAGCCTCAGCCTCAGCTACAGCCTCAGCCACAGCCTCAGCCTCGACCTCGGCCTCAGCCACAGCCTCGGCCTCGACCTCGGCCTCAGATTCGGCTTCAACCTCACCTACAACCTCTGCTTCTGCCTCAGCCTCTCGTGCAGCCTCTGCCTCCACCTCTGCCTCTCGTTCGGCCTCTACCTCCACCTCTGCCTCTGACTCGTGCTCTTCTTCTACCACAGCCTCAGCCTCTGCCTCTGCCTCACCCACAGCCTCTGACACTGCTTCGGCTTCGACTTCGACTTCGACTTCGGCTTCGGCCTCCGCCTCGACCTCCACTTCCGCTTTAGCTTCAGCTTGGGCCTCAGCTTCAACCTCAACTTCCGCTTCTCTCTCGATTTCCTCTTCGGCTTCAACCTCACGCTCAGCCTCCAACACTGCTCTCGTCTCCACTTCGACCTCGGCCCCGGCTTCCGGTGCCACTTCTGCTTCGACCAACGCTTCCACTTCCACTTCGCCTTCACCTACGCCTTCTTCTCCTTCTACTTCTTCTTCTTCTTCCTTCTCCTCGAATTCTTCTGCAGCTGCTGCCCTCGCAGCTGCTGCAACCTCGGGGACAACCATCAACTCAGCTTCCATTCCCATCTCGGCCTCATCGGCAACCTTGCGAACAGCCTCCAACTCTACCTCGGGCTCTTCTCGACGCTCTGTCACCAGATCAATCGCCACAGTCTCTACCTCGACTTCGGGCACCGCTTCCGAAACTCGCACTGGCTCAGCCTCCACCTCGGACACCGTTACAGCTTCAGCCTCAGCCTCACCCTCGGCCTCAGCTTCAACCACACGCTCAGCCTCGGTCTCAGCCACAACCTCTACTTCTGCCTCAGCCTCGGCCTCAGGCTCAGCTTCTAATCCAGCTTCACGCTCAACCTCAGCCTCACGTTCTGCCTCCACCTCGAACTCACCTTCAGCCTCAGCCTCAGCTACAGCCTCAGCCACAGCCTCAGCCTCGACCTCGGCCTCAGCCACAGCCTCGGCCTCGACCTCGGCCTCAGATTCAGCTTCAACCTCACCTACAACCTCTGCTTCTGCCTCAGCCTCTCGTGCAGCCTCTGCCTCCACCTCTGCCTCTCGTTCGGTCTCTACCTCCACCTCTGCCTCTGACTCGTGCTCTTCTTCTACCACAGCCTCAGCCTCTGCCTCTGCCTCACCCACAGCCTCTGACACTGCTTCGGCTTCGACTTCGACTTCGACTTCGGCTTCGGCCTCCGCCTCGACCTCCACTTCCGCTTCAGCTTCAGCTTCGGCTTCAGCTTCAACTCCAACTTCCGCTTCTCTCTCGATTTCCTCTTCGGCTTCAACCTCACGCTCAGCCTCCAACACTGCTCTCGTCTCCACTTCGACCTCGGCCCCGGCTTCCGGTGCCACTTCTGCTTCGACCAACGCTTCCACTTCCACTTCGCCTTCACCTTCGTCTTCTTCTCCTTCTACTTCTTCTTCTTCTTCCTTCTCCTCGAATTCTTCTGCAGCTGCTGCCCTCGCAGCTGCTGCAACCTCGGGGACAACCATCAACTCAGCTTCCATTCCCATCTCGGCCTCATCGGCAACCTTGCGAACAGCCTCCAACTCTACCTCGGGCTCTTCTCGACGCTCTGTCACCAGATCAATCGCCACAGTCTCTACCTCGACTTCGGGCACCGCTTCCGAAACTCGCACTGGCTCAGCCTCCACCTCGGACACCGTTACAGCTTCAGCCTCAGCCTCACCCTCGGCCTCAGCTTCAACCACACGCTCAGCCTCGGTCTCAGCCACAACCTCTACTTCTACCTCAGCCTCGGCCTCAGGCTCAGCTTCTAATCCAGCTTCACGCTCAACCTCAGCCTCACGTTCTGCCTCCACCTCGAACTCACCTTCAGCCTCAGCCTCAGCTACAGCCTCAGCCACAGCCTCAGCCTCGACCTCGGCCTCAGCCACAGCCTCGGCCTCGACCTCGGCCTCAGATTCAGCTTCAACCTCACCTACAACCTCTGCTTCTGCCTCAGCCTCTCGTGCAGCCTCTGCCTCCACCTCTGCCTCTCGTTCGGCCTCTACCTCCACCTCTGCCTCTGACTCGTGCTCTTCTTCTACCACAGCCTCAGCCTCTGCCTCTGCATCACCCACAGCCTCTGACACTGCTTCGGCTTCGGCTTCGACTTCGAATTCGGCTTCGGCCTCCGCCTCGACCTCCACTTCCGCTTTAGCTTCAGCTTCGGCTTCAGCTTCAACTTCAACTTCCGCTTCTCTCTCGATTTCCTCTTCGGCTTCAACCTCACGCTCAGCCTCCAACACTGCTCTCGTCTCCACTTCGACCTCGGCCCCGGCTTCCGGTGCCACTTCTGCTTCGACCAACGCTTCCACTTCCACTTCGCCTTCACCTTCGCCTTCTTCTCCTTCTACTTCTTCTTCTTCTTCCTTCTCCTCGAATTCTTCTGCAGCTGCTGCCCTCGCAGCTGCTGCAACCTCGGGGACAACCATCAACTCAGCTTCCATTCCCATCTCGGCCTCATCGGCAACCTTGCGAACAGCCTCCAACTCTACCTCGGGCTCTTCTCGACGCTCTGTCACCAGATCAATCGCCACAGTCTCTACCTCGACTTCGGACACCACTTCCGAAACTCGCACTGGCTCAGCCTCCACCTCGGACACCGTTACAGCTTCAGCCTCAGCCTCACCCTCGGCCTCAGCTTCAACCACACGCTCAGCCTCGGTCTCAGCCACAACCTCTACTTCTACCTCAGCCTCGGCCTCAGGCTCAGCTTCTAATCCAGCTTCACGCTCAACCTCAGCCTCACGTTCTGCCTCCACCTCGAACTCACCTTCAGCCTCAGCCTCAGCTACAGCCTCAGCCACAGCCTCAGCCTCGACCTCGGCCTCAGCCACAGCCTCGGCCTCGACCTCGGCCTCAGATTCAGCTTCAACCTCACCTACAACCTCTGCTTCTGCCTCAGCCTCTCGTGCAGCCTCTGCCTCCACCTCTGCCTCTCGTTCGGCCTCTACCTCCACCTCTGCCTCTGACTCGTGCTCTTCTTCTACCACAGCCTCAGCCTCTGCCTCTGCCTCACCCACAGCCTCTGACACTGCTTCGGCTTCGGCTTCGACTTCGACTTCGGCTTCGGCCTCCGCCTCGACCTCCACTTCCGCTTTAGCTTCAGCTTCGGCTTCAGCTTCAACTCCAACTTCCGCTTCTCTCTCGATTTCCTCTTCGGCTTCAACCTCACGCTCAGCCTCCAACACTGCTCTCGTCTCCACTTCGACCTCGGCCCCGGCTTCCGGTGCCACTTCTGCTTCGACCAACGCTTCCACTTCCACTTCGCCTTCACCTTCGCCTTCTTCTCCTTCTACTTCTTCTTCTTCTTCTTCTTCCTTCTCCTCGAATTCTTCTGCAGCTGCTGCCCTCGCAGCTGCTGCAACCTCGGGGACAACCATCAACTCAGCTTCCATTCCCATCTCGGCCTCATCGGCAACCTTGCGAACAGCCTCCAACTCTACCTCGGGCTCTTCTCGACGCTCTGTCACCAGATCAATCGCCACAGTCTCTACCTCGACTTCGGGCACCGCTTCCGAAACTCGCACTGGCTCAGCCTCCACCTCGGACACCGTTACAGCTTCAGCCTCAGCCTCACCCTCGGCCTCAGCTTCAACCACACGCTCAGCCTCGGTCTCAGCCACAACCTCTACTTCTACCTCAGCCTCGGCCTCAGGCTCAGCTTCTAATCCAGCTTCACGCTCAACCTCAGCCTCACGTTCTGCCTCCACCTCGAACTCACCTTCAGCCTCAGCCTCAGCTACAGCCTCAGCCACAGCCTCAGCCTCGACCTCGGCCTCAGCCACAGCCTCGGCCTCGACCTCGGCCTCAGATTCAGCTTCAACCTCACCTACAACCTCTGCTTCTGCCTCAGCCTCTCGTGCAGCCTCTGCCTCCACCTCTGCCTCTCGTTCGGCCTCTACCTCCACCTCTGCCTCTGACTCGTGCTCTTCTTCTACCACAGCCTCAGCCTCTGCCTCTGCCTCACCCACAGCCTCTGACACTGCTTCGGCTTCGGCTTCGACTTCGACTTCGGCTTCGGCCTCCGCCTCGACCTCCACTTCCGCTTCAGCTTCAGCTTCGGCCTCAGCTTCAACTCCAACTTCCGCTTCTCTCTCGATTTCCTCTTCGGCTTCAACCTCACGCTCAGCCTCCAACACTGCTCTCGTCTCCACTTCGACCTCGGCCCCGGCTTCCGGTGCCACTTCTGCTTCGACCAACGCTTCCACTTCCACTTCGCCTTCACCTTCGCCTTCTTCTCCTTCTACTTCTTCTTCTTCTTCTTCTTCCTTCTCCTCGAATTCTTCTGCAGCTGCTGCCCTCGCAGCTGCTGCGACCTCGGGGACAACCATCAACTCAGCTTCCATTCCCATCTCGGCCTCATCGGCAACCTTGCGAACAGCCTCCAACTCTACCTCGGGCTCTTCTCGACGCTCTGTCACCAGATCAATCGCCACAGTCTCTACCTCGACTTCGGGCACCGCTTCCGAAACTCGCACTGGCTCAGCCTCCACCTCGGACACCGTTACAGCTTCAGCCTCAGCCTCACCCTCGGCCTCAGCTTCAACCACACGCTCAGCCTCGGTCTCAGCCACAACCTCTACTTCTACCTCAGCCTCGGCCTCAGGCTCAGCTTCTAATCCAGCTTCACGCTCAACCTCAGCCTCACGTTCTGCCTCCACCTCGAACTCACCTTCAGCCTCAGCCTCAGCTACAGCCTCAGCCACAGCCTCAGCCTCGACCTCGGCCTCAGCCACAGCCTCGGCCTCGACCTCGGCCTCAGATTCAGCTTCAACCTCACCTACAACCTCTGCTTCTGCCTCAGCCTCTCGGGCAGCCTCTGCCTCCACCTCTGCCTCTCGTTCGGCCTCTACCTCCACCTCTGCCTCTGACTCGTGCTCTTCTTCTACCACAGCCTCAGCCTCTGCCTCTGCCTCACCCACAGCCTCTGACACTGCTTCGGCTTCGGCTTCGACTTCGACTTCGGCTTCGGCCTCCGCCTCGACCTCCACTTCCGCTTCAGCTTCAGCTTCGGCCTCAGCTTCAACTCCAACTTCCGCTTCTCTCTCGATTTCCTCTTCGGCTTCAACCTCACGCTCAGCCTCCAACACTGCTCTCGTCTCCACTTCGACCTCGGCCCCGGCTTCCGGTGCCACTTCTGCTTCGACCAACGCTTCCACTTCCACTTCGCCTTCACCTTCGCCTTCTTCTCCTTCTACTTCTTCTTCTTCTTCCTTCTCCTCGAATTCTTCTGCAGCTGCTGCCCTCGCAGCTGCTGCAACCTCGGGGACAACCATCAACTCAGCTTCCATTCCCATCTCGGCCTCATCGGCAACCTTGCGAACAGCCTCCAACTCTACCTCGGGCTCTTCTCGACGCTCTGTCACCAGATCAATCGCCACAGTCTCTACCTCGACTTCGGGCACCGCTTCCGAAACTCGCACTGGCTCAGCCTCCACCTCGGACACCGTTACAGCTTCAGCCTCAGCCTCACCCTCGGCCTCAGCTTCAACCACACGCTCAGCCTCGGTCTCAGCCACAACCTCTACTTCTACCTCAGCCTCGGCCTCAGGCTCAGCTTCTAATCCAGCTTCACGCTCAACCTCAGCCTCACGTTCTGCCTCCACCTCGAACTCACCTTCAGCCTCAGCCTCAGCTACAGCCTCAGCCACAGCCTCAGCCTCGACCTCGGCCTCAGCCACAGCCTCGGCCTCGACCTCGGCCTCAGATTCAGCTTCAACCTCACCTACAACCTCTGCTTCTGCCTCAGCCTCTCGTGCAGCCTCTGCCTCCACCTCTGCCTCTCGTTCGGCCTCTACCTCCACCTCTGCCTCTGACTCGTGCTCTTCTTCTACCACAGCCTCAGCCTCTGCCTCTGCCTCACCCACAGCCTCTGACACTGCTTCGGCTTCGGCTTCGACTTCGACTTCGGCTTCGGCCTCCGCCTCGACCTCCACTTCCGCTTTAGCTTCAGCTTCGGCCTCAGCTTCAACTCCAACTTCCGCTTCTCTCTCGATTTCCTCTTCGGCTTCAACCTCACGCTCAGCCTCCAACACTGCTCTCGTCTCCACTTCGACCTCGGCCCCGGCTTCCGGTGCCACTTCTGCTTCGACCAACGCTTCCACTTCCACTTCGCCTTCACCTTCGCCTTCTTCTCCTTCTACTTCTTCTTCTTCTTCCTTCTCCTCGAATTCTTCTGCAGCTGCTGCCCTCGCAGCTGCTGCAACCTCGGGGACAACCATCAACTCAGCTTCCATTCCCATCTCGGCCTCATCGGCAACCTTGCGAACAGCCTCCAACTCTACCTCGGGCTCTTCTCGACGCTCTGTCACCAGATCAATCGCCACAGTCTCTACCTCGACTTCGGGCACCGCTTCCGAAACTCGCACTGGCTCAGCCTCCACCTCGGACACCGTTACAGCTTCAGCCTCAGCCTCACCCTCGGCCTCAGCTTCAACCACACGCTCAGCCTCGGTCTCAGCCACAACCTCTACTTCTACCTCAGCCTCGGCCTCAGGCTCAGCTTCTAATCCAGCTTCACGCTCAACCTCAGCCTCACGTTCTGCCTCCACCTCGAACTCACCTTCAGCCTCAGCCTCAGCTACAGCCTCAGCCACAGCCTCAGCCTCGACCTCGGCCTCAGCCACAGCCTCGGCCTCGACCTCGGCCTCAGATTCAGCTTCAACCTCACCTACAACCTCTGCTTCTGCCTCAGCCTCTCGTGCAGCCTCTGCCTCCACCTCTGCCTCTCGTTCGGCCTCTACCTCCACCTCTGCCTCTGACTCGTGCTCTTCTTCTACCACAGCCTCAGCCTCTGCCTCTGCCTCACCCACAGCCTCTGACACTGCTTCGGCTTCGGCTTCGACTTCGACTTCGGCTTCGGCCTCCGCCTCGACCTCCACTTCCGCTTCAGCTTCAGCTTCGGCCTCAGCTTCAACTCCAACTTCCGCTTCTCTCTCGATTTCCTCTTCGGCTTCAACCTCACGCTCAGCCTCCAACACTGCTCTCGTCTCCACTTCGACCTCGGCCCCGGCTTCCGGTGCCACTTCTGCTTCGACCAACGCTTCCACTTCCACTTCGCCTTCACCTTCGCCTTCTTCTCCTTCTACTTCTTCTTCTTCTTCCTTCTCCTCGAATTCTTCTGCAGCTGCTGCCCTCGCAGCTGCTGCAACCTCGGGGACAACCATCAACTCAGCTTCCATTCCCATCTCGGCCTCATCGGCAACCTTGCGAACAGCCTCCAACTCTACCTCGGGCTCTTCTCGACGCTCTGTCACCAGATCAATCGCCACAGTCTCTACCTCGACTTCGGGCACCGCTTCCGAAACTCGCACTGGCTCAGCCTCCACCTCGGACACCGTTACAGCTTCAGGCTCAGCCTCACCCTCGGCCTCAGCTTCAACCACACGCTCAGCCTCGGTCTCAGCCACAACCTCTACTTCTACCTCAGCCTCGGCCTCAGGCTCAGCTTCTAATCCAGCTTCACGCTCAACCTCAGCCTCACGTTCTGCCTCCACCTCGAACTCACCTTCAGCCTCAGCCTCAGCTACAGCCTCAGCCACAGCCTCAGCCTCGACCTCGGCCTCAGCCACAGCCTCGGCCTCGACCTCGGCCTCAGATTCAGCTTCAACCTCACCTACAACCTCTGCTTCTGCCTCAGCCTCTCGTGCAGCCTCTGCCTCCACCTCTGCCTCTCGTTCGGCCTCTACCTCCACCTCTGCCTCTGACTCGTGCTCTTCTTCTACCACAGCCTCAGCCTCTGACTCTGCCTCACCCACAGCCTCTGACACTGCTTCAGATTCGGCTTCGACTTCGACTTCGAATTCGACTTCGGCCTCCGCCTCGACCTCCACTTCCGCTTTAGCTTCAGCTTCGGCCTCAGCTTCAACTCCAACTTCCGCTTCTCTCTCGATTTCCTCTTCGGCTTCAACCTCACGCTCAGCCTCCAACACTGCTCTCGTCTCCACTTCGACCTCGGCCCCGGCTTCCGGTGCCACTTCTGCTTCGACCAACGCTTCCACTTCCACTTCGCCTTCACCTTCGCCTTCTTCTCCTTCTACTTCTTCTTCTTCTTCCTTCTCCTCGAATTCTTCTGCAGCTGCTGCCCTCGCAGCTGCTGCAACCTCGGGGACAACCATCAACTCAGCTTCCATTCCCATCTCGGCCTCATCGGCAACCTTGCGAACAGCCTCCAACTCTACCTCGGGCTCTTCTCGACGCTCTGTCACCAGATCAATCGCCACAGTCTCTACCTCGACTTCGGGCACCGCTTCCGAAACTCGCACTGGCTCAGCCTCCACCTCGGACACCGTTACAGCTTCAGCCTCAGCCTCACCCTCGGCCTCAGCTTCAACCACACGCTCAGCCTCGGTCTCAGCCACAACCTCTACTTCTACCTCAGCCTCGGCCTCAGGCTCAGCTTCTAATCCAGCTTCACGCTCAACCTCAGCCTCACGTTCTGCCTCCACCTCGAACTCACCTTCAGCCTCAGCCTCAGCTACAGCCTCAGCCACAGCCTCAGCCTCGACCTCGGCCTCAGCCACAGCCTCGGCCTCGACCTCGGCCTCAGATTCAGCTTCAACCTCACCTACAACCTCTGCTTCTGCCTCAGCCTCTCGTGCAGCCTCTGCCTCCACCTCTGCCTCTCGTTCGGCCTCTACCTCCACCTCTGCCTCTGACTCGTGCTCTTCTTCTACCACAGCCTCAGCCTCTGCCTCTGCCTCACCCACAGCCTCTGACACTGCTTCGGCTTCGGCTTCGACTTCGACTTCGGCTTCGGCCTCCGCCTCGACCTCCACTTCCGCTTCAGCTTCAGCTTCGGCCTCAGCTTCAACTCCAACTTCCGCTTCTCTCTCGATTTCCTCTTCGGCTTCAACCTCACGCTCAGCCTCCAACACTGCTCTCGTCTCCACTTCGACCTCGGCCCCGGCTTCCGGTGCCACTTCTGCTTCGACCAACGCTTCCACTTCCACTTCGCCTTCACCTTCGCCTTCTTCTCCTTCTACTTCTTCTTCTTCTTCCTTCTCCTCGAATTCTCCTGCAGCTGCTGCCCTCGCAGCTGCTGCAACCTCGGGGACAACCATCAACTCAGCTTCCATTCCCATCTCGGCCTCATCGGCAACCTTGCGAACAGCCTCCAACTCTACCTCGGGCTCTTCTCGACGCTCTGTCACCAGATCAATCGCCACAGTCTCTACCTCGACTTCGGACACCACTTCCGAAACTCGCACTGGCTCAGCCCCCACCTCGGACACCGTTACAGCTTCAGCCTCAGCCTCACCCTCGGCCTCAGCTTCAACCACACGCTCAGCCTCGGTCTCAGCCACAACCTCTACTTCTACCTCAGCCTCGGCCTCAGGCTCAGCTTCTAATCCAGCTTCACGCTCAACCTCAGCCTCACGTTCTGCCTCCACCTCGAACTCACCTTCAGCCTCAGCCTCAGCTACAGCCTCAGCCACAGCCTCAGCCTCGACCTCGGCCTCAGCCACAGCCTCGGCCTCGACCTCGGCCTCAGATTCAGCTTCAACCTCACCTACAACCTCTGCTTCTGCCTCAGCCTCTCGTGCAGCCTCTGCCTCCACCTCTGCCTCTCGTTCGGCCTCTACCTCCACCTCTGCCTCTGACTCGTGCTCTTCTTCTACCACAGCCTCAGCCTCTGCCTCTGCCTCACCCACAGCCTCTGACACTGCTTCGGCTTCGGCTTCGACTTCGACTTCGGCTTCGGCCTCCGCCTCGACCTCCACTTCCGCTTCAGCTTCAGCTTCGGCCTCAGCTTCAACTCCAACTTCCGCTTCTCTCTCGATTTCCTCTTCGGCTTCAACCTCACGCTCAGCCTCCAACACTGCTCTCGTCTCCACTTCGACCTCGGCCCCGGCTTCCGGTGCCACTTCTGCTTCGACCAACGCTTCCACTTCCACTTCGCCTTCACCTTCGCCTTCTTCTCCTTCTACTTCTTCTTCTTCTTCCTTCTCCTCGAATTCTTCTGCAGCTGCTGCCCTCGCAGCTGCTGCAACCTCGGGGACAACCATCAACTCAGCTTCCATTCCCATCTCGGCCTCATCGGCAACCTTGCGAACAGCCTCCAACTCTACCTCGGGCTCTTCTCGACGCTCTGTCACCAGATCAATCGCCACAGTCTCTACCTCGACTTCGGGCACCGCTTCCGAAACTCGCACTGGCTCAGCCTCCACCTCGGACACCGTTACAGCTTCAGCCTCAGCCTCACCCTCGGCCTCAGCTTCAACCACACGCTCAGCCTCGGTCTCAGCCACAACCTCTACTTCTACCTCAGCCTCGGCCTCAGGCTCAGCTTCTAATCCAGCTTCACGCTCAACCTCAGCCTCACGTTCTGCCTCCACCTCGAACTCACCTTCAGCCTCAGCCTCAGCTACAGCCTCAGCCACAGCCTCAGCCTCGACCTCGGCCTCAGCCACAGCCTCGGCCTCGACCTCGGCCTCAGATTCAGCTTCAACCTCACCTACAACCTCTGCTTCTGCCTCAGCCTCTCGTGCAGCCTCTGCCTCCACCTCTGCCTCTCGTTCGGCCTCTACCTCCACCTCTGCCTCTGACTCGTGCTCTTCTTCTACCACAGCCTCAGCCTCTGCCTCTGCCTCACCCACAGCCTCTGACACTGCTTCGGCTTCGGCTTCGACTTCGACTTCGGCTTCGGCCTCCGCCTCGACCTCCACTTCCGCTTCAGCTTCAGCTTCGGCCTCAGCTTCAACTCCAACTTCCGCTTCTCTCTCGATTTCCTCTTCGGCTTCAACCTCACGCTCAGCCTCCAACACTGCTCTCGTCTCCACTTCGACCTCGGCCCCGGCTTCCGGTGCCACTTCTGCTTCGACCAACGCTTCCACTTCCACTTCGCCTTCACCTTCGCCTTCTTCTCCTTCTACTTCTTCTTCTTCTTCCTTCTCCTCGAATTCTTCTGCAGCTGCTGCCCTCGCAGCTGCTGCAACCTCGGGGACAACCATCAACTCAGCTTCCATTCCCATCTCGGCCTCATCGGCAACCTTGCGAACAGCCTCCAACTCTACCTCGGGCTCTTCTCGACGCTCTGTCACCAGATCAACCGCCACAGTCTCTACCTCGACTTCGGGCACCGCTTCCGAAACTCGCACTGGCTCAGCCTCCACCTCGGACACCGTTACAGCTTCAGCCTCAGCCTCACCCTCGGCCTCAGCTTCAACCACACGCTCAGCCTCGGTCTCAGCCACAACCTCTACTTCTACCTCAGCCTCGGCCTCAGGCTCAGCTTCTAATCCAGCTTCACGCTCAACCTCAGCCTCACGTTCTGCCTCCACCTCGAACTCACCTTCAGCCTCAGCCTCAGCTACAGCCTCAGCCACAGCCTCAGCCTCGACCTCGGCCTCAGCCACAGCCTCGGCCTCGACCTCGGCCTCAGATTCAGCTTCAACCTCACCTACAACCTCTGCTTCTGCCTCAGCCTCTCGTGCAGCCTCTGCCTCCACCTCTGCCTCTCGTTCGGCCTCTACCTCCACCTCTGCCTCTGACTCGTGCTCTTCTTCTACCACAGCCTCAGCCTCTGCCTCTGCCTCACCCACAGCCTCTGACACTGCTTCGGCTTCGGCTTCGACTTCGACTTCGGCTTCGGCCTCCGCCTCGACCTCCACTTCCGCTTCAGCTTCAGCTTCGGCCTCAGCTTCAACTCCAACTTCCGCTTCTCTCTCGATTTCCTCTTCGGCTTCAACCTCACGCTCAGCCTCCAACACTGCTCTCGTCTCCACTTCGACCTCGGCCCCGGCTTCCGGTGCCACTTCTGCTTCGACCAACGCTTCCACTTCCACTTCGCCTTCACCTTCGCCTTCTTCTCCTTCTACTTCTTCTTCTTCTTCCTTCTCCTCGAATTCTCCTGCAGCTGCTGCCCTCGCAGCTGCTGCAACCTCGGGGACAACCATCAACTCAGCTTCCATTCCCATCTCGGCCTCATCGGCAACCTTGCGAACAGCCTCCAACTCTACCTCGGGCTCTTCTCGACGCTCTGTCACCAGATCAATCGCCACAGTCTCTACCTCGACTTCGGGCACCGCTTCCGAAACTCGCACTGGCTCAGCCTCCACCTCGGACACCGTTACAGCTTCAGCCTCAGCCTCACCCTCGGCCTCAGCTTCAACCACACGCTCAGCCTCGGTCTCAGCCACAACCTCTACTTCTACCTCAGCCTCGGCCTCAGGCTCAGCTTCTAATCCAGCTTCACGCTCAACCTCAGCCTCACGTTCTGCCTCCACCTCGAACTCACCTTCAGCCTCAGCCTCAGCTACAGCCTCAGCCACAGCCTCAGCCTCGACCTCGGCCTCAGCCACAGCCTCGGCCTCGACCTCGGCCTCAGATTCAGCTTCAACCTCACCTACAACCTCTGCTTCTGCCTCAGCCTCTCGTGCAGCCTCTGCCTCCACCTCTGCCTCTCGTTCGGCCTCTACCTCCACCTCTGCCTCTGACTCGTGCTCTTCTTCTACCACAGCCTCAGCCTCTGCCTCTGCCTCACCCACAGCCTCTGACACTGCTTCGGCTTCGGCTTCGACTTCGACTTCGGCTTCGGCCTCCGCCTCGACCTCCACTTCCGCTTCAGCTTCAGCTTCGGCCTCAGCTTCAACTCCAACTTCCGCTTCTCTCTCGATTTCCTCTTCGGCTTCAACCTCACGCTCAGCCTCCAACACTGCTCTCGTCTCCACTTCGACCTCGGCCCCGGCTTCCGGTGCCACTTCTGCTTCGACCAACGCTTCCACTTCCACTTCGCCTTCACCTTCGCCTTCTTCTCCTTCTACTTCTTCTTCTTCTTCCTTCTCCTCGAATTCTTCTGCAGCTGCTGCCCTCGCAGCTGCTGCAACCTCGGGGACAACCATCAACTCAGCTTCCATTCCCATCTCGGCCTCATCGGCAACCTTGCGAACAGCCTCCAACTCTACCTCGGGCTCTTCTCGACGCTCTGTCACCAGATCAATCGCCACAGTCTCTACCTCGACTTCGGGCACCGCTTCCGAAACTCGCACTGGCTCAGCCTCCACCTCGGACACCGTTACAGCTTCAGCCTCAGCCTCACCCTCGGCCTCAGCTTCAACCACACGCTCAGCCTCGGTCTCAGCCACAACCTCTACTTCTACCTCAGCCTCGGCCTCAGGCTCAGCTTCTAATCCAGCTTCACGCTCAACCTCAGCCTCACGTTCTGCCTCCACCTCGAACTCACCTTCAGCCTCAGCCTCAGCTACAGCCTCAGCCACAGCCTCAGCCTCGACCTCGGCCTCAGCCACAGCCTCGGCCTCGACCTCGGCCTCAGATTCAGCTTCAACCTCACCTACAACCTCTGCTTCTGCCTCAGCCTCTCGTGCAGCCTCTGCCTCCACCTCTGCCTCTCGTTCGGCCTCTACCTCCACCTCTGCCTCTGACTCGTGCTCTTCTTCTACCACAGCCTCAGCCTCTGCCTCTGCCTCACCCACAGCCTCTGACACTGCTTCGGCTTCGGCTTCGACTTCGACTTCGGCTTCGGCCTCCGCCTCGACCTCCACTTCCGCTTCAGCTTCAGCTTCGGCCTCAGCTTCAACTCCAACTTCCGCTTCTCTCTCGATTTCCTCTTCGGCTTCAACCTCACGCTCAGCCTCCAACACTGCTCTCGTCTCCACTTCGACCTCGGCCCCGGCTTCCGGTGCCACTTCTGCTTCGACCAACGCTTCCACTTCCACTTCGCCTTCACCTTCGCCTTCTTCTCCTTCTACTTCTTCTTCTTCTTCCTTCTCCTCGAATTCTTCTGCAGCTGCTGCCCTCGCAGCTGCTGCAACCTCGGGGACAACCATCAACTCAGCTTCCATTCCCATCTCGGCCTCATCGGCAACCTTGCGAACAGCCTCCAACTCTACCTCGGGCTCTTCTCGACGCTCTGTCACCAGATCAATCGCCACAGTCTCTACCTCGACTTCGGGCACCGCTTCCGAAACTCGCACTGGCTCAGCCTCCACCTCGGACACCGTTACAGCTTCAGCCTCAGCCTCACCCTCGGCCTCAGCTTCAACCACACGCTCAGCCTCGGTCTCAGCCACAACCTCTACTTCTACCTCAGCCTCGGCCTCAGGCTCAGCTTCTAATCCAGCTTCACGCTCAACCTCAGCCTCACGTTCTGCCTCCACCTCGAACTCACCTTCAGCCTCAGCCTCAGCTACAGCCTCAGCCACAGCCTCAGCCTCGACCTCGGCCTCAGCCACAGCCTCGGCCTCGACCTCGGCCTCAGATTCAGCTTCAACCTCACCTACAACCTCTGCTTCTGCCTCAGCCTCTCGTGCAGCCTCTGCCTCCACCTCTGCCTCTCGTTCGGCCTCTACCTCCACCTCTGCCTCTGACTCGTGCTCTTCTTCTACCACAGCCTCAGCCTCTGCCTCTGCCTCACCCACAGCCTCTGACACTGCTTCGGCTTCGGCTTCGACTTCGACTTCGGCTTCGGCCTCCGCCTCGACCTCCACTTCCGCTTCAGCTTCAGCTTCGGCCTCAGCTTCAATTCCAACTTCCGCTTCTCTCTCGATTTCCTCTTCGGCTTCAACCTCACGCTCAGCCTCCAACACTGCTCTCGTCTCCACTTCGACCTCGGCCCCGGCTTCCGGTGCCACTTCTGCTTCGACCAACGCTTCCACTTCCACTTCGCCTTCACCTTCGCCTTCTTCTCCTTCTACTTCTTCTTCTTCTTCCTTCTCCTCGAATTCTTCTGCAGCTGCTGCCCTCGCAGCTGCTGCAACCTCGGGGACAACCATCAACTCAGCTTCCATTCCCATCTCGGCCTCATCGGCAACCTTGCGAACAGCCTCCAACTCTACCTCGGGCTCTTCTCGACGCTCTGTCACCAGATCAATCGCCACAGTCTCTACCTCGACTTTGGGCACCGCTTCCGAAACTCGCACTGGCTCAGCCTCCACCTCGGACACCGTTACAGCTTCAGCCTCAGCCTCACCCTCGGCCTCAGCTTCAACCACACGCTCAGCCTCGGTCTCAGCCACAACCTCTACTTCTACCTCAGCCTCGGCCTCAGGCTCAGCTTCTAATCCAGCTTCACGCTCAACCTCAGCCTCACGTTCTGCCTCCACCTCGAACTCACCTTCAGCCTCAGCCTCAGCTACAGCCTCAGCCACAGCCTCAGCCTCGACCTCGGCCTCAGCCACAGCCTCGGCCTCGACCTCGGCCTCAGATTCAGCTTCAACCTCACCTACAACCTCTGCTTCTGCCTCAGCCTCTCGTGCAGCCTCTGCCTCCACCTCTGCCTCTCGTTCGGCCTCTACCTCCACCTCTGCCTCTGACTCGTGCTCTTCTTCTACCACAGCCTCAGCCTCTGCCTCTGCCTCACCCACAGCCTCTGACACTGCTTCGGCTTCGGCTTCGACTTCGACTTCGGCTTCGGCCTCCGCCTCGACCTCCACTTCCGCTTCAGCTTCAGCTTCGGCCTCAGCTTCAACTCCAACTTCCGCTTCTCTCTCGATTTCCTCTTCGGCTTCAACCTCACGCTCAGCCTCCAACACTGCTCTCGTCTCCACTTCGACCTCGGCCCCGGCTTCCGGTGCCACTTCTGCTTCGACCAACGCTTCCACTTCCACTTCGCCTTCACCTTCGCCTTCTTCTCCTTCTACTTCTTCTTCTTCTTCCTTCTCCTCGAATTCTTCTGCAGCTGCTGCCCTCGCAGCTGCTGCAACCTCGGGGACAACCATCAACTCAGCTTCCATTCCCATCTCGGCCTCATCGGCAACCTTGCGAACAGCCTCCAACTCTACCTCGGGCTCTTCTCGACGCTCTGTCACCAGATCAATCGCCACAGTCTCTACCTCGACTTCGGGCACCGCTTCCGAAACTCGCACTGGCTCAGCCTCCACCTCGGACACCGTTACAGCTTCAGCCTCAGCCTCACCCTCGGCCTCAGCTTCAACCACACGCTCAGCCTCGGTCTCAGCCACAACCTCTACTTCTACCTCAGCCTCGGCCTCAGGCTCAGCTTCTAATCCAGCTTCACGCTCAACCTCAGCCTCACGTTCTGCCTCCACCTCGAACTCACCTTCAGCCTCAGCCTCAGCTACAGCCTCAGCCACAGCCTCAGCCTCGACCTCGGCCTCAGCCACAGCCTCGGCCTCGACCTCGGCCTCAGATTCAGCTTCAACCTCACCTACAACCTCTGCTTCTGCCTCAGCCTCTCGTGCAGCCTCTGCCTCCACCTCTGCCTCTCGTTCGGCCTCTACCTCCACCTCTGCCTCTGACTCGTGCTCTTCTTCTACCACAGCCTCAGCCTCTGCCTCTGCCTCACCCACAGCCTCTGACACTGCTTCGGCTTCGGCTTCGACTTCGACTTCGGCTTCGGCCTCCGCCTCGACCTCCACTTCCGCTTCAGCTTCAGCTTCGGCCTCAGCTTCAACTCCAACTTCCGCTTCTCTCTCGATTTCCTCTTCGGCTTCAACCTCACGCTCAGCCTCCAACACTGCTCTCGTCTCCACTTCGACCTCGGCCCCGGCTTCCGGTGCCACTTCTGCTTCGACCAACGCTTCCACTTCCACTTCGCCTTCACCTTCGCCTTCTTCTCCTTCTACTTCTTCTTCTTCTTCCTTCTCCTCGAATTCTTCTGCAGCTGCTGCCCTCGCAGCTGCTGCAACCTCGGGGACAACCATCAACTCAGCTTCCATTCCCATCTCGGCCTCATCGGCAACCTTGCGAACAGCCTCCAACTCTACCTCGGGCTCTTCTCGACGCTCTGTCACCAGATCAATCGCCACAGTCTCTACCTCGACTTCGGGCACCGCTTCCGAAACTCGCACTGGCTCAGCCTCCACCTCGGACACCGTTACAGCTTCAGCCTCAGCCTCACCCTCGGCCTCAGCTTCAACCACACGCTCAGCCTCGGTCTCAGCCACAACCTCTACTTCTACCTCAGCTTCTAATCCAGCTTCACGCTCAACCTCAGCCTCACGTTCTGCCTCCACCTCGAACTCACCTTCAGCCTCAGCCTCAGCTACAGCCTCAGCCACAGCCTCAGCCTCGACCTCGGCCTCAGCCACAGCCTCGGCCTCGACCTCGGCCTCAGATTCAGCTTCAACCTCACCTACAACCTCTGCTTCTGCCTCAGCCTCTCGTGCAGCCTCTGCCTCCACCTCTGCCTCTCGTTCGGCCTCTACCTCCACCTCTGCCTCTGACTCGTGCTCTTCTTCTACCACAGCCTCAGCCTCTGCCTCTGCCTCACCCACAGCCTCTGACACTGCTTCGGCTTCGGCTTCGACTTCGACTTCGGCTTCGGCCTCCGCCTCGACCTCCACTTCCGCTTCAGCTTCAGCTTCGGCCTCAGCTTCAACTCCAACTTCCGCTTCTCTCTCGATTTCCTCTTCGGCTTCAACCTCACGCTCAGCCTCCAACACTGCTCTCGTCTCCACTTCGACCTCGGCCCCGGCTTCCGGTGCCACTTCTGCTTCGACCAACGCTTCCACTTCCACTTCGCCTTCACCTTCGCCTTCTTCTCCTTCTACTTCTTCTTCTTCTTCCTTCTCCTCGAATTCTTCTGCAGCTGCTGCCCTCGCAGCTGCTGCAACCTCGGGGACAACCATCAACTCAGCTTCCATTCCCATCTCGGCCTCATCGGCAACCTTGCGAACAGCCTCCAACTCTACCTCGGGCTCTTCTCGACGCTCTGTCACCAGATCAATCGCCACAGTCTCTACCTCGACTTCGGGCACCGCTTCCGAAACTCGCACTGGCTCAGCCTCCACCTCGGACACCGTTACAGCTTCAGCCTCAGCCTCACCCTCGGCCTCAGCTTCAACCACACGCTCAGCCTCGGTCTCAGCCACAACCTCTACTTCTACCTCAGCCTCGGCCTCAGGCTCAGCTTCTAATCCAGCTTCACGCTCAACCTCAGCCTCACGTTCTGCCTCCACCTCGAACTCACCTTCAGCCTCAGCCTCAGCTACAGCCTCAGCCACAGCCTCAGCCTCGACCTCGGCCTCAGCCACAGCCTCGGCCTCGACCTCGGCCTCAGATTCAGCTTCAACCTCACCTACAACCTCTGCTTCTGCCTCAGCCTCTCGTGCAGCCTCTGCCTCCACCTCTGCCTCTCGTTCGGCCTCTACCTCCACCTCTGCCTCTGACTCGTGCTCTTCTTCTACCACAGCCTCAGCCTCTGCCTCTGCCTCACCCACAGCCTCTGACACTGCTTCGGCTTCGGCTTCGACTTCGACTTCGGCTTCGGCCTCCGCCTCGACCTCCACTTCCGCTTTAGCTTCAGTTTCGGCTTCAGCTTCAACTCCAACTTCCGCTTCTCTCTCGATTTCCTCTTCGGCTTCAACCTCACGCTCAGCCTCCAACACTGCTCTCGTCTCCACTTCGACCTCGGCCCCGGCTTCCGGTGCCACTTCTGCTTCGACCAACGCTTCCACTTCCACTTCGCCTTCACCTTCGCCTTCTTCTCCTTCTACTTCTTCTTCTTCTTCCTTCTCCTCGAATTCTTCTGCAGCTGCTGCCCTCGCAGCTGCTGCAACCTCGGGGACAACCATCAACTCAGCTTCCATTCCCATCTCGGCCTCATCGGCAACCTTGCGAACAGCCTCCAACTCTACCTCGGGCTCTTCTCGACGCTCTGTCACCAGATCAATCGCCACAGTCTCTACCTCGACTTCGGGCACCGCTTCCGAAACTCGCACTGGCTCAGCCTCCACCTCGGACACCGTTACAGCTTCAGCCTCAGCCTCACCCTCGGCCTCAGCTTCAACCACACGCTCAGCCTCGGTCTCAGCCACAACCTCTACTTCTACCTCAGCCTCGGCCTCAGGCTCAGCTTCTAATCCAGCTTCACGCTCAACCTCAGCCTCACGTTCTGCCTCCACCTCGAACTCACCTTCAGCCTCAGCCTCAGCTACAGCCTCAGCCACAGCCTCAGCCTCGACCTCGGCCTCAGCCACAGCCTCGGCCTCGACCTCGGCCTCAGATTCAGCTTCAACCTCACCTACAACCTCTGCTTCTGCCTCAGCCTCTCGTGCAGCCTCTGCCTCCACCTCTGCCTCTCGTTCGGCCTCTACCTCCACCTCTGCCTCTGACTCGTGCTCTTCTTCTACCACAGCCTCAGCCTCTGCCTCTGCCTCACCCACAGCCTCTGACACTGCTTCGGCTTCGGCTTCGACTTCGACTTCGGCTTCGGCCTCCGCCTCGACCTCCACTTCCGCTTCAGCTTCAGTTTCGGCTTCAGCTTCAACTCCAACTTCCGCTTCTCTCTCGATTTCCTCTTCGGCTTCAACCTCACGCTCAGCCTCCAACACTGCTCTCGTCTCCACTTCGACCTCGGCCCCGGCTTCCGGTGCCACTTCTGCTTCGACCAACGCTTCCACTTCCACTTCGCCTTCACCTTCGCCTTCTTCTCCTTCTACTTCTTCTTCTTCTTCCTTCTCCTCGAATTCTTCTGCAGCTGCTGCCCTCGCAGCTGCTGCAACCTCGGGGACAACCATCAACTCAGCTTCCATTCCCATCTCGGCCTCATCGGCAACCTTGCGAACAGCCTCCAACTCTACCTCGGGCTCTTCTCGACGCTCTGTCACCAGATCAATCGCCACAGTCTCTACCTCGACTTCGGGCACCGCTTCCGAAACTCGCACTGGCTCAGCCTCCACCTCGGACACCGTTACAGCTTCAGCCTCAGCCTCACCCTCGGCCTCAGCTTCAACCACACGCTCAGCCTCGGTCTCAGCCACAACCTCTACTTCTACCTCAGCCTCGGCCTCAGGCTCAGCTTCTAATCCAGCTTCACGCTCAACCTCAGCCTCACGTTCTGCCTCCACCTCGAACTCACCTTCAGCCTCAGCCTCAGCTACAGCCTCAGCCACAGCCTCAGCCTCGACCTCGGCCTCAGCCACAGCCTCGGCCTCGACCTCGGCCTCAGATTCAGCTTCAACCTCACCTACAACCTCTGCTTCTGCCTCAGCCTCTCGTGCAGCCTCTGCCTCCACCTCTGCCTCTCGTTCGGCCTCTACCTCCACCTCTGCCTCTGACTCGTGCTCTTCTTCTACCACAGCCTCAGCCTCTGCCTCTGCCTCACCCACAGCCTCTGACACTGCTTCGGCTTCGGCTTCGACTTCGACTTCGGCTTCGGCCTCCGCCTCGACCTCCACTTCCGCTTTAGCTTCAGTTTCGGCTTCAGCTTCAACTCCAACTTCCGCTTCTCTCTCGATTTCCTCTTCGGCTTCAACCTCACGCTCAGCCTCCAACACTGCTCTCGTCTCCACTTCGACCTCGGCCCCGGCTTCCGGTGCCACTTCTGCTTCGACCAACGCTTCCACTTCCACTTCGCCTTCACCTTCGCCTTCTTCTCCTTCTACTTCTTCTTCTTCTTCCTTCTCCTCGAATTCTTCTGCAGCTGCTGCCCTCGCAGCTGCTGCAACCTCGGGGACAACCATCAACTCAGCTTCCATTCCCATCTCGGCCTCATCGGCAACCTTGCGAACAGCCTCCAACTCTACCTCGGGCTCTTCTCGACGCTCTGTCACCAGATCAATCGCCACAGTCTCTACCTCGACTTCGGGCACCGCTTCCGAAACTCGCACTGGCTCAGCCTCCACCTCGGACACCGTTACAGCTTCAGCCTCAGCCTCACCCTCGGCCTCAGCTTCAACCACACGCTCAGCCTCGGTCTCAGCCACAACCTCTACTTCTACCTCAGCCTCGGCCTCAGGCTCAGCTTCTAATCCAGCTTCACGCTCAACCTCAGCCTCACGTTCTGCCTCCACCTCGAACTCACCTTCAGCCTCAGCCTCAGCTACAGCCTCAGCCACAGCCTCGGCCTCGACCTCGGCCTCAGATTCAGCTTCAACCTCACCTACAACCTCTGCTTCTGCCTCAGCCTCTCGTGCAGCCTCTGCCTCCACCTCTGCCTCTCGTTCGGCCTCTACCTCCACCTCTGCCTCTGACTCGTGCTCTTCTTCTACCACAGCCTCAGCCTCTGCCTCTGCCTCACCCACAGCCTCTGACACTGCTTCGGCTTCGGCTTCGACTTCGACTTCGGCTTCGGCCTCCGCCTCGACCTCCACTTCCGCTTTAGCTTCAGCTTCGGCCTCAGCTTCAACTCCAACTTCCGCTTCTCTCTCGATTTCCTCTTCGGCTTCAACCTCACGCTCAGCCTCCAACACTGCTCTCGTCTCCACTTCGACCTCGGCCCCGGCTTCCGGTGCCACTTCTGCTTCGACCAACGCTTCCACTTCCACTTCGCCTTCACCTTCGCCTTCTTCTCCTTCTACTTCTTCTTCTTCTTCCTTCTCCTCGAATTCTTCTGCAGCTGCTGCCCTCGCAGCTGCTGCAACCTCGGGGACAACCATCAACTCAGCTTCCATTCCCATCTCGGCCTCATCGGCAACCTTGCGAACAGCCTCCAACTCTACCTCGGGCTCTTCTCGACGCTCTGTCACCAGATCAATCGCCACAGTCTCTACCTCGACTTCGGGCACCGCTTCCGAAACTCGCACTGGCTCAGCCTCCACCTCGGACACCGTTACAGCTTCAGCCTCAGCCTCACCCTCGGCCTCAGCTTCAACCACACGCTCAGCCTCGGTCTCAGCCACAACCTCTACTTCTACCTCAGCCTCGGCCTCAGGCTCAGCTTCTAATCCAGCTTCACGCTCAACCTCAGCCTCACGTTCTGCCTCCACCTCGAACTCACCTTCAGCCTCAGCCTCAGCTACAGCCTCAGCCACAGCCTCAGCCTCGACCTCGGCCTCAGCCACAGCCTCGGCCTCGACCTCGGCCTCAGATTCAGCTTCAACCTCACCTACAACCTCTGCTTCTGCCTCAGCCTCTCGTGCAGCCTCTGCCTCCACCTCTGCCTCTCGTTCGGCCTCTACCTCCACCTCTGCCTCTGACTCGTGCTCTTCTTCTACCACAGCCTCAGCCTCTGCCTCTGCCTCACCCACAGCCTCTGACACTGCTTCGGCTTCGGCTTCGACTTCGACTTCGGCTTCGGCCTCCGCCTCGACCTCCACTTCCGCTTTAGCTTCAGTTTCGGCTTCAGCTTCAACTCCAACTTCCGCTTCTCTCTCGATTTCCTCTTCGGCTTCAACCTCACGCTCAGCCTCCAACACTGCTCCCGTCTCCACTTCGACCTCGGCCCCGGCTTCCGGTGCCACTTCTGCTTCGACCAACGCTTCCACTTCCACTTCGCCTTCACCTTCGCCTTCTTCTCCTTCTACTTCTTCTTCTTCTTCCTTCTCCTCGAATTCTTCTGCAGCTGCTGCCCTCGCAGCTGCTGCAACCTCGGGGACAACCATCAACTCAGCTTCCATTCCCATCTCGGCCTCATCGGCAACCTTGCGAACAGCCTCCAACTCTACCTCGGGCTCTTCTCGACGCTCTGTCACCAGATCAATCGCCACAGTCTCTACCTCGACTTCGGGCACCGCTTCCGAAACTCGCACTGGCTCAGCCTCCACCTCGGACACCGTTACAGCTTCAGCCTCAGCCTCACCCTCGGCCTCAGCTTCAACCACACGCTCAGCCTCGGTCTCAGCCACAACCTCTACTTCTACCTCAGCCTCGGCCTCAGGCTCAGCTTCTAATCCAGCTTCACGCTCAACCTCAGCCTCACGTTCTGCCTCCACCTCGAACTCACCTTCAGCCTCAGCCTCAGCTACAGCCTCAGCCACAGCCTCGGCCTCGACCTCGGCCTCAGATTCAGCTTCAACCTCACCTACAACCTCTGCTTCTGCCTCAGCCTCTCGTGCAGCCTCTGCCTCCACCTCTGCCTCTCGTTCGGCCTCTACCTCCACCTCTGCCTCTGACTCGTGCTCTTCTTCTACCACAGCCTCAGCCTCTGCCTCTGCCTCACCCACAGCCTCTGACACTGCTTCGGCTTCGGCTTCGACTTCGACTTCGGCTTCGGCCTCCGCCTCGACCTCCACTTCCGCTTTAGCTTCAGCTTCGGCCTCAGCTTCAACTCCAACTTCCGCTTCTCTCTCGATTTCCTCTTGGGCTTCAACCTCACGCTCAGCCTCCAACACTGCTCTCGTCTCCACTTCGACCTCGGCCCCGGCTTCCGGTGCCACTTCTGCTTCGACCAACGCTTCCACTTCCACTTCGCCTTCACCTTCGCCTTCTTCTCCTTCTACTTCTTCTTCTTCTTCCTTCTCCTCGAATTCTTCTGCAGCTGCTGCCCTCGCAGCTGCTGCAACCTCGGGGACAACCATCAACTCAGCTTCCATTCCCATCTCGGCCTCATCGGCAACCTTGCGAACAGCCTCCAACTCTACCTCGGGCTCTTCTCGACGCTCTGTCACCAGATCAATCGCCACAGTCTCTACCTCGACTTCGGGCACCGCTTCCGAAACTCGCACTGGCTCAGCCTCCACCTCGGACACCGTTACAGCTTCAGCCTCAGCCTCACCCTCGGCCTCAGCTTCAACCACACGCTCAGCCTCGGTCTCAGCCACAACCTCTACTTCTACCTCAGCCTCGGCCTCAGGCTCAGCTTCTAATCCAGCTTCACGCTCAACCTCAGCCTCACGTTCTGCCTCCACCTCGAACTCACCTTCAGCCTCAGCCTCAGCTACAGCCTCAGCCACAGCCTCAGCCTCGACCTCGGCCTCAGCCACAGCCTCGGCCTCGACCTCGGCCTCAGATTCAGCTTCAACCTCACCTACAACCTCTGCTTCTGCCTCAGCCTCTCGTGCAGCCTCTGCCTCCACCTCTGCCTCTCGTTCGGCCTCTACCTCCACCTCTGCCTCTGACTCGTGCTCTTCTTCTACCACAGCCTCAGCCTCTGCCTCTGCCTCACCCACAGCCTCTGACACTGCTTCGGCTTCGGCTTCGACTTCGACTTCGGCTTCGGCCTCCGCCTCGACCTCCACTTCCGCTTTAGCTTCAGTTTCGGCTTCAGCTTCAACTCCAACTTCCGCTTCTCTCTCGATTTCCTCTTCGGCTTCAACCTCACGCTCAGCCTCCAACACTGCTCTCGTCTCCACTTCGACCTCGGCCCCGGCTTCCGGTGCCACTTCTGCTTCGACCAACGCTTCCACTTCCACTTCGCCTTCACCTTCGCCTTCTTCTCCTTCTACTTCTTCTTCTTCTTCCTTCTCCTCGAATTCTTCTGCAGCTGCTGCCCTCGCAGCTGCTGCAACCTCGGGGACAACCATCAACTCAGCTTCCATTCCCATCTCGGCCTCATCGGCAACCTTGCGAACAGCCTCCAACTCTACCTCGGGCTCTTCTCGACGCTCTGTCACCAGATCAATCGCCACAGTCTCTACCTCGACTTCGGGCACCGCTTCCGAAACTCGCACTGGCTCAGCCTCCACCTCGGACACCGTTACAGCTTCAGCCTCAGCCTCACCCTCGGCCTCAGCTTCAACCACACGCTCAGCCTCGGTCTCAGCCACAACCTCTACTTCTACCTCAGCCTCGGCCTCAGGCTCAGCTTCTAATCCAGCTTCACGCTCAACCTCAGCCTCACGTTCTGCCTCCACCTCGAACTCACCTTCAGCCTCAGCCTCAGCTACAGCCTCAGCCACAGCCTCAGCCTCGACCTCGGCCTCAGCCACAGCCTCGGCCTCGACCTCGGCCTCAGATTCAGCTTCAACCTCACCTACAACCTCTGCTTCTGCCTCAGCCTCTCGTGCAGCCTCTGCCTCCACCTCTGCCTCTCGTTCGGCCTCTACCTCCACCTCTGCCTCTGACTCGTGCTCTTCTTCTACCACAGCCTCAGCCTCTGCCTCTGCCTCACCCACAGCCTCTGACACTGCTTCGGCTTCGGCTTCGACTTCGACTTCGGCTTCGGCCTCCGCCTCGACCTCCACTTCCGCTTTAGCTTCAGTTTCGGCTTCAGCTTCAACTCCAACTTCCGCTTCTCTCTCGATTTCCTCTTCGGCTTCAACCTCACGCTCAGCCTCCAACACTGCTCTCGTCTCCACTTCGACCTCGGCCCCGGCTTCCGGTGCCACTTCTGCTTCGACCAACGCTTCCACTTCCACTTCGCCTTCACCTTCGCCTTCTTCTCCTTCTACTTCTTCTTCTTCTTCCTTCTCCTCGAATTCTTCTGCAGCTGCTGCCCTCGCAGCTGCTGCAACCTCGGGGACAACCATCAACTCAGCTTCCATTCCCATCTCGGCCTCATCGGCAACCTTGCGAACAGCCTCCAACTCTACCTCGGGCTCTTCTCGACGCTCTGTCACCAGATCAATCGCCACAGTCTCTACCTCGACTTCGGGCACCGCTTCCGAAACTCGCACTGGCTCAGCCTCCACCTCGGACACCGTTACAGCTTCAGCCTCAGCCTCACCCTCGGCCTCAGCTTCAACCACACGCTCAGCCTCGGTCTCAGCCACAACCTCTACTTCTACCTCAGCCTCGGCCTCAGGCTCAGCTTCTAATCCAGCTTCACGCTCAACCTCAGCCTCACGTTCTGCCTCCACCTCGAACTCACCTTCAGCCTCAGCCTCAGCTACAGCCTCAGCCACAGCCTCAGCCTCGACCTCGGCCTCAGCCACAGCCTCGGCCTCGACCTCGGCCTCAGATTCAGCTTCAACCTCACCTACAACCTCTGCTTCTGCCTCAGCCTCTCGTGCAGCCTCTGCCTCCACCTCTGCCTCTCGTTCGGCCTCTACCTCCACCTCTGCCTCTGACTCGTGCTCTTCTTCTACCACAGCCTCAGCCTCTGCCTCTGCCTCACCCACAGCCTCTGACACTGCTTCGGCTTCGGCTTCGACTTCGACTTCGGCTTCGGCCTCCGCCTCGACCTCCACTTCCGCTTCAGCTCCAGTTTCGGCTTCAGCTTCAACTCCAACTTCCGCTTCTCTCTCGATTTCCTCTTCGGCTTCAACCTCACGCTCAGCCTCCAACACTGCTCTCGTCTCCACTTCGACCTCGGCCCCGGCTTCCGGTGCCACTTCTGCTTCGACCAACGCTTCCACTTCCACTTCGCCTTCACCTTCGCCTTCTTCTCCTTCTACTTCTTCTTCTTCTTCCTTCTCCTCGAATTCTTCTGCAGCTGCTGCCCTCGCAGCTGCTGCAACCTCGGGGACAACCATCAACTCAGCTTCCATTCCCATCTCGGCCTCATCGGCAACCTTGCGAACAGCCTCCAACTCTACCTCGGGCTCTTCTCGACGCTCTGTCACCAGATCAATCGCCACAGTCTCTACCTCGACTTCGGGCACCGCTTCCGAAACTCGCACTGGCTCAGCCTCCACCTCGGACACCGTTACAGCTTCAGCCTCAGCCTCACCCTCGGCCTCAGCTTCAACCACACGCTCAGCCTCGGTCTCAGCCACAACCTCTACTTCTACCTCAGCCTCGGCCTCAGGCTCAGCTTCTAATCCAGCTTCACGCTCAATCTCAGCCTCACGTTCTGCCTCCACCTCGAACTCACCTTCAGCCTCAGCCTCAGCTACAGCCTCAGCCACAGCCTCAGCCTCGACCTCGGCCTCAGCCACAGCCTCGGCCTCGACCTCGGCCTCAGATTCAGCTTCAACCTCACCTACAACCTCTGCTTCTGCCTCAGCCTCTCGTGCAGCCTCTGCCTCCACCTCTGCCTCTCGTTCGGCCTCTACCTCCACCTCTGCCTCTGACTCGTGCTCTTCTTCTACCACAGCCTCAGCCTCTGCCTCTGCCTCACCCACAGCCTCTGACACTGCTTCGGCTTCGGCTTCGACTTCGACTTCGGCTTCGGCCTCCGCCTCGACCTCCACTTCCGCTTTAGCTTCAGTTTCGGCTTCAGCTTCAACTCCAACTTCCGCTTCTCTCTCGATTTCCTCTTCGGCTTCAACCTCACGCTCAGCCTCCAACACTGCTCTCGTCTCCACTTCGACCTCGGCCCCGGCTTCCGGTGCCACTTCTGCTTCGACCAACGCTTCCACTTCCACTTCGCCTTCACCTTCGCCTTCTTCTCCTTCTACTTCTTCTTCTTCTTCCTTCTCCTCGAATTCTTCTGCAGCTGCTGCCCTCGCAGCTGCTGCAACCTCGGGGACAACCATCAACTCAGCTTCCATTCCCATCTCGGCCTCATCGGCAACTTTGCGAACAGCCTCCAACTCTACCTCGGGCTCTTCTCGACGCTCTGTCACCAGATCAACCGCCACAGTCTCTACCTCGACTTCGGGCACCGCTTCCGAAACTCGCACTGGCTCAGCCTCCACCTCGGACACCGTTACAGCTTCAGCCTCAGCCTCACCCTCGGCCTCAGCTTCAACCACACGCTCAGCCTCGGTCTCAGCCACAACCTCTACTTCTACCTCAGCCTCGGCCTCAGGCTCAGCTTCTAATCCAGCTTCACGCTCAACCTCAGCCTCACGTTCTGCCTCCACCTCGAACTCACCTTCAGCCTCAGCCTCAGCTACAGCCTCAGCCACAGCCTCAGCCTCGACCTCGGCCTCAGCCACAGCCTCGGCCTCGACCTCGGCCTCAGATTCAGCTTCAACCTCACCTACAACCTCTGCTTCTGCCTCAGCCTCTCGTGCAGCCTCTGCCTCCACCTCTGCCTCTGACTCGTGCTCTTCTTCTACCACAGCCTCAGCCTCTGCCTCTGCCTCACCCACAGCCTCTGACACTGCTTCGGCTTCGACTTCGACTTCGAATTCGACATCCGCTTCAGCTTCAGCTTCGGCTTCAGCTTCAACTCCAACTTCCGCTTCTCTCTCGATTTCCTCTTCAGCTTCAACCTCACGCTCAGCCTCCAACACTGCTCTCGTCTCCACTTCGACCTCGGCCCCGGCTTCCGGTGCCACTTCTGCTTCGACCAACGCTTCCACTTCCACTTCGCCTTCACCTTCGCCTTCTTCTCCTTCTACTTCTTCTTCTTCTTCCTTCTCCTCGAATTCTTCTGCAGCTGCTGCCCTCGCAGCTGCTGCAACCTCGGGGACAACCATCAACTCAGCTTCCATTCCCATCTCGGCCTCATCGGCAACCTTGCGAACAGCCTCCAACTCTACCTCGGGCTCTTCTCGACGCTCTGTCACCAGATCAATCGCCACAGTCTCTACCTCGACTTCGGGCACCGCTTCCGAAACTCGCACTGGCTCAGCCTCCACCTCGGACACCGTTACAGCTTCAGCCTCAGCCTCACCCTCGGCCTCAGCTTCAACCACACGCTCAGCCTCGGTCTCAGCCACAACCTCTACTTCTACCTCAGCCTCGGCCTCAGGCTCAGCTTCTAATCCAGCTTCACGCTCAACCTCAGCCTCACGTTCTGCCTCCACCTCGAACTCACCTTCAGCCTCAGCCTCAGCTACAGCCTCAGCCACAGCCTCAGCCTCGACCTCGGCCTCAGCCACAGCCTCGGCCTCGACCTCGGCCTCAGATTCAGCTTCAACCTCACCTACAACCTCTGCTTCTGCCTCAGCCTCTCGTGCAGCCTCTGCCTCCACCTCTGCCTCTCGTTCGGCCTCTACCTCCACCTCTGCCTCTGACTCGTGCTCTTCTTCTACCACAGCCTCAGCCTCTGCCTCTGCCTCACCCACAGCCTCTGACACTGCTTCGGCTTCGGCTTCGACTTCGACTTCGGCTTCGGCCTCCGCCTCGACCTCCACTTCCGCTTTAGCTTCAGCTTCGGCCTCAGCTTCAACTCCAACTTCCGCTTCTCTCTCGATTTCCTCTTCGGCTTCAACCTCACGCTCAGCCTCCAACACTGCTCTCGTCTCCACTTCGACCTCGGCCCCGGCTTCCGGTGCCACTTCTGCTTCGACCAACGCTTCCACTTCCACTTCGCCTTCACCTTCGCCTTCTTCTCCTTCTACTTCTTCTTCTTCTTCCTTCTCCTCGAATTCTTCTGCAGCTGCTGCCCTCGCAGCTGCTGCAACCTCGGGGACAACCATCAACTCAGCTTCCATTCCCATCTCGGCCTCATCGGCAACCTTGCGAACAGCCTCCAACTCTACCTCGGGCTCTTCTCGACGCTCTGTCACCAGATCAATCGCCACAGTCTCTACCTCGACTTCGGGCACCGCTTCCGAAACTCGCACTGGCTCAGCCTCCACCTCGGACACCGTTACAGCTTCAGCCTCAGCCTCACCCTCGGCCTCAGCTTCAACCACACGCTCAGCCTCGGTCTCAGCCACAACCTCTACTTCTACCTCAGCCTCGGCCTCAGGCTCAGCTTCTAATCCAGCTTCACGCTCAACCTCAGCCTCACGTTCTGCCTCCACCTCGAACTCACCTTCAGCCTCAGCCTCAGCTACAGCCTCAGCCACAGCCTCAGCCTCGACCTCGGCCTCAGCCACAGCCTCGGCCTCGACCTCGGCCTCAGATTCAGCTTCAACCTCACCTACAACCTCTGCTTCTGCCTCAGCCTCTCGTGCAGCCTCTGCCTCCACCTCTGCCTCTCGTTCGGCCTCTACCTCCACCTCTGCCTCTGACTCGTGCTCTTCTTCTACCACAGCCTCAGCCTCTGCCTCTGCCTCACCCACAGCCTCTGACACTGCTTCGGCTTCGGCTTCGACTTCGACTTCGAATTCGACTTCGGCCTCCGCCTCGACCTCCACTTCCGCTTTAGCTTCAGTTTCGGCTTCAGCTTCAACTCCAACTTCCGCTTCTCTCTCGATTTCCTCTTCGGCTTCAACCTCACGCTCAGCCTCCAACACTGCTCTCGTCTCCACTTCGACCTCGGCCCCGGCTTCCGGTGCCACTTCTGCTTCGACCAACGCTTCCACTTCCACTTCGGCTTCACCTTCGCCTTCTTCTCCTTCTACTTCTTCTTCTTCTTCCTTCTCCTCGAATTCTTCTGCAGCTGCTGCCCTCGCAGCTGCTGCAACCTCGAGGACAACCATCAACTCAGCTTCCATTCCCATCTCGGCCTCATCGGCAACCTTGCGAACAGCCTCCAACTCTACCTCGGGCTCTTCTCGACGCTCTGTCACCAGATCAACCGCCACAGTCTCTACCTCGACTTCGGGCACCGCTTCCGAAACTCGCACTGGCTCAGCCTCCACCTCGGACACCGTTACAGCTTCAGCCTCAGCCTCACCCTCGGCCTCAGCTTCAACCACACGCTCAGCCTCGGTCTCAGCCACAACCTCTACTTCTACCTCAGCCTCGGCCTCAGGCTCAGCTTCTAATCCAGCTTCACGCTCAACCTCAGCCTCACGTTCTGCCTCCACCTCGAACTCACCTTCAGCCTCAGCCTCAGCTACAGCCTCAGCCACAGCCTCAGCCTCGACCTCGGCCTCAGCCACAGCCTCGGCCTCGACCTCGGCCTCAGATTCAGCTTCAACCTCACCTACAACCTCTGCTTCTGCCTCAGCCTCTCGTGCAGCCTCTGCCTCCACCTCTGCCTCTGACTCGTGCTCTTCTTCTAACACAGCCTCAGCCTCTGCCTCTGCCTCACCCACAGCCTCTGACACTGCTTCGGCTTCGGCTTCGACTTCGACTTCGGCTTCGGCCTCCGCCTCGACCTCCACTTCCGCTTCAGCTTCAGCTTCGGCTTCAGCTTCAACTTCAACTTCCGCTTCTCTCTCGATTTCCTCTTCGGCTTCAACCTCACGCTCAGCCTCCAACACTGCTCTCGTCTCCACTTCGACCTCGGCCCCGGCTTCCGGTGCCACTTCTGCTTCGACCAACGCTTCCACTTCCACTTCGGCTTCACCTTCGCCTTCTTCTCCTTCTACTTCTTCTTCTTCTTCCTTCTCCTCGAATTCTTCTGCAGCTGCTGCCCTCGCAGCTGCTGCAACCTCGGGGACAACCATCAACTCAGCTTCCATTCCCATCTCGGCCTCATCGGCAACCTTGCGAACAGCCTCCAACTCTACCTCGGGCTCTTCTCGACGCTCTGTCACCAGATCAATCGCCACAGTCTCTACCTCGACTTCGGGCACCGCTTCCGAAACTCGCACTGGCTCAGCCTCCACCTCGGACACCGTTACAGCTTCAGCCTCAGCCTCACCCTCGGCCTCAGCTTCAACCACACGCTCAGCCTCGGTCTCAGCCACAACCTCTACTTCTACCTCAGCCTCGGCCTCAGGCTCAGCTTCTAATCCAGCTTCACGCTCAACCTCAGCCTCACGTTCTGCCTCCACCTCGAACTCACCTTCAGCCTCAGCCTCAGCTACAGCCTCAGCCACAGCCTCAGCCTCGACCTCGGCCTCAGCCACAGCCTCGGCCTCGACCTCGGCCTCAGATTCAGCTTCAACCTCACCTACAACCTCTGCTTCTGCCTCAGCCTCTCGTGCAGCCTCTGCCTCCACCTCTGCCTCTCGTTCGGCCTCTACCTCCACCTCTGCCTCTGACTCGTGCTCTTCTTCTACCACAGCCTCAGCCTCTGCCTCTGCCTCACCCACAGCCTCTGACACTGCTTCGGCTTCGGCTTCGACTTCGACTTCGGCTTCGGCCTCCGCCTCGACCTCCACTTCCGCTTCAGCTTCAGCTTCGGCCTCAGCTTCAACTCCAACTTCCGCTTCTCTCTCGATTTCCTCTTCGGCTTCAACCTCACGCTCAGCCTCCAACACTGCTCTCGTCTCCACTTCGACCTCGGCCCCGGCTTCCGGTGCCACTTCTGCTTCGACCAACGCTTCCACTTCCACTTCGCCTTCACCTTCGCCTTCTTCTCCTTCTACTTCTTCTTCTTCTTCCTTCTCCTCGAATTCTTCTGCAGCTGCTGCCCTCGCAGCTGCTGCAACCTCGGGGACAACCATCAACTCAGCTTCCATTCCCATCTCGGCCTCATCGGCAACCTTGCGAACAGCCTCCAACTCTACCTCGGGCTCTTCTCGACGCTCTGTCACCAGATCAACCGCCACAGTCTCTACCTCGACTTCGGGCACCGCTTCCGAAACTCGCACTGGCTCAGCCTCCACCTCGGACACCGTTACAGCTTCAGCCTCAGCCTCACCCTCGGCCTCAGCTTCAACCACACGCTCAGCCTCGGTCTCAGCCACAACCTCTACTTCTACCTCAGCCTCGGCCTCAGGCTCAGCTTCTAATCCAGCTTCACGCTCAACCTCAGCCTCACGTTCTGCCTCCATCTCGAACTCACCTTCAGCCTCAGCCTCAGCTACAGCCTCAGCCACAGCCTCAGCCTCGACCTCGGCCTCAGCCACAGCCTCGGCCTCGACCTCGGCCTCAGATTCAGCTTCAACCTCACCTACAACCTCTGCTTCTGCCTCAGCCTCTCGTGCAGCCTCTGCCTCCACCTCTGCCTCTCGTTCGGCCTCTACCTCCACCTCTGCCTCTGACTCGTGCTCTTCTTCTACCACAGCCTCAGCCTCTGCCTCTGCCTCACCCACAGCCTCTGACACTGCTTCGGCTTCGGCTTCGACTTCGACTTCGGCTTCGGCCTCCGCCTCGACCTCCACTTCCGCTTTAGCTTCAGTTTCGGCTTCAGCTTCAACTCCAACTTCCGCTTCTCTCTCGATTTCCTCTTCGGCTTCAACCTCACGCTCAGCCTCCAACACTGCTCTCGTCTCCACTTCGACCTCGGCCCCGGCTTCCGGTGCCACTTCTGCTTCGACCAACGCTTCCACTTCCACTTCGCCTTCACCTTCGCCTTCTTCTCCTTCTACTTCTTCTTCTTCTTCCTTCTCCTCGAATTCTTCTGCAGCTGCTGCCCTCGCAGCTGCTGCAACCTCGAGGACAACCATCAACTCAGCTTCCATTCCCATCTCGGCCTCATCGGCAACCTTGCGAACAGCCTCCAACTCTACCTCGGGCTCTTCTCGACGCTCTGTCACCAGATCAACCGCCACAGTCTCTACCTCGACTTCGGGCACCGCTTCCGAAACTCGCACTGGCTCAGCCTCCACCTCGGACACCGTTACAGCTTCAGCCTCAGCCTCACCCTCGGCCTCAGCTTCAACCACACGCTCAGCCTCGGTCTCAGCCACAACCTCTACTTCTACCTCAGCCTCGGCCTCAGGCTCAGCTTCTAATCCAGCTTCACGCTCAACCTCAGCCTCACGTTCTGCCTCCACCTCGAACTCACCTTCAGCCTCAGCCTCAGCTACAGCCTCAGCCACAGCCTCAGCCTCGACCTCGGCCTCAGCCACAGCCTCGGCCTCGACCTCGGCCTCAGATTCAGCTTCAACCTCACCTACAACCTCTGCTTCTGCCTCAGCCTCTCGTGCAGCCTCTGCCTCCACCTCTGCCTCTGACTCGTGCTCTTCTTCTACCACAGCCTCAGCCTCTGCCTCTGCCTCACCCACAGCCTCTGACACTGCTTCGGCTTCGGCTTCGACTTCGACTTCGGCTTCGGCCTCCGCCTCGACCTCCACTTCCGCTTCAGCTTCAGCTTCGGCTTCAGCTTCAACTTCAACTTCCGCTTCTCTCTCGATTTCCTCTTCGGCTTCAACCTCACGCTCAGCCTCCAACACTGCTCTCGTCTCCACTTCGACCTCGGCCCCGGCTTCCGGTGCCACTTCTGCTTCGACCAACGCTTCCACTTCCACTTCGGCTTCACCTTCGCCTTCTTCTCCTTCTACTTCTTCTTCTTCTTCCTTCTCCTCGAATTCTTCTGCAGCTGCTGCCCTCGCAGCTGCTGCAACCTCGGGGACAACCATCAACTCAGCTTCCATTCCCATCTCGGCCTCATCGGCAACCTTGCGAACAGCCTCCAACTCTACCTCGGGCTCTTCTCGACGCTCTGTCACCAGATCAATCGCCACAGTCTCTACCTCGACTTCGGGCACCGCTTCCGAAACTCGCACTGGCTCAGCCTCCACCTCGGACACCGTTACAGCTTCAGCCTCAGCCTCACCCTCGGCCTCAGCTTCAACCACACGCTCAGCCTCGGTCTCAGCCACAACCTCTACTTCTACCTCAGCCTCGGCCTCAGGCTCAGCTTCTAATCCAGCTTCACGCTCAACCTCAGCCTCACGTTCTGCCTCCACCTCGAACTCACCTTCAGCCTCAGCCTCAGCTACAGCCTCAGCCACAGCCTCAGCCTCGACCTCGGCCTCAGCCACAGCCTCGGCCTCGACCTCGGCCTCAGATTCAGCTTCAACCTCACCTACAACCTCTGCTTCTGCCTCAGCCTCTCGTGCAGCCTCTGCCTCCACCTCTGCCTCTCGTTCGGCCTCTACCTCCACCTCTGCCTCTGACTCGTGCTCTTCTTCTACCACAGCCTCAGCCTCTGCCTCTGCCTCACCCACAGCCTCTGACACTGCTTCGGCTTCGGCTTCGACTTCGACTTCGGCTTCGGCCTCCGCATCGACCTCCACTTCCGCTTCAGCTTCAGCTTCGGACTCAGCTTCAACTCCAACTTCCGCTTCTCTCTCGATTTCCTCTTCGGCTTCAACCTCACGCTCAGCCTCCAACACTGCTCTCGTCTCCACTTCGACCTCGGCCCCGGCTTCCGGTGCCACTTCTGCTTCGACCAACGCTTCCACTTCCACTTCGCCTTCACCTTCGCCTTCTTCTCCTTCTACTTCTTCTTCTTCTTCCTTCTCCTCGAATTCTTCTGCAGCTGCTGCCCTCGCAGCTGCTGCAACCTCGGGGACAACCATCAACTCAGCTTCCATTCCCATCTCGGCCTCATCGGCAACCTTGCGAACAGCCTCCAACTCTACCTCGGGCTCTTCTCGACGCTCTGTCACCAGATCAATCGCCACAGTCTCTACCTCGACTTCGGGCACCGCTTCCGAAACTCGCACTGGCTCAGCCTCCACCTCGGACACCGTTACAGCTTCAGCCTCAGCCTCACCCTCGGCCTCAGCTTCAACCACACGCTCAGCCTCGGTCTCAGCCACAACCTCTACTTCTACCTCAGCCTCGGCCTCAGGCTCAGCTTCTAATCCAGCTTCACGCTCAACCTCAGCCTCACGTTCTGCCTCCACCTCGAACTCACCTTCAGCCTCAGCCTCAGCTACAGCCTCAGCCACAGCCTCAGCCTCGACCTCGGCCTCAGCCACAGCCTCGGCCTCGACCTCGGCCTCAGATTCAGCTTCAACCTCACCTACAACCTCTGCTTCTGCCTCAGCCTCTCGTGCAGCCTCTGCCTCCACCTCTGCCTCTCGTTCGGCCTCTACCTCCACCTCTGCCTCTGACTCGTGCTCTTCTTCTACCACAGCCTCAGCCTCTGCCTCTGCCTCACCCACAGCCTCTGACACTGCTTCGGCTTCGGCTTCGACTTCGACTTCGGCTTCGGCCTCCGCCTCGACCTCCACTTCCGCTTTAGCTTCAGTTTCGGCTTCAGCTTCAACTCCAACTTCCGCTTCTCTCTCGATTTCCTCTTCGGCTTCAACCTCACGCTCAGCCTCCAACACTGCTCTCGTCTCCACTTCGACCTCGGCCCCGGCTTCCGGTGCCACTTCTGCTTCGACCAACGCTTCCACTTCCACTTCGCCTTCACCTTCGCCTTCTTCTCCTTCTACTTCTTCTTCTTCTTCCTTCTCCTCGAATTCTTCTGCAGCTGCTGCCCTCGCAGCTGCTGCAACCTCGGGGACAACCATCAACTCAGCTTCCATTCCCATCTCGGCCTCATCGGCAACCTTGCGAACAGCCTCCAACTCTACCTCGGGCTCTTCTCGACGCTCTGTCACCAGATCAATCGCCACAGTCTCTACCTCGACTTCGGGCACCGCTTCCGAAACTCGCACTGGCTCAGCCTCCACCTCGGACACCGTTACAGCTTCAGCCTCAGCCTCACCCTCGGCCTCAGCTTCAACCACACGCTCAGCCTCGGTCTCAGCCACAACCTCTACTTCTACCTCAGCCTCGGCCTCAGGCTCAGCTTCTAATCCAGCTTCACGCTCAACCTCAGCCTCACGTTCTGCCTCCACCTCGAACTCACCTTCAGCCTCAGCCTCAGCTACAGCCTCAGCCACAGCCTCGGCCTCGACCTCGGCCTCAGATTCAGCTTCAACCTCACCTACAACCTCTGCTTCTGCCTCAGCCTCTCGTGCAGCCTCTGCCTCCACCTCTGCCTCTCGTTCGGCCTCTACCTCCACCTCTGCCTCTGACTCGTGCTCTTCTTCTACCACAGCCTCAGCCTCTGCCTCTGCCTCACCCACAGCCTCTGACACTGCTTCGGCTTCGGCTTCGACTTCGACTTCGGCTTCGGCCTCCGCCTCGACCTCCACTTCCGCTTTAGCTTCAGCTTCGGCCTCAGCTTCAACTCCAACTTCCGCTTCTCTCTCGATTTCCTCTTCGGCTTCAACCTCACGCTCAGCCTCCAACACTGCTCTCGTCTCCACTTCGACCTCGGCCCCGGCTTCCGGTGCCACTTCTGCTTCGACCAACGCTTCCACTTCCACTTCGCCTTCACCTTCGCCTTCTTCTCCTTCTACTTCTTCTTCTTCTTCCTTCTCCTCGAATTCTTCTGCAGCTGCTGCCCTCGCAGCTGCTGCAACCTCGGGGACAACCATCAACTCAGCTTCCATTCCCATCTCGGCCTCATCGGCAACCTTGCGAACAGCCTCCAACTCTACCTCGGGCTCTTCTCGACGCTCTGTCACCAGATCAATCGCCACAGTCTCTACCTCGACTTCGGGCACCGCTTCCGAAACTCGCACTGGCTCAGCCTCCACCTCGGACACCGTTACAGCTTCAGCCTCAGCCTCACCCTCGGCCTCAGCTTCAACCACACGCTCAGCCTCGGTCTCAGCCACAACCTCTACTTCTACCTCAGCCTCGGCCTCAGGCTCAGCTTCTAATCCAGCTTCACGCTCAACCTCAGCCTCACGTTCTGCCTCCACCTCGAACTCACCTTCAGCCTCAGCCTCAGCTACAGCCTCAGCCACAGCCTCAGCCTCGACCTCGGCCTCAGCCACAGCCTCGGCCTCGACCTCGGCCTCAGATTCAGCTTCAACCTCACCTACAACCTCTGCTTCTGCCTCAGCCTCTCGTGCAGCCTCTGCCTCCACCTCTGCCTCTCGTTCGGCCTCTACCTCCACCTCTGCCTCTGACTCGTGCTCTTCTTCTACCACAGCCTCAGCCTCTGCCTCTGCCTCACCCACAGCCTCTGACACTGCTTCGGCTTCGGCTTCGACTTCGACTTCGGCTTCGGCCTCCGCCTCGACCTCCACTTCCGCTTTAGCTTCAGTTTCGGCTTCAGCTTCAACTCCAACTTCCGCTTCTCTCTCGATTTCCTCTTCGGCTTCAACCTCACGCTCAGCCTCCAACACTGCTCCCGTCTCCACTTCGACCTCGGCCCCGGCTTCCGGTGCCACTTCTGCTTCGACCAACGCTTCCACTTCCACTTCGCCTTCACCTTCGCCTTCTTCTCCTTCTACTTCTTCTTCTTCTTCCTTCTCCTCGAATTCTTCTGCAGCTGCTGCCCTCGCAGCTGCTGCAACCTCGGGGACAACCATCAACTCAGCTTCCATTCCCATCTCGGCCTCATCGGCAACCTTGCGAACAGCCTCCAACTCTACCTCGGGCTCTTCTCGACGCTCTGTCACCAGATCAATCGCCACAGTCTCTACCTCGACTTCGGGCACCGCTTCCGAAACTCGCACTGGCTCAGCCTCCACCTCGGACACCGTTACAGCTTCAGCCTCAGCCTCACCCTCGGCCTCAGCTTCAACCACACGCTCAGCCTCGGTCTCAGCCACAACCTCTACTTCTACCTCAGCCTCGGCCTCAGGCTCAGCTTCTAATCCAGCTTCACGCTCAACCTCAGCCTCACGTTCTGCCTCCACCTCGAACTCACCTTCAGCCTCAGCCTCAGCTACAGCCTCAGCCACAGCCTCGGCCTCGACCTCGGCCTCAGATTCAGCTTCAACCTCACCTACAACCTCTGCTTCTGCCTCAGCCTCTCGTGCAGCCTCTGCCTCCACCTCTGCCTCTCGTTCGGCCTCTACCTCCACCTCTGCCTCTGACTCGTGCTCTTCTTCTACCACAGCCTCAGCCTCTGCCTCTGCCTCACCCACAGCCTCTGACACTGCTTCGGCTTCGGCTTCGACTTCGACTTCGGCTTCGGCCTCCGCCTCGACCTCCACTTCCGCTTTAGCTTCAGCTTCGGCCTCAGCTTCAACTCCAACTTCCGCTTCTCTCTCGATTTCCTCTTCGGCTTCAACCTCACGCTCAGCCTCCAACACTGCTCTCGTCTCCACTTCGACCTCGGCCCCGGCTTCCGGTGCCACTTCTGCTTCGACCAACGCTTCCACTTCCACTTCGCCTTCACCTTCGCCTTCTTCTCCTTCTACTTCTTCTTCTTCTTCCTTCTCCTCGAATTCTTCTGCAGCTGCTGCCCTCGCAGCTGCTGCAACCTCGGGGACAACCATCAACTCAGCTTCCATTCCCATCTCGGCCTCATCGGCAACCTTGCGAACAGCCTCCAACTCTACCTCGGGCTCTTCTCGACGCTCTGTCACCAGATCAATCGCCACAGTCTCTACCTCGACTTCGGGCACCGCTTCCGAAACTCGCACTGGCTCAGCCTCCACCTCGGACACCGTTACAGCTTCAGCCTCAGCCTCACCCTCGGCCTCAGCTTCAACCACACGCTCAGCCTCGGTCTCAGCCACAACCTCTACTTCTACCTCAGCCTCGGCCTCAGGCTCAGCTTCTAATCCAGCTTCACGCTCAACCTCAGCCTCACGTTCTGCCTCCACCTCGAACTCACCTTCAGCCTCAGCCTCAGCTACAGCCTCAGCCACAGCCTCAGCCTCGACCTCGGCCTCAGCCACAGCCTCGGCCTCGACCTCGGCCTCAGATTCAGCTTCAACCTCACCTACAACCTCTGCTTCTGCCTCAGCCTCTCGTGCAGCCTCTGCCTCCACCTCTGCCTCTCGTTCGGCCTCTACCTCCACCTCTGCCTCTGACTCGTGCTCTTCTTCTACCACAGCCTCAGCCTCTGCCTCTGCCTCACCCACAGCCTCTGACACTGCTTCGGCTTCGGCTTCGACTTCGACTTCGGCTTCGGCCTCCGCCTCGACCTCCACTTCCGCTTTAGCTTCAGTTTCGGCTTCAGCTTCAACTCCAACTTCCGCTTCTCTCTCGATTTCCTCTTCGGCTTCAACCTCACGCTCAGCCTCCAACACTGCTCTCGTCTCCACTTCGACCTCGGCCCCGGCTTCCGGTGCCACTTCTGCTTCGACCAACGCTTCCACTTCCACTTCGCCTTCACCTTCGCCTTCTTCTCCTTCTACTTCTTCTTCTTCTTCCTTCTCCTCGAATTCTTCTGCAGCTGCTGCCCTCGCAGCTGCTGCAACCTCGGGGACAACCATCAACTCAGCTTCCATTCCCATCTCGGCCTCATCGGCAACCTTGCGAACAGCCTCCAACTCTACCTCGGGCTCTTCTCGACGCTCTGTCACCAGATCAATCGCCACAGTCTCTACCTCGACTTCGGGCACCGCTTCCGAAACTCGCACTGGCTCAGCCTCCACCTCGGACACCGTTACAGCTTCAGCCTCAGCCTCACCCTCGGCCTCAGCTTCAACCACACGCTCAGCCTCGGTCTCAGCCACAACCTCTACTTCTACCTCAGCCTCGGCCTCAGGCTCAGCTTCTAATCCAGCTTCACGCTCAACCTCAGCCTCACGTTCTGCCTCCACCTCGAACTCACCTTCAGCCTCAGCCTCAGCTACAGCCTCAGCCACAGCCTCAGCCTCGACCTCGGCCTCAGCCACAGCCTCGGCCTCGACCTCGGCCTCAGATTCAGCTTCAACCTCACCTACAACCTCTGCTTCTGCCTCAGCCTCTCGTGCAGCCTCTGCCTCCACCTCTGCCTCTCGTTCGGCCTCTACCTCCACCTCTGCCTCTGACTCGTGCTCTTCTTCTACCACAGCCTCAGCCTCTGCCTCTGCCTCACCCACAGCCTCTGACACTGCTTCGGCTTCGGCTTCGACTTCGACTTCGGCTTCGGCCTCCGCCTCGACCTCCACTTCCGCTTTAGCTTCAGTTTCGGCTTCAGCTTCAACTCCAACTTCCGCTTCTCTCTCGATTTCCTCTTCGGCTTCAACCTCACGCTCAGCCTCCAACACTGCTCTCGTCTCCACTTCGACCTCGGCCCCGGCTTCCGGTGCCACTTCTGCTTCGACCAACGCTTCCACTTCCACTTCGCCTTCACCTTCGCCTTCTTCTCCTTCTACTTCTTCTTCTTCTTCCTTCTCCTCGAATTCTTCTGCAGCTGCTGCCCTCGCAGCTGCTGCAACCTCGGGGACAACCATCAACTCAGCTTCCATTCCCATCTCGGCCTCATCGGCAACCTTGCGAACAGCCTCCAACTCTACCTCGGGCTCTTCTCGACGCTCTGTCACCAGATCAATCGCCACAGTCTCTACCTCGACTTCGGGCACCGCTTCCGAAACTCGCACTGGCTCAGCCTCCACCTCGGACACCGTTACAGCTTCAGCCTCAGCCTCACCCTCGGCCTCAGCTTCAACCACACGCTCAGCCTCGGTCTCAGCCACAACCTCTACTTCTACCTCAGCCTCGGCCTCAGGCTCAGCTTCTAATCCAGCTTCACGCTCAACCTCAGCCTCACGTTCTGCCTCCACCTCGAACTCACCTTCAGCCTCAGCCTCAGCTACAGCCTCAGCCACAGCCTCAGCCTCGACCTCGGCCTCAGCCACAGCCTCGGCCTCGACCTCGGCCTCAGATTCAGCTTCAACCTCACCTACAACCTCTGCTTCTGCCTCAGCCTCTCGTGCAGCCTCTGCCTCCACCTCTGCCTCTCGTTCGGCCTCTACCTCCACCTCTGCCTCTGACTCGTGCTCTTCTTCTACCACAGCCTCAGCCTCTGCCTCTGCCTCACCCACAGCCTCTGACACTGCTTCGGCTTCGGCTTCGACTTCGACTTCGGCTTCGGCCTCCGCCTCGACCTCCACTTCCGCTTTAGCTCCAGTTTCGGCTTCAGCTTCAACTCCAACTTCCGCTTCTCTCTCGATTTCCTCTTCGGCTTCAACCTCACGCTCAGCCTCCAACACTGCTCTCGTCTCCACTTCGACCTCGGCCCCGGCTTCCGGTGCCACTTCTGCTTCGACCAACGCTTCCACTTCCACTTCGCCTTCACCTTCGCCTTCTTCTCCTTCTACTTCTTCTTCTTCTTCCTTCTCCTCGAATTCTTCTGCAGCTGCTGCCCTCGCAGCTGCTGCAACCTCGGGGACAACCATCAACTCAGCTTCCATTCCCATCTCGGCCTCATCGGCAACCTTGCGAACAGCCTCCAACTCTACCTCGGGCTCTTCTCGACGCTCTGTCACCAGATCAATCGCCACAGTCTCTACCTCGACTTCGGGCACCGCTTCCGAAACTCGCACTGGCTCAGCCTCCACCTCGGACACCGTTACAGCTTCAGCCTCAGCCTCACCCTCGGCCTCAGCTTCAACCACACGCTCAGCCTCGGTCTCAGCCACAACCTCTACTTCTACCTCAGCCTCGGCCTCAGGCTCAGCTTCTAATCCAGCTTCACGCTCAATCTCAGCCTCACGTTCTGCCTCCACCTCGAACTCACCTTCAGCCTCAGCCTCAGCTACAGCCTCAGCCACAGCCTCAGCCTCGACCTCGGCCTCAGCCACAGCCTCGGCCTCGACCTCGGCCTCAGATTCAGCTTCAACCTCACCTACAACCTCTGCTTCTGCCTCAGCCTCTCGTGCAGCCTCTGCCTCCACCTCTGCCTCTCGTTCGGCCTCTACCTCCACCTCTGCCTCTGACTCGTGCTCTTCTTCTACCACAGCCTCAGCCTCTGCCTCTGCCTCACCCACAGCCTCTGACACTGCTTCGGCTTCGGCTTCGACTTCGACTTCGGCTTCGGCCTCCGCCTCGACCTCCACTTCCGCTTTAGCTTCAGTTTCGGCTTCAGCTTCAACTCCAACTTCCGCTTCTCTCTCGATTTCCTCTTCGGCTTCAACCTCACGCTCAGCCTCCAACACTGCTCTCGTCTCCACTTCGACCTCGGCCCCGGCTTCCGGTGCCACTTCTGCTTCGACCAACGCTTCCACTTCCACTTCGCCTTCACCTTCGCCTTCTTCTCCTTCTACTTCTTCTTCTTCTTCCTTCTCCTCGAATTCTTCTGCAGCTGCTGCCCTCGCAGCTGCTGCAACCTCGGGGACAACCATCAACTCAGCTTCCATTCCCATCTCGGCCTCATCGGCAACTTTGCGAACAGCCTCCAACTCTACCTCGGGCTCTTCTCGACGCTCTGTCACCAGATCAACCGCCACAGTCTCTACCTCGACTTCGGGCACCGCTTCCGAAACTCGCACTGGCTCAGCCTCCACCTCGGACACCGTTACAGCTTCAGCCTCAGCCTCACCCTCGGCCTCAGCTTCAACCACACGCTCAGCCTCGGTCTCAGCCACAACCTCTACTTCTACCTCAGCCTCGGCCTCAGGCTCAGCTTCTAATCCAGCTTCACGCTCAACCTCAGCCTCACGTTCTGCCTCCACCTCGAACTCACCTTCAGCCTCAGCCTCAGCTACAGCCTCAGCCACAGCCTCAGCCTCGACCTCGGCCTCAGCCACAGCCTCGGCCTCGACCTCGGCCTCAGATTCAGCTTCAACCTCACCTACAACCTCTGCTTCTGCCTCAGCCTCTCGTGCAGCCTCTGCCTCCACCTCTGCCTCTGACTCGTGCTCTTCTTCTACCACAGCCTCAGCCTCTGCCTCTGCCTCACCCACAGCCTCTGACACTGCTTCGGCTTCGACTTCGACTTCGAATTCGACATCCGCTTCAGCTTCAGCTTCGGCTTCAGCTTCAACTCCAACTTCCGCTTCTCTCTCGATTTCCTCTTCAGCTTCAACCTCACGCTCAGCCTCCAACACTGCTCTCGTCTCCACTTCGACCTCGGCCCCGGCTTCCGGTGCCACTTCTGCTTCGACCAACGCTTCCACTTCCACTTCGCCTTCACCTTCGCCTTCTTCTCCTTCTACTTCTTCTTCTTCTTCCTTCTCCTCGAATTCTTCTGCAGCTGCTGCCCTCGCAGCTGCTGCAACCTCGGGGACAACCATCAACTCAGCTTCCATTCCCATCTCGGCCTCATCGGCAACCTTGCGAACAGCCTCCAACTCTACCTCGGGCTCTTCTCGACGCTCTGTCACCAGATCAATCGCCACAGTCTCTACCTCGACTTCGGGCACCGCTTCCGAAACTCGCACTGGCTCAGCCTCCACCTCGGACACCGTTACAGCTTCAGCCTCAGCCTCACCCTCGGCCTCAGCTTCAACCACACGCTCAGCCTCGGTCTCAGCCACAACCTCTACTTCTACCTCAGCCTCGGCCTCAGGCTCAGCTTCTAATCCAGCTTCACGCTCAACCTCAGCCTCACGTTCTGCCTCCACCTCGAACTCACCTTCAGCCTCAGCCTCAGCTACAGCCTCAGCCACAGCCTCAGCCTCGACCTCGGCCTCAGCCACAGCCTCGGCCTCGACCTCGGCCTCAGATTCAGCTTCAACCTCACCTACAACCTCTGCTTCTGCCTCAGCCTCTCGTGCAGCCTCTGCCTCCACCTCTGCCTCTCGTTCGGCCTCTACCTCCACCTCTGCCTCTGACTCGTGCTCTTCTTCTACCACAGCCTCAGCCTCTGCCTCTGCCTCACCCACAGCCTCTGACACTGCTTCGGCTTCGGCTTCGACTTCGACTTCGGCTTCGGCCTCCGCCTCGACCTCCACTTCCGCTTTAGCTTCAGCTTCGGCCTCAGCTTCAACTCCAACTTCCGCTTCTCTCTCGATTTCCTCTTCGGCTTCAACCTCACGCTCAGCCTCCAACACTGCTCTCGTCTCCACTTCGACCTCGGCCCCGGCTTCCGGTGCCACTTCTGCTTCGACCAACGCTTCCACTTCCACTTCGCCTTCACCTTCGCCTTCTTCTCCTTCTACTTCTTCTTCTTCTTCCTTCTCCTCGAATTCTTCTGCAGCTGCTGCCCTCGCAGCTGCTGCAACCTCGGGGACAACCATCAACTCAGCTTCCATTCCCATCTCGGCCTCATCGGCAACCTTGCGAACAGCCTCCAACTCTACCTCGGGCTCTTCTCGACGCTCTGTCACCAGATCAATCGCCACAGTCTCTACCTCGACTTCGGGCACCGCTTCCGAAACTCGCACTGGCTCAGCCTCCACCTCGGACACCGTTACAGCTTCAGCCTCAGCCTCACCCTCGGCCTCAGCTTCAACCACACGCTCAGCCTCGGTCTCAGCCACAACCTCTACTTCTACCTCAGCCTCGGCCTCAGGCTCAGCTTCTAATCCAGCTTCACGCTCAACCTCAGCCTCACGTTCTGCCTCCACCTCGAACTCACCTTCAGCCTCAGCCTCAGCTACAGCCTCAGCCACAGCCTCAGCCTCGACCTCGGCCTCAGCCACAGCCTCGGCCTCGACCTCGGCCTCAGATTCAGCTTCAACCTCACCTACAACCTCTGCTTCTGCCTCAGCCTCTCGTGCAGCCTCTGCCTCCACCTCTGCCTCTCGTTCGGCCTCTACCTCCACCTCTGCCTCTGACTCGTGCTCTTCTTCTACCACAGCCTCAGCCTCTGCCTCTGCCTCACCCACAGCCTCTGACACTGCTTCGGCTTCGGCTTCGACTTCGACTTCGAATTCGACTTCGGCCTCCGCCTCGACCTCCACTTCCGCTTTAGCTTCAGTTTCGGCTTCAGCTTCAACTCCAACTTCCGCTTCTCTCTCGATTTCCTCTTCGGCTTCAACCTCACGCTCAGCCTCCAACACTGCTCTCGTCTCCACTTCGACCTCGGCCCCGGCTTCCGGTACCACTTCTGCTTCGACCAACGCTTCCACTTCCACTTCGCCTTCACCTTCGCCTTCTTCTCCTTCTACTTCTTCTTCTTCTTCCTTCTCCTCGAATTCTTCTGCAGCTGCTGCCCTCGCAGCTGCTGCAACCTCGAGGACAACCATCAACTCAGCTTCCATTCCCATCTCGGCCTCATCGGCAACCTTGCGAACAGCCTCCAACTCTACCTCGGGCTCTTCTCGACGCTCTGTCACCAGATCAACCGCCACAGTCTCTACCTCGACTTCGGGCACCGCTTCCGAAACTCGCACTGGCTCAGCCTCCACCTCGGACACCGTTACAGCTTCAGCCTCAGCCTCACCCTCGGCCTCAGCTTCAACCACACGCTCAGCCTCGGTCTCAGCCACAACCTCTACTTCTACCTCAGCCTCGGCCTCAGGCTCAGCTTCTAATCCAGCTTCACGCTCAACCTCAGCCTCACGTTCTGCCTCCACCTCGAACTCACCTTCAGCCTCAGCCTCAGCTACAGCCTCAGCCACAGCCTCAGCCTCGACCTCGGCCTCAGCCACAGCCTCGGCCTCGACCTCGGCCTCAGATTCAGCTTCAACCTCACCTACAACCTCTGCTTCTGCCTCAGCCTCTCGTGCAGCCTCTGCCTCCACCTCTGCCTCTGACTCGTGCTCTTCTTCTAACACAGCCTCAGCCTCTGCCTCTGCCTCACCCACAGCCTCTGACACTGCTTCGGCTTCGGCTTCGACTTCGACTTCGGCTTCGGCCTCCGCCTCGACCTCCACTTCCGCTTCAGCTTCAGCTTCGGCTTCAGCTTCAACTTCAACTTCCGCTTCTCTCTCGATTTCCTCTTCGGCTTCAACCTCACGCTCAGCCTCCAACACTGCTCTCGTCTCCACTTCGACCTCGGCCCCGGCTTCCGGTGCCACTTCTGCTTCGACCAACGCTTCCACTTCCACTTCGGCTTCACCTTCGCCTTCTTCTCCTTCTACTTCTTCTTCTTCTTCCTTCTCCTCGAATTCTTCTGCAGCTGCTGCCCTCGCAGCTGCTGCAACCTCGGGGACAACCATCAACTCAGCTTCCATTCCCATCTCGGCCTCATCGGCAACCTTGCGAACAGCCTCCAACTCTACCTCGGGCTCTTCTCGACGCTCTGTCACCAGATCAATCGCCACAGTCTCTACCTCGACTTCGGGCACCGCTTCCGAAACTCGCACTGGCTCAGCCTCCACCTCGGACACCGTTACAGCTTCAGCCTCAGCCTCACCCTCGGCCTCAGCTTCAACCACACGCTCAGCCTCGGTCTCAGCCACAACCTCTACTTCTACCTCAGCCTCGGCCTCAGGCTCAGCTTCTAATCCAGCTTCACGCTCAACCTCAGCCTCACGTTCTGCCTCCACCTCGAACTCACCTTCAGCCTCAGCCTCAGCTACAGCCTCAGCCACAGCCTCAGCCTCGACCTCGGCCTCAGCCACAGCCTCGGCCTCGACCTCGGCCTCAGATTCAGCTTCAACCTCACCTACAACCTCTGCTTCTGCCTCAGCCTCTCGTGCAGCCTCTGCCTCCACCTCTGCCTCTCGTTCGGCCTCTACCTCCACCTCTGCCTCTGACTCGTGCTCTTCTTCTACCACAGCCTCAGCCTCTGCCTCTGCCTCACCCACAGCCTCTGACACTGCTTCGGCTTCGGCTTCGACTTCGACTTCGGCTTCGGCCTCCGCCTCGACCTCCACTTCCGCTTCAGCTTCAGCTTCGGCCTCAGCTTCAACTCCAACTTCCGCTTCTCTCTCGATTTCCTCTTCGGCTTCAACCTCACGCTCAGCCTCCAACACTGCTCTCGTCTCCACTTCGACCTCGGCCCCGGCTTCCGGTGCCACTTCTGCTTCGACCAACGCTTCCACTTCCACTTCGCCTTCACCTTCGCCTTCTTCTCCTTCTACTTCTTCTTCTTCTTCCTTCTCCTCGAATTCTTCTGCAGCTGCTGCCCTCGCAGCTGCTGCAACCTCGGGGACAACCATCAACTCAGCTTCCATTCCCATCTCGGCCTCATCGGCAACCTTGCGAACAGCCTCCAACTCTACCTCGGGCTCTTCTCGACGCTCTGTCACCAGATCAACCGCCACAGTCTCTACCTCGACTTCGGGCACCGCTTCCGAAACTCGCACTGGCTCAGCCTCCACCTCGGACACCGTTACAGCTTCAGCCTCAGCCTCACCCTCGGCCTCAGCTTCAACCACACGCTCAGCCTCGGTCTCAGCCACAACCTCTACTTCTACCTCAGCCTCGGCCTCAGGCTCAGCTTCTAATCCAGCTTCACGCTCAACCTCAGCCTCACGTTCTGCCTCCATCTCGAACTCACCTTCAGCCTCAGCCTCAGCTACAGCCTCAGCCACAGCCTCAGCCTCGACCTCGGCCTCAGCCACAGCCTCGGCCTCGACCTCGGCCTCAGATTCAGCTTCAACCTCACCTACAACCTCTGCTTCTGCCTCAGCCTCTCGTGCAGCCTCTGCCTCCACCTCTGCCTCTCGTTCGGCCTCTACCTCCACCTCTGCCTCTGACTCGTGCTCTTCTTCTACCACAGCCTCAGCCTCTGCCTCTGCCTCACCCACAGCCTCTGACACTGCTTCGGCTTCGGCTTCGACTTCGACTTCGGCTTCGGCCTCCGCCTCGACCTCCACTTCCGCTTTAGCTTCAGTTTCGGCTTCAGCTTCAACTCCAACTTCCGCTTCTCTCTCGATTTCCTCTTCGGCTTCAACCTCACGCTCAGCCTCCAACACTGCTCTCGTCTCCACTTCGACCTCGGCCCCGGCTTCCGGTGCCACTTCTGCTTCGACCAACGCTTCCACTTCCACTTCGCCTTCACCTTCGCCTTCTTCTCCTTCTACTTCTTCTTCTTCTTCCTTCTCCTCGAATTCTTCTGCAGCTGCTGCCCTCGCAGCTGCTGCAACCTCGAGGACAACCATCAACTCAGCTTCCATTCCCATCTCGGCCTCATCGGCAACCTTGCGAACAGCCTCCAACTCTACCTCGGGCTCTTCTCGACGCTCTGTCACCAGATCAACCGCCACAGTCTCTACCTCGACTTCGGGCACCGCTTCCGAAACTCGCACTGGCTCAGCCTCCACCTCGGACACCGTTACAGCTTCAGCCTCAGCCTCACCCTCGGCCTCAGCTTCAACCACACGCTCAGCCTCGGTCTCAGCCACAACCTCTACTTCTACCTCAGCCTCGGCCTCAGGCTCAGCTTCTAATCCAGCTTCACGCTCAACCTCAGCCTCACGTTCTGCCTCCACCTCGAACTCACCTTCAGCCTCAGCCTCAGCTACAGCCTCAGCCACAGCCTCAGCCTCGACCTCGGCCTCAGCCACAGCCTCGGCCTCGACCTCGGCCTCAGATTCAGCTTCAACCTCACCTACAACCTCTGCTTCTGCCTCAGCCTCTCGTGCAGCCTCTGCCTCCACCTCTGCCTCTGACTCGTGCTCTTCTTCTACCACAGCCTCAGCCTCTGCCTCTGCCTCACCCACAGCCTCTGACACTGCTTCGGCTTCGGCTTCGACTTCGACTTCGGCTTCGGCCTCCGCCTCGACCTCCACTTCCGCTTCAGCTTCAGCTTCGGCTTCAGCTTCAACTTCAACTTCCGCTTCTCTCTCGATTTCCTCTTCGGCTTCAACCTCACGCTCAGCCTCCAACACTGCTCTCGTCTCCACTTCGACCTCGGCCCCGGCTTCCGGTGCCACTTCTGCTTCGACCAACGCTTCCACTTCCACTTCGGCTTCACCTTCGCCTTCTTCTCCTTCTACTTCTTCTTCTTCTTCCTTCTCCTCGAATTCTTCTGCAGCTGCTGCCCTCGCAGCTGCTGCAACCTCGGGGACAACCATCAACTCAGCTTCCATTCCCATCTCGGCCTCATCGGCAACCTTGCGAACAGCCTCCAACTCTACCTCGGGCTCTTCTCGACGCTCTGTCACCAGATCAATCGCCACAGTCTCTACCTCGACTTCGGGCACCGCTTCCGAAACTCGCACTGGCTCAGCCTCCACCTCGGACACCGTTACAGCTTCAGCCTCAGCCTCACCCTCGGCCTCAGCTTCAACCACACGCTCAGCCTCGGTCTCAGCCACAACCTCTACTTCTACCTCAGCCTCGGCCTCAGGCTCAGCTTCTAATCCAGCTTCACGCTCAACCTCAGCCTCACGTTCTGCCTCCACCTCGAACTCACCTTCAGCCTCAGCCTCAGCTACAGCCTCAGCCACAGCCTCAGCCTCGACCTCGGCCTCAGCCACAGCCTCGGCCTCGACCTCGGCCTCAGATTCAGCTTCAACCTCACCTACAACCTCTGCTTCTGCCTCAGCCTCTCGTGCAGCCTCTGCCTCCACCTCTGCCTCTCGTTCGGCCTCTACCTCCACCTCTGCCTCTGACTCGTGCTCTTCTTCTACCACAGCCTCAGCCTCTGCCTCTGCCTCACCCACAGCCTCTGACACTGCTTCGGCTTCGGCTTCGACTTCGACTTCGGCTTCGGCCTCCGCATCGACCTCCACTTCCGCTTCAGCTTCAGCTTCGGACTCAGCTTCAACTCCAACTTCCGCTTCTCTCTCGATTTCCTCTTCGGCTTCAACCTCACGCTCAGCCTCCAACACTGCTCTCGTCTCCACTTCGACCTCGGCCCCGGCTTCCGGTGCCACTTCTGCTTCGACCAACGCTTCCACTTCCACTTCGCCTTCACCTTCGCCTTCTTCTCCTTCTACTTCTTCTTCTTCTTCCTTCTCCTCGAATTCTTCTGCAGCTGCTGCCCTCGCAGCTGCTGCAACCTCGGGGACAACCATCAACTCAGCTTCCATTCCCATCTCGGCCTCATCGGCAACCTTGCGAACAGCCTCCAACTCTACCTCGGGCTCTTCTCGACGCTCTGTCACCAGATCAATCGCCACAGTCTCTACCTCGACTTCGGGCACCGCTTCCGAAACTCGCACTGGCTCAGCCTCCACCTCGGACACCGTTACAGCTTCAGCCTCAGCCTCACCCTCGGCCTCAGCTTCAACCACACGCTCAGCCTCGGTCTCAGCCACAACCTCTACTTCTACCTCAGCCTCGGCCTCAGGCTCAGCTTCTAATCCAGCTTCACGCTCAACCTCAGCCTCACGTTCTGCCTCCACCTCGAACTTACCTTCAGCCTCAGCCTCAGCTACAGCCTCAGCCACAGCCTCAGCCTCGACCTCGGCCTCAGCCACAGCCTCGGCCTCGACCTCGGCCTCAGATTCAGCTTCAACCTCACCTACAACCTCTGCTTCTGCCTCAGCCTCTCGTGCAGCCTCTGCCTCCACCTCTGCCTCTCGTTCGGCCTCTACCTCCACCTCTGCCTCTGACTCGTGCTCTTCTTCTACCACAGCCTCAGCCTCTGCCTCTGCCTCACCCACAGCCTCTGACACTGCTTCGGCTTCGGCTTCGACTTCGACTTCGGCTTCGGCCTCCGCCTCGACCTCCACTTCCGCTTCAGCTTCAGCTTCGGCCTCAGCTTCAACTCCAACTTCCGCTTCTCTCTCGATTTCCTCTTCGGCTTCAACCTCACGCTCAGCCTCCAACACTGCTCTCGTCTCCACTTCGACCTCGGCCCCGGCTTCCGGTGCCACTTCTGCTTCGACCAACGCTTCCACTTCCACTTCGCCTTCACCTTCGCCTTCTTCTCCTTCTACTTCTTCTTCTTCTTCCTTCTCCTCGAATTCTTCTGTAGCTGCTGCCCTCGCAGCTGCTGCAACCTCGGGGACAACCATCAACTCAGCTTCCATTCCCATCTCGGCCTCATCGGCAACCTTGCGAACAGCCTCCAACTCTACCTCGGGCTCTTCTCGACGCTCTGTCACCAGATCAATCGCCACAGTCTCTACCTCGACTTCGGGCACCGCTTCCGAAACTCGCACTGGCTCAGCCTCCACCTCGGACACCGTTACAGCTTCAGCCTCAGCCTCACCCTCGGCCTCAGCTTCAACCACACGCTCAGCCTCGGTCTCAGCCACAACCTCTACTTCTACCTCAGCCTCGGCCTCAGGCTCAGCTTCTAATCCAGCTTCACGCTCAACCTCAGCCTCACGTTCTGCCTCCACCTCGAACTCACCTTCAGCCTCAGCCTCAGCCACAGCCTCAGCCTCGACCTCGGCCTCAGCCACAGCCTCGGCCTCGACCTCGGCCTCAGATTCAGCTTCAACCTCACCTACAACCTCTGCTTCTGCCTCAGCCTCTCGTGCAGCCTCTGCCTCCACCTCTGCCTCTCGTTCGGCCTCTACCTCCACCTCTGCCTCTGACTCGTGCTCTTCTTCTACCACAGCCTCAGCCTCTGCCTCTGCCTCACCCACAGCCTCTGACACTGCTTCGGCTTCGGCTTCGACTTCGACTTCGGCTTCGGCCTCCGTCTCGACCTCCACTTCCGCTTCAGCTTCAGCTTCGGACTCAGCTTCAACTCCAACTTCCGCTTCTCTCTCGATTTCCTCTTCGGCTTCAACCTCACGCTCAGCCTCCAACACTGCTCTCGTCTCCACTTCGACCTCGGCCCCGGCTTCCGGTGCCACTTCTGCTTCGACCAACGCTTCCACTTCCACTTCGCCTTCACCTTCGCCTTCTTCTCCTTCTACTTCTTCTTCTTCTTCCTTCTCCTCGAATTCTTCTGCAGCTGCTGCCCTCGCAGCTGCTGCAACCTCGGGGACAACCATCAACTCAGCTTCCATTCCCATCTCGGCCTCATCGGCAACCTTGCGAACAGCCTCCAACTCTACCTCGGGCTCTTCTCGACGCTCTGTCACCAGATCAATCGCCACAGTCTCTACCTCGACTTCGGGCACCGCTTCCGAAACTCGCACTGGCTCAGCCTCCACCTCGGACACCGTTACAGCTTCAGCCTCAGCCTCACCCTCGGCCTCAGCTTCAACCACACGCTCAGCCTCGGTCTCAGCCACAACCTCTACTTCTACCTCAGCCTCGGCCTCAGGCTCAGCTTCTAATCCAGCTTCACGCTCAACCTCAGCCTCACGTTCTGCCTCCACCTCGAACTCACCTTCAGCCTCAGCCTCAGCTACAGCCTCAGCCACAGCCTCAGCCTCGACCTCGGCCTCAGCCACAGCCTCGGCCTCGACCTCGGCCTCAGATTCAGCTTCAACCTCACCTACAACCTCTGCTTCTGCCTCAGCCTCTCGTGCAGCCTCTGCCTCCACCTCTGCCTCTCGTTCGGCCTCTACCTCCACCTCTGCCTCTGACTCGTGCTCTTCTTCTACCACAGCCTCAGCCTCTGCCTCTGCCTCACCCACAGCCTCTGACACTGCTTCGGCTTCGGCTTCGACTTCGACTTCGGCTTCGGCCTCCGCCTCGACCTCCACTTCCGCTTCAGCTTCAGCTTCGGACTCAGCTTCAACTCCAACTTCCGCTTCTCTCTCGATTTCCTCTTCGGCTTCAACCTCACGCTCAGCCTCCAACACTGCTCTCGTCTCCACTTCGACCTCGGCCCCGGCTTCCGGTGCCACTTCTGCTTCGACCAACGCTTCCACTTCCACTTCGCCTTCACCTTCGCCTTCTTCTCCTTCTACTTCTTCTTCTTCTTCCTTCTCCTCGAATTCTTCTGCAGCTGCTGCCCTCGCAGCTGCTGCAACCTCGGGGACAACCATCAACTCAGCTTCCATTCCCATCTCGGCCTCATCGGCAACCTTGCGAACAGCCTCCAACTCTACCTCGGGCTCTTCTCGACGCTCTGTCACCAGATCAATCGCCACAGTCTCTACCTCGACTTCGGGCACCGCTTCCGAAACTCGCACTGGCTCAGCCTCCACCTCGGACACCGTTACAGCTTCAGCCTCAGCCTCACCCTCGGCCTCAGCTTCAACCACACGCTCAGCCTCGGTCTCAGCCACAACCTCTACTTCTACCTCAGCCTCGGCCTCAGGCTCAGCTTCTAATCCAGCTTCACGCTCAACCTCAGCCTCACGTTCTGCCTCCACCTCGAACTCACCTTCAGCCTCAGCCTCAGCTACAGCCTCAGCCACAGCCTCAGCCTCGACCTCGGCCTCAGCCACAGCCTCGGCCTCGACCTCGGCCTCAGATTCAGCTTCAACCTCACCTACAACCTCTGCTTCTGCCTCAGCCTCTCGTGCAGCCTCTGCCTCCACCTCTGCCTCTCGTTCGGCCTCTACCTCCACCTCTGCCTCTGACTCGTGCTCTTCTTCTACCACAGCCTCAGCCTCTGCCTCTGCCTCACCCACAGCCTCTGACACTGCTTCGGCTTCGACTTCGACTTCGACTTCGGCTTCGGCCTCCGCCTCGACCTCCACTTCCGCTTTAGCTTCAGTTTCGGCCTCAGCTTCAACTCCAACTTCCGCTTCTCTCTCGATTTCCTCTTCGGCTTCAACCTCACGCTCAGCCTCCAACACTGCTCTCGTCTCCACTTCGACCTCGGCCCCGGCTTCCGGTGCCACTTCTGCTTCGACCAACGCTTCCACTTCCACTTCGCCTTCACCTTCGCCTTCTTCTCCTTCTACTTCTTCTTCTTCTTCCTTCTCCTCGAATTCTTCTGCAGCTGCTGCCCTCGCAGCTGCTGCAACCTCGGGGACAACCATCAACTCAGCTTCCATTCCCATCTCGGCCTCATCGGCAACCTTGCGAACAGCCTCCAACTCTACCTCGGGCTCTTCTCGACGCTCTGTCACCAGATCAATCGCCACAGTCTCTACCTCGACTTTGGGCACCGCTTCCGAAACTCGCACTGGCTCAGCCTCCACCTCGGACACCGTTACAGCTTCAGCCTCAGCCTCACCCTCGGCCTCAGCTTCAACCACACGCTCAGCCTCGGTCTCAGCCACAACCTCTACTTCTACCTCAGCCTCGGCCTCAGGCTCAGCTTCTAATCCAGCTTCACGCTCAACCTCAGCCTCACGTTCTGCCTCCACCTCGAACTCACCTTCAGCCTCAGCCTCAGCTACAGCCTCAGCCACAGCCTCAGCCTCGACCTCGGCCTCAGCCACAGCCTCGGCCTCGACCTCGGCCTCAGATTCAGCTTCAACCTCACCTACAACCTCTGCTTCTGCCTCAGCCTCTCGTGCAGCCTCTGCCTCCACCTCTGCCTCTCGTTCGGCCTCTACCTCCACCTCTGCCTCTGACTCGTGCTCTTCTTCTACCACAGCCTCAGCCTCTGCCTCTGCCTCACCCACAGCCTCTGACACTGCTTCGGCTTCGGCTTCGACTTCGACTTCGGCTTCGGCCTCCGCCTCGACCTCCACTTCCGCTTTAGCTTCAGCTTCGGCTTCAGCTTCAACTCCAACTTCCGCTTCTCTCTCGATTTCCTCTTCGGCTTCAACCTCACGCTCAGCCTCCAACACTGCTCTCGTCTCCACTTCGACCTCGGCCCCGGCTTCCGGTGCCACTTCTGCTTCGACCAACGCTTCCACTTCCACTTCGGCTTCACCTTCGCCTTCTTCTCCTTCTACTTCTTCTTCTTCTTCCTTCTCCTCGAATTCTTCTGCAGCTGCTGCCCTCGCAGCTGCTGCAACCTCGGGGACAACCATCAACTCAGCTTCCATTCCCATCTCGGCCTCATCGGCAACCTTGCGAACAGCCTCCAACTCTACCTCGGGCTCTTCTCGACGCTCTGTCACCAGATCAATCGCCACAGTCTCTACCTCGACTTTGGGCACCGCTTCCGAAACTCGCACTGGCTCAGCCTCCACCTCGGACACCGTTACAGCTTCAGCCTCAGCCTCACCCTCGGCCTCAGCTTCAACCACACGCTCAGCCTCGGTCTCAGCCACAACCTCTACTTCTACCTCAGCCTCGGCCTCAGGCTCAGCTTCTAATCCAGCTTCACGCTCAACCTCAGCCTCACGTTCTGCCTCCACCTCGAACTTACCTTCAGCCTCAGCCTCAGCTACAGCCTCAGCCTCGACCTCGGCCTCAGCCACAGCCTCGGCCTCGACCTCGGCCTCAGATTCAGCTTCAACCTCACCTACAACCTCTGCTTCTGCCTCAGCCTCTCGTGCAGCCTCTGCCTCCACCTCTGCCTCTCGTTCGGCCTCTACCTCCACCTCTGCCTCTGACTCGTGCTCTTCTTCTACCACAGCCTCAGCCTCTGCCTCTGCCTCACCCACAGCCTCTGACTCTGCTTCGGCTTCGACTTCGACTTCGACTTCGGCTTCGGCCTCCGCCTCGACCTCCACTTCCGCTTCAGTTCCAGCTTCGGCTTCAGCTTCAACTTCAACTTCCGCTTCTCTCTCGATTTCCTCTTCGGCTTCAACCTCACGCTCAGCCTCCAACACTGCTCTCGTCTCCACTTCGACCTCGGCCCCGGCTTCCGGTGCCACTTCTGCTTCGACCAACGCTTCCACTTCCTCTTCGTCTTCACGTTCGCCTTTTCCTGGTTTTCTTTTTACCAGTGCGTTCTCGTGACCGTCGGCGTCTAACTTGTATTCTGGTGCCGGTTCCTCCATCTGCTTCTCTTCGGTCTGGGCGTCCTGATCTTTTTCCGGTGGGGTTTTTTCCTGAGTTCCTATTGTTGTTGTATATCTTTCTTCGGGTTTTTGGCTTCCTCCTTGGAATGCTAACTCCATTCTTGAATATTCTTCTGTTTTCGTTACTTCTTGTGCTCCTCCGTCTATTTCCTCTAATTCTGTGGATTCTGCTTGAATCATGGCGATATCCATCGGATGCTCGAAGGTTTTTTGTACTTCAACCAGGTTCTCTTCCATCGAAGTTTGCAGGTCCGCTATTTGTAGCACACGTTTCGTCTCTGTCGGTACTTCTTCTGTCAGCTCCGGTGCAGCATGCACTATCACGGTCTCGTTTGCGGCAGCCTCCTCTCTTATACCTAATATCTCAATGGGTGATTCGTTATCCTCTGTAAGTTGTCTTATGTAATTTTCTGTTGCGATTTCTTAAAGTGTTGTTTTCATGTTTTAGTTGCAATCATAAGTTTGAACGAGGTAATAGTTCATCAACGATAATGAATTATTGATAGACATGTTGGTGATCAGATTATGTGGTGAGTGATTCAATGAATGAACCAGGGGGTGGGATTGGGGCAAGTGAAGTAAAGCAAAACGGAAATGCGATCAGATAAACTGAAAACAAGCAAATAAATCAATCAGAATTACAGCAAGGTGCAAAATGCAGCAGATAGTTCACTTTTTCTTACCCTACTCAAAAGTAAAGGAAACCCTTTTCAGTGAGATAAGTTCTAGCACTCATGCGAGACGGACATTGACAAATTCTTGTTCCTAATAAATACTAACATTGATGCTTTTAGTCTCCTGGCATAATAATGCACGTATAATGGTTGTTTCAGAATGCAAATAAAGTTTTTCATGAAGGTTGGTGCTAGGTCGTTTTTCTGTGTTGTTTTCCGGCTGCACTGTCAGAGCAACCTCAGTGTGATACTCATGCTTTTGTGAATGGTACAGTCAATAGTGAATGTTGCACTGGCAAGTTTTACGCATTATAACGAGCCATGGGAGCCTGTCTGGTATGGCTCTTCCCACTGAACAAAAGATGACAGAAATTTGTCTCATTCCAGTCAATTTTGGCTAGATTTTAGTCAGTCAGTGGTCAGCAGTTTTGCATGGACGTTAAAAAAACAAATGCGGAAACATAATATGAAATTTCCAACGTGTGGAAGGCTGCATCAAGTCGGTTTTGCTGCATGCTTTTCTGGCTACTAACTGTGTTGGTATTTCGCTAGAAGTTGGTGCGCAAATATGTAACTAACGACACCTCAGTTGTTAGCATCAGTTATAAAACTCTTTAATGCCCCTCGCCATAAACCCCAGAGTACTACTCTCTTTTTCCAGTTAGGTGTGGCGACATTCAATTTTTCTCATTTGTTCGACGTGCATTATTATTTAATCGAAGTCTTGCTGCCAAGCATGGTATTCATCTGGCCGTTGCCCGTGCACGCCACACGCACGCTCTTGCAGCGCACGCTAATCCCCTCCTCTCTACCGTGTTTTCCATCTCATGGATCGTTGGAGGCAAGGCTCTGGTTATCTTGTCGGTGTTACGTGAAGCGCCACGGTGACGGACGGATGGTCTGCGCATAGTAATAAAGACTAAAGAACGCGTGGAATAAGGAAACAGCATGGAAATTTTTACCGACCTTGCATGGGTTCTACATATACTTAAAATATGACGCACACTTAGTCAATTCCTCGCTTATATTGAGCATCCAGATCGTGCTGCCAATTATAACGTCCGTTAAACTAGAAGGGCCGTCAGACGATTGACCCGGTCCCCTTGTTTCACTCCGTGACAAATGACTGTTGAGGTTGGGAATTTTGTTTGTCCTACTCGCGTTAGTAGTGCCGCATAACATTTTTGCATGTGACTTTGGTTTACAGCTATAATCTCATTTGAATCGTGCAAAGCGTGGATGGACGGAGAGTCCGGATTTAGAATCACACGGTGATTCATCCAAACGTAATCCGTAGATTGACACGGTTTGCCCCCAGAACGAGGACACACGGTCCTGAGTAGGGATTTTCGATATCAGTAGTATGGCATTAGCTTTGGTTTAAGTCGGATTCGTTTTGGTCTTGTGCGTAGCTCAATTAGCTTGATGCGGATGCTATGCCCACCTTTTCGTTCATGTAAATATTCTCAGCCCGCTTTAGTCCATCCAGAGCGATTGTGTCAACATAAAAACCATCTAATTTCTTCAAGAGTCGGACATAGTTTTATAGTTGGACTGCCCACGTGCAGTACCGTAGATTTGTAGGTATTACCATGCAGCTCCTAAATCTCAGCAGTTGTGTTTTCGTCGAGATCGTGGCAAGCACAGTGGTAACACTACTACAACACCGGAAGCTCTTTTCGACATCGCAGAGTTTTGTAATAATCTGTCAAACTGGTGATGTTTTCAGTGTTCTTTCAGTTGGGCGGTTAGGGAACGGCACACTATTTTGTATACTCGCTCTGAATTCGGTATTTTTAACAGATTTCGAAGTACTAACTCATCGAAAACAAACCTGTTTTCTTATTTAACGGATTTCTCAAGATTGTCGGAAACCTTGACGCAATGCTAATTAGCACTGCGTTTCATTGGTTTCGCACATGCTGTCCGGTTGCCTGAATTAGTGGCGCAGCTTTTAGCAAACGATGGCAACTGTGTCGCCCAGATGTCTTCCGTACAGACACTGGGAGAGCTGCTCGAAGTAGACGCTATTGTATCAATGGCTGGCAACCGCAAGTAGTTGGTTTTTCTACTGATTATTTTTAAATCATTTTCCTAGGAAACCATTTTCAGTTCCACCAACGGGGATTCGGTGGGAAAGTTTGTACGCAACGTGATGCCCCGAGTTTTGTGTGACAGTTACACCTAGCCCAAATTATTCCGAAGCCCGCTGTAAATTCCCATTCATGTGAACTGTAATCCGCGCTCTCATCGTAGTAAGTGATAGGCCTTACCATAAATGCCGTCGACGCCTTACGTAAAAACATCGGTTTTACGGGAACAGAAGTTGTGAACAAGGCCGTGCAACACTGGCTACACGACACGGTCGGGAATCACAAGTGCAAACTAGGTTTTAGGGTAAGTTCATATATTCATTTATTCAACTAATTCTCCACCAATTTATAAACCACAAGATGAAGACGTAGACAAATGGGTCAAAGAGATAGACCTAGGAAATGAGCTTTGACGAAAACTTTTTTAATAAACTTTTTAGAAATGAATAAAGTGCCTTTTGTTGCACTTTGCATTTGTGATCCGGTTAAATGGATTACTCAGGTGGCACATTCCCCAGCGCTACCCTGGGCTAACGCCGGATAAAATGGGCTGACGGTTGGAACGATGGGCTTTATTGGGCTAACGCTGAGCAGAACATTTTGTTGTATTCATTGGAAAAACCTACAGTGAACTTCCATGGAATTTTCGGATTATCACAAATATATTTGTAATAATCTAGAATGAAGTAAGAGATTATAAAACGGGAATCGGGGGTAGGGGGCGAAAAAGTAGAAAAGGGGTACCCATTTTTGGGGAAAAATCGGGCGATGGGCTGAGCCCACCTGGGGCCCCGGTTAGGGGTGCCCGTCGTCTTCAGTGGAACTGCCCAGCGTTTGCCCATCTGGATCCAAGATGGGCGTGCTGTTTGGGTAGCCGAAAATGGACTAGACTGGTAAGAGAGAGAGAAGGCTAATTTATATATTTGCCAATCTATCAGGATCCCAATTCAGTACTTGGTGGTGGATGGGACCAAGGATTGGTAAACCTTTCGGGTACGTGAACTGGCGGATAGTTGCGCCCGAGAAAAAAACTACAGTCGAATTCGGTTGGTTGGAATGGAGTGGTCCGAATGACTTGTGGGGGGGGGGTAGAAATAACGCTATGCAGGGTCCCACGTTTGGCTTTGACTCCAGATTTTCTAACTTCCTACAATGGCTAAGATGTGGCAAAAATTAGGGTCGTGACCCATTTTATCCGGACGGTAAACCGCCAGATAGACAATTCCGATATTTTTTGCTCTAATTAGAGTCTATCACGGTGGGCCGCGAAAAACGCTAAGTGCTGCCGAGATCGCAACGAACTGGCGACGCATAAGAACAAACCTTTTCGTGTGAACGGTGAATCACCTTCTTACGCGGCTCCAAAACTCATGTTCTCACTGGCAGTGAGTCTCTACAATATGCGTTTTGATATCCACTGGAGTTTTCATTTCATCGGTGCCGGCTAGACAGGTAGGCGTTGAGGATAGTTTATTCGCCACGAAGGAAGGTGCGCTACAAGAGTACAGAAACAGACTGAGAACATCATGTGGCCATTCCTCATAACCGAAGATTCTCAGTTCAGTTCACTTTTAACAGGACGGAAATAGTCGTAACCAATCAGGCGTCCAAATAGTTATGTTGTCAGCAAGTGCCCTTGGTTTCCAACACTATGTTCTCAAGACGAGGGCAGATACCTGCCTAGCTAGATATTGACACCGGTAGGGTTTCGCGATCGCCTGTTACGTGAGAATTTCCTTTTAGCTCGTGCGGCCGAAACCATTTCGCCTGGTTGTGAAGTGTTACAGGGTAAGTGATGCAGTGAACATGACCGACTGATCTTTGTGTTCAGTTAGTTGGTCAGTGAAGGACCAGGTGTGAGTGAAACTAAAAGCAAATTCGCCTAACGCGATGCACACAATAATGTCTTACGCTCGATACTACAATTCATGTTCGTCCAGAGAGGCCTACTCACTCACACAGAGTCAACACATTCACGCAGGTACACACACACAAGCACACGTGGATAGTTCAATTGCGACTGAACGGAAGAATCGAACAATGCACGTTTAAGTCATTATCCAAATAATTCGGGAATTATATAGATAGCGGAATGTCTACTTGCATTTTTCGAATCCAAAAATCCACGCCACGAGACGGAATTGAAACTGCGACCTTCCACCAATCGGGCAGTTACCCAACAAACTGAAGAGTCACGGTGTCCGTATTTTTTGTGTCATTCTTTTACGAACAAGCGTTAACTCCTTATTCGATCGACCTTTACTTCGTGTTTGCTGAACAACACTTTCTCGGAATCCATGAACTCGATTTCTGACATGCTAAATTATTAGGTGACCTGGACAATCCCATGCACATACACATACACAGGCGTGGTACGTGAACATTAGTCGAACTTGAGTTGTAACTGTACTAACCGATCAGCTTTAAGTGCAGCTTATCCGCTGATATGCTCACCAATCGCTGGACAGGTTTGCATACTCGCGTTGCACTGCCCGTGAGGTCTGTGTTTATACATTCTTGCACTGTCCATCATGGGCCTCATTGCACTTCCTCTCTTGGTGAAGGAATGGCAGACACCCGACAGTACGTATCAAATTTGTTCTTTCTAAACCCCAGGTAATTGTAGAACCATGTTTTGACTAAAAAATATTTGCTAAACGTGCGTCTACCACCGATCGGGACTTCGGGTAAGCCAATCCAAGCGGAAATGCTAAAAAAGAGCAAGTAGTTGCTAGGTCAAATTGAGTCCATGGAAGAAAAACTAAGGAATCTGTTTTCTATGAGTAAATAATGAGAACTGCGGAAGTTTATCCCTGTACAAAAGCCAGCCACTGAGAGCCAGCCTGTGTCACTCAACAGAGAACTTATTGGAACACCGACCGAGTTCAATTCCCCGATGGGATCCGATGAAACAGCGGTATAGCATTCCCACGAGTTTTCGACGGTGAAGCGGTTAGAGTTGATACTGCGTTTTGAGCCACTTCATAGACATAATACTCGCACATTTATCGGGTTCAGCCTCGTATCCTGAATGCAGCGGAGCTAGTTTTATTAAAACCGGCTTTTTTCCGCTTTTCTGAACACATGCGAAACCGGTTGAGTAGCAACCACATTGAGACGCTCATCCGTACCAGGGGTGGATGTGAACCACAAAATCTCGGCCTTTGTTTCGTTCCGAATCCCTCGCCCACCCCCGGCCCAGCTTATTCCGCTTGATCACCTCCTACCGCCCCGTTCATCCGCAGTCCGAATGTGGTGAGTGATGAATCACGCGACGCAAATCACAGAAAACTGGCACATGTCCACCAATGTGCGATGTTCAATCACAGTTTTGTTTCATATCCTAAATCGATTTCCAACTGCAGCCCTAGTAAAGTGCAACTTTTTAGCAAAAGACAGAATCACTTCTAAGAGAGGACATTTCCCACTGAAAGCATAGAGATAGTAGCGAACATTTACTCCCAACTCCTTCCTTCCTGTTTACATGTCGGCTCAAGAACGATTTGTTCTTGTAAACATCACGAAGATGACGGAGATTGCACTCCAGTGCTCTATCTGATAAAAACGTGGCATTCCACATGATCCACTTACACTTGTTTATTCAGTCAGGAAAAAATCGACTCTATGAATCACTACTTCGGGACTGACTGAACGAGCGAGCGAACGGATGAACGAACAAATGAATGACGAATTGATTAACTGACTGACTGACCGACTGACTGACATGAGTTAACTTCAGTATTAAACGACCGATTGCAAAAACCACCTACTGATAAGCGATCAATTACAGTATCCAGTGGTATTTGGTTTCGCAACCATTTACCTCTCGGATCGGCTTGGTTTCTTGTTTATCTCTCTCTACCTCTCTACCTCGCTGTTCAAGGTTCACTACAATATCCAGTGATACGATGCACATGACTATCCGTGCCAAACAATGGCTGCATGCGTCATATTAGTCATCCAAGTCACGAGGATGCAACGTGACAGCAATGGGCTAGAATTGATACATACTGAAAAAAGAGCATCATGTTTATTCCCAGAGCATGCATATGTAGACAGTTTGTCGTATTTTCATCCGATCGGAATTTTTCAGCATTCAAACCGTACAAAAGTTGGCCGACAGAATAAAATTGCTATCGAACAACGCTGGCTGTTTTTCAACTAGTACGAGATAAGGTTTTCAGTAATAAGTATTTGAAACTTTCAACGAATCACGTTGTCAAAGAAAACCCTGTGGAATCATCAGCGTGTAAAAGTGAACGACCAGCGCGGAACCGAAGCTGCGGTGACTGGTATACCTTACTTGTATTCATATGTTCGATGCACGAAAGAACGCACAACAGAAGTCAAAATGTGCAGCTTAGGTGAGCATCGTTCTGATCCGCGATAACTGCAATCCTTACACTGTACCATTTTTGACTTCAGCTGATGCCGTCGTCATCACATCTTGTTCACTCAGGTAATGAACTCAGTGGTCATGTTGTGCTTCAGAAAACCGAACAGTTCATCGGTCTTTTTTGCGTACGTATCGCAGTCAGCGCAGCATTCAAAACGAACACTCTGCACACACATCCCCCCCCCCCCGCCGCCGCTCTCCTTTCTCCATTATCCTTCAGGCTCCTGTACAGATTGTCGCACTTATCAACAAAAGTTAAGCTCATCCTTGATGAGGGTCAATGTTAACAGTTTGGATGACGCCTGACTAAGGAAATTTCGTGGGTAGGTGACGGGTGCGTGCTACCAAGCTAATCACATATGTGTGAATGGAGAGCGGTGTGACCGGCGGCTTCATTCTAAGTTGAAATGGGATGCACTAGGAGAAACGGGAACAAATTAGTGAGTCATTCATTCGATTTGTCAGTCAATCGATCGATCAATAGAAAGAAAATATGGAAAAATGGGATAACTGAACTGGCAGCTCAGATTGGTAATGCGCTGTTTCCTGGCCGATCGATTGGTCACGCGGTCAATAGATTGACTGACAAACTGACTAACTGGCCAGCTATCGTTTCTTGCTCCAGCACGCTTTAGTTTTTACAATAATTTCTGCTAGAACAGCTTTATGATCAGATGGTTCTCATTTGTTACTACAGTAGCTTAGTCCTGCGCACGCAGATAGCCAAATCGATATGATACAGATTGGGCATAAACCGAATGTACCAATCATTCAAATTACAACTTGCCAAATCTCACTTAACCGCAATTTAATTATCTTTCAATACCTTGCTCGTGTGTTGGCCAGATGGATAGCTCACCAAGGACATCACTACTTGTAAACATTCGTGGTACAAGTTCCATGACCTAGCAGCCGAATTCAAATGCTAAGAACTCCACATTCAACATCTGTGGATTTTCGGTACGACGTTTTCACTAGATTTTGATTTCGTGCAGAGCTTTGTCCGATCTTAAAGCCACAGACGGGTGTCATATCAATGACATGGCAAGACTTACATCCTGTATTAGAAAAGTATCCTGTCCGATATTGCCGCTATGGAGATTCAAACAAAACATATTGGCAGAGAAAAAGAGATGACCCGTGAAATCTGCCTATGTCTGAACGTATCCGGCTACCGGCTACCAAAACCATACTGCGAAGGCAACCCTGTGACACATACTGTCATATTCACTCCATTTAACATCCTGGTAACTCCGCAAGATTCAGCTTATTTGTTCATGACATTTTTCAGCAAACAGTTTTCCCATCCAGTCCTTTCAAGTCAAAATATTCAACTAAGAAAGGACCGCACTATACACAGATACATATAAATCGTGCAATTCCCAGTGTCTGTGTATGTGTACATTAGACACATAAAGGTATGATTATTCCAAGGAGAACCAGCTTAACTGATAAAATGGAACTGAAGCTATTCGGAAAAATTTCGAGAAGGTTGGCGGTTCAATTGTACAAACTCTGTTCTTAATTTGGAACGTCAAATATCTAATGTGGTCGGTCATGTTTAAAAACCGCAAGAACGAAACAAATGCTCTAAAAGTTTAGGCGACGCAAAATCATGAAAGTTCCTGAGAAAAATCCATCTAATTTGATCTAATCTAATCAAATCTAATCTAACCCAACCCAACCCAACCCAACCCAACCGTAAGGGCAAGCGCCAGCTTGCCTTTTACAGACTTACCCCAGCCGGCTTCGCTCAACTGTTTCATCTCTGCCTGAAGTTGTTCAGGTGATGGTTGTGGTGGTTGTTCGTGTGGTTGTGTTGTTTCTGGTTGCTGTGGTAGTTGAATGAACTCAGTCTCTTCCGGTTGGATCACCTCATCTGAAACGGCGTGCTCCGTGACCCGATCAATGATGTGTTTGGTGGTAACCAGTCTCGTGATAACTGTCCCGTCTGGTAGCACTTCTTCTACCTCTTCAATCTAAATGATGGCAAAAGGAGAAAACTTTTGAAGAACGCAGTTCGTAAGGGAGCTCCAGCATCTACCTAAAAATTGATCACCTCTCCCTGAAAATGACATTTCATGTGTGGCATACTACTACTCATGTGTAAGCAGTGTTGAAAGTAAAATATTACTGAAACTTGCGCCTGAGAGAAAATCGGTTTCCCAAATAAATGACCTGGACTAAGAAATTCAACAGCTTTCGAGCATTACGTTTGCCTTTGGAGGAAAAACGAATTGTACTTTTTTAGCCTTCGCTACGTTCACAAGCCTTAATGAGATTCATGGTCGAAAAATAATCTGTTTACTTGAACTTGGCTTTTATGCACAGCTGTACACACACACACACACACACACACACACACACACACACACACACATATATATATATATATATATATATATATATATATATATATATATATATATATATACACTAGCAGCACTTATAAGTGTGCCGGTACGATGACGAGGACCAGAATAAAACAAAGGTTTCTCACCTCCGTAGTTTCTTCTGGCTCTTCAATCGTGTACGCGCCGGACTCAGTTGCCGCATCAACACCTTCTTCCCAGTTTCGACAAGAGACCGACTGTACCGTCTCAGCTGTAGCGGTTCGAGTTTTAATTACCGTACCATCAGGCAGCACTTCTTCCACGTCGCGGAACTCGTGCGATTCCTCTGGGCTACTCTGAACCACATCATGTCCAGCTGAGCCCGGTGGAAAAGTAGTAAATGGCGAGATTTTCGCTTGTACAGGTGCTTGTGGTGCGGACTCCGCCATCGCTTCCATAACCAAAGTGGCATCCAGTTCCATCTCAGCTGGTCCCACCGGTTCCCACCCAACCTCCGTGGGGACCTGTGGTTTGGAAGGCCTCAACATTACTTCTGCTTTTGGTGGACTGCCAGCTTCTGCTTCAAGTAGGGCAGCCTCATGATAAATGTGTTCAAAGCCTTCTTCATCGGAATGCTCTGGGGGTAATTCCAATTCCTCCTCATCTACCAGGTGAATCGGTTCGGCAGGTGTGGGCCACACTTCCGCACGCAACTCTTGGACAACTGGATAAGCTGAAAAATGATGTGAAATAGCAGTGCAACAGTGTTTTGTGACTTCGTCAGTGTCCGGATTGAAAACAGAACTAATCTAGTCTAACTTGTTAACTACTGATTGATCTGTGATTATTGGCTACCACACTTGCACGTACGCACGTATCTCACATCGGACAAGACCGCATTATGCAATCACACTTCAGCCTGCACCGGAAGGCCTTGTTTGATCGTGTGGATTGTATTTACAACCTGCGCTTGCTCCGCTTGCTCATCACACATCTATAAGTCTTGCTAACATGTACATTCTCCCAACATGTCTTGATAAGTTTGAAGAGTTTTCTGATATTATCTCTACAAATCTACTGAACTTTGACTTTTCCTTGTGTTGTCTGTGGCGATTTTAACAGGTTCAATGAGATTCCTTATATCCCTTGGCCTGACGAATATTGTTACCTACCCCCCCCCCCCACCAGACTTGAGATCACGCTAGATCACTGACTATTTAGTAATCCTGAATTGTTTCATATTGCCTGTCGTCCCGCAATTGGCAGTTCTGATCATGCGATTTTAAAGGTTCCCCCAATGATTTACTCCAAGAATAGACACATACGTTCCACTCAGAGCCGTGACCACAAAACATACAGTCGACAGTGTCACCCAGAAAACCTCGCGTAACTCATAGATACGGTTGACAATTCTGACCTAAGCACATTTGCTCACCCCGACCCCTTATTGTTTTGTGAACATTTAACAGAGTACCTTAACTTCTGCTTTACCATTTGCTGTCCCATGAAAACACCGTACATCCGACCCGACCGTTACTCTTCCCCTCATCTGAAACGATTGCGTCGTATGGAGGGGCGCGCCTTCAAGTCCAAGGACCACGGTTCGATGAGAACTCTATCAAAATCCATCAAAACTGAGCTTCACAGACTGAAGGCTTTGTACGTCCAATCGCCAACCACAAGCAGCAATTGTAGAGAGACACGGAAAACGGTCATGCACCTAAGCGATCTCCCTTAAGCAGACGTTGATGAACTCAATCGTCGCTTCCCTGCTATCTCATACCTACCAGTCATTTCAAACCCCGGTGCTGACTTCCACCAGAACCTTGCTACGGAAAGCATCACCTCGTTGGACGTATACAAGGAGCTCACTCACCTCCATGAAAACAAGGCAAGTGGCCCAGACTGCTTACAACCGATCCTGTTGAAGGAATGCGCAAGCACATTATCTCCTGCATTTTCTGGTCTATTTGACCCAAGTTTAAACCGTAATGTTATTCCTGATTGCTGGAAAGTAGTTTCCACCACCCCAGTACCAAAAAGGGTACATCTAAACTACGCCCAACAGCTTGCACATCGGTTGCTCTTAAGGTGTATGAAAATGTTGTACTGAAGAGTCTGTCTACCCAGATCAATGTGTTGGACTCTAACCACTTTGCTTAGCGCCAATCACGATCTACTCTAGATGCCCTGGCCTCTCTCATCCACGCTGTCTTATCATCCGTTGATCGCAAAAGCCAAGCAGTTAGGGTCTGTTTCTTTGATTATAGTGACGCGTTTAATTGTGCTGACAGGTCAGAATTACTCCACGAACTTGCTGACTCGGATGTCAACACCTTCAGCATCAATTTTCTGTCCAACCACTTCTCCAATCGACAACAATTCACACGATATTGTGGCCGAATTTTTTCCATACGTCCCTCTCTACACAAGGCGTCCCCCAGGGCATCATTCTATCACCAATTTTTGTTTTCTGCTTACATTCCATCCATGCCTAATCGTGACGACTGCCTCCTTAATAAATAAGCCGATGACGCGGGTTTTGGAATGCCCAACTCTAACAGCTTCACATTTCCCCTTCTACAACAAAGGGCAACGGAGCTGGTCAATTGGTCTTCAGATCGAAATCTACGAATGAATCCCGCAAAATACTCTGACATTGTGTTCTCTCTCCACAAAACCCATCAATACTCCAACCTGATGGTATCAAACCCAGATATAGTCATCAATGGAGAACCACTACAAAGAGTATCATCAATAAAGTACCTCGGTACAACCATCAGCCGTAACTGTACCTAGACAAATAATGTCTCGGCTATCTTTTCCGAAATTCGAAGGCTCACCTTCTACTTGATACGATTCAGGTCATTTTTTTAATTCCATTTCATCTAATAAGACGCTCGGTATTTTCTTGCATCCTTCACCACCGGCGCTATGCTTTCGTCATATTTCCCGGGACCGATTGCGAAAGATTTTAAAATTCTCGTCGGGTCCCATAAACACTTGTCTCGACATAGTGGGATCCCTTACAACGTGCTCATCCAATTTATCGCAACCCAACATCACAAGGCATGTCTGACTTTCTCCCGTTAGATCTTAGAAGACTGTACACAACCCGTGCATCCTGATCTTGGCAATTGCATATCAAAATCTGTTACTCGATCGCAATACAAACATGTGTTCGCTCGCACTACAGCATGTAGGTCCTCCGTAGTTCCGTACCTCCCCGCTTCCTCACCAACCCCAAATTGCATCAACACCGACTTCCTTAGCTCACTCCGTTAGACATGTGATTTTTTCTCTTATAGCTATTTTCCATTGCTGACACTTTTGTAGTGAAGTAGTTACGTACCAGTTGAATACTCACCCTCGGGTGCATTGAGCACATACTTGACTTGATTTGACTTGTAAAGACCAGAGAATGAATCATGGAGAACAGCTGTTTGTCTCCTAAAACGTGCACTGTTTGCTTAAGTTGCAAATACAACAAATACAAACCTGGTAATGCCCAAATTCAATGATTTCCAATGGGGCATAAATGTGAGACCATTTAGGAAGATAAGATCTTTCCAAAGGATAAAATGCCATTGGCTGAATGGTCAAAGCCGAATGGGTTTGAACCATGCCATGTTCGGTCAACTGGTCCTCTCGGTAGTCTGTCAATGGCTAAACCGTGCTCTCCGAAATATTATGCAGGTTTGGTGAGACGAACAGAAAGGAACGAGAACAGACTGGCGTTGTTGATTTCGTTGTTGTTCCTGCTGACGTTATTAGTGGTTCTGCTGCCGATGGTGAACCTTAAACACAGAATTCTACGGTCGATGTAACTCAGCCACCACTTGTCAGAAATCTAACAACAGGGACTCAGATTGTTTTGACTGGAACAGACCTCAGTTACTTTTTGTTATCAAGGCGTCTCAGAATGGAACTCCTGTCAAGGCATTATTTGCACACACACACACACACACACACACGTTGGCATTATCGGCGATATCAACCACTGACTGGTCTACCCAAGTCGGCACTCTGAGCTTCTCCAATTCATGTATTTTGTACTTGGGACCGAATAGCAAAACCTATGCGTAGTCCAAAAAAGTAACAGTGGCAGACTGCGCCCAACAAGCTTAGGAATAACAATCGTGCGATATTTGGGAAACAATCCATAACGGACGTTGCACAAACAAAACGTGATAGGTGAAAATGGACCAGCATGAACCACGCACAACCACGTGTGCTGACCGATAGCCGGTGGACACCGAAAGTGCATGATGTTAGATGAACATACTCAATCACATGTTACAAGTTAATCAAACCAACCAATTAGATGAGTCATACGATACATCACAACTAATGACGTGGTTGATTACCACGTGAACCGTTTACGGAAACCGGAATTTTTCCAGCCGTCAAGTCATAAAATAATGCACTTACCGGAGTTTACAGGAGATAAAAGTGTTGGCGTTGAAACTTACGCCGACGTTTGTTTTCATGAGACAACTTCGATAACTGACCACTGAGCAAAGTATTTAAACAACTGATTGGTTGACTATTTTACTGACTGACTGACTGACTGACTGATTGATCGATTGGTTAATTAATTAAGTAATTAATTAATTAATTAATTAATTAATTGATTGATTGATTGATTGATTGATTGATTGATTGATTGATTGATTGATTGATTGATTGATTGATTGATTGATTGATTGATTGATTGATTGATTGATTGATTGATTGATTGATTGATTGATTGGAAAGTTAATTCAAGTTATATTCGTCTAAGTGAAGCAATTTTAACCAACCTGGTGCTTCTACTGTTTTCTCCACTTCGCCAACCGTCTCAACGGCTGGAGCGAATATGAGTTCTTCTAGTTTCTCAGCTGGCTCCCTTACACCCGGTATCAGTTCTTGTTCAAGTTGTGTAATGGTCGGCTCAGTTGGAATCACCTCTGTTGGCGGCTCGTAATAATCCATCACGGGAATTGTGATCTCTGGGCGTGGAGCTTCCACTTCACGTTCGAAACGAGACTCGACTATCTGTTCCGAAACTGCAGTCGGAGCCTGTTCCATCGGTTCTACAGCAAGCACTGCTACGGGCTCCGCAGTTGTGGGAATTTGAACGACGCGTCTCTCAGCCGCCACCGGAATAATCGGTTCTTCGACGATACCAGATATCGTATCAGGTGCTGTCAATGGAGAATTAGAAAAAAATCAGTTATAATCAGTTGGCTTTTGTCTGATTATCCTAAACGCATCAGTAATGAAACAACCGCCCTAACCCATCCGGATAAAAATATAACTTCACGACTTTGTTAGTATAGGACAAAGCACGCTAGTGAAGAAAAGGGCCCGAGACCCCTCACACGCTGGTAGATGAGTAAGTGAGCGACGGTGGTCGGAACTGAATTCGGGTCGTCAAAGTTTAAAGTGCACAGAGATGACCGTTTGCCCGCCTATGCTCATTGAATTTTTCCATTTTTCACTCATCAAAAATGTACTCTTGAAAAGAGAACACAGCAGACTTACGTTGCACAATTTGTATTCGAATAGATTTCGCTGTATTTCATCAGGAGCATGCTACAGTTAATATAATAATAGACATTACAATAGTAAAACAACACTACCAGTGGTGGATTCGAAAACGTCATGTTTTTACCAAGGCAAAGCCAGCGTAACGAATAAATCCTTTTGCTTGTACAAACTAGGTTTCCATCTTTGGATCGTAATCACTTCGGTAAACTGTGATAGATGTGAATCGATGGCAGAGAACACCATAGAGAACGCAGTTGTGCGGTTGATCTGGTGCTGTGTCAAGCAAATGACGTGTAAAGGAAGGAGCTGGCGGCTGCCTGACCGGTGACGATGTGCCTCCCATTGGTTAACATATGTGTCCACCCACCATGGGACATGTTCATTCTAAGCACCCACGAGCGAACACGTGTAGGAGATGTGATTTGGCATGAACTGATTACGGTTGTTTGACTGGGGGGGGTTGGATATCGGTCTGCATGTGCAGAGTAGGACAGGTTCGGTGACACTGTATGACTGCTTGATTGCCTATGTGAGGCGGCGTGCGAGCAGTTCGCCCGTGTCGTCGCCCCTGAATGGTAGCTGAAAGAAAACCTTCCATTTAGGGACTGACGATCGCCGTTCACTTTGACTACGCGCTGTACAATGCCTTTTGATAAAATTTTGAGGGTAGCCATTCGGCTAGAACACGTTATTTGGCATTTCTGTTTCGGAGTTGAGCATATCTGGCGTACATAGTTTGCGGGCTCTGTCATACATGGTTCTCACTAGCCCACGTTTATAACTCAGCGGAACGAAGCTCGTAAAATGCAGATACTGTCCCAACAATGTGTGCTTTCGGTACACGGACCTACTGGCACTACTGTCTGGACGTCTGACTATCATAATGTCGAGAAATGCGAATCTGTTATCAGACTCGTACTTCACGGAAAGCTGCATGTTCGGATGAAATGGATTGAGTTTATGGTAGAGGTTGACAGAGTCCTGCTCTGAGTTGCTGATAACAAGGGTATCACCGATGTATCTTCTGTAGGGATGCGTGTTACTGATGGTGTCTTTTAATCTATTTTCAAGACTCGCCATGAATATGCCGACCAGGATGGGGCCTAGTGGACTTAACATTGCGACGCCATCACGTTGGCGAAAACAATCGCCCAAAATACTCAAACATGTTTTCAGTGCACCGCAATATTGGGCGTTTCAGTTCCGTGACTGGAATTTTGATTTCGATGTTCTCTTTGTGAACGTATTCACAAATGAAATCAACTGTTTCGTGAAGTGGCACGTTGGTGAATAGTGGCGCCACGTCCTTGCTGCATAAATGTCCATTCTTGATATTGATGTTGTTCAGAGCTTCGGCTAGCTCGAAGCTATCTTTAAGACTGTATTGCTTCAGTTTGTTCGTGACTGCTTCCAGTATTTTGACCAACCACTTGGCAAGCTTGTGTTGCGGTGAGTTAGTCATTGACAAGATGGGTCCTAAAGGCGCACCGGACTTGTGTAGCTTAGGTAGGCCGTAGAGCTGGGGTAGATGACTGCCACGAGGTTTAATTTGTTTCGCAGTGAATTCACCAAGAAACCCACCCTCGAGTAGCAGCTGTACATCTTGCGAGATGATTCTTTCTAGACTTGTTACGTTGTCCTCTTTGATGCATACTTGAAATTTGGTTACGTCTGTCAGAACAGCCTCCATTTTTCTTATTGTAATCTATCTCATTCATGATGACCATCCCAGATCTTTTGTCAGGTTGTATTATGGCGATATTTTTGTTGCATCCCAATTCGTACAAAGCCTTCAGATGATTTTCATTCAAAAGGCTCCTCTGTCGAGATGGAATGCATCTGTCTTGACGCTTAAGAACAACCGATCTTGCTTTAAACCAAGCTTTTGCGTCCGTCGAGTTCGGCTTCAGGGATGACAGTTGATCGAAGAAATATTTGAAACGGGCTTGTGATTCCACGATATTGATCTTTTTAGGTGGAATGCAATATTTCAAACCGAATGAGAGGGCCTCGATTTGGAAATGATTAAGGACAACGGATGATAGATTCTTAATGTAATTCTCAGGGCAACTTGGAAAAGTTGGTTCGGTTAGGTTGTGATTTAAAGATTGACACCGTTTTTAGGAAACATCAAACTTTGTTTTCCTCACAGCGTCGACGCAGAAGTTGGTAAATTTCACATAACACACAATGGATATTTCCTTCAAAACATAATTATTCCTATCCAACAGATTTTGTAAGTCACTCAGTTTCTTGGCGTAGCTGTCCAGATAACATTTGACAAGACGTCTAAGGTTCCTGTGGCTGGGTCGTAGTTTGTCGGCTGAGAGTTTCTTACAGTGCTTTGCTGAGAATGTGTTCTGTTTGATGCACTGATTGACAAAGTTAATCTCTTCACGAAGAACACCAATTTTACAGCGTAGTTTTACAAGCAACGTAACTCTGCTGTGTTCTCTTTTCAAGTTCATATCGGGAAAAGGTTGTTTCAAAAATGCAATCGTTGAAAATAGAATTCAAACTCAGATTATTACCACCAGGCACATTCTCATTCAGCTTCTATCAGAACACGACAATATGCGTGTGGTCGAACAACTTGGTATTTCTCGGACCGGCTCGATTTACAAGAACGGGCCAAAAATAACTATATCCCAATTGCAACTATTCGTGAGTAGTTTGCTCAATTCGAAATTCGTTCGTGGACGGTAAATATGAATCTGCTATTTTGTTGCGGTTTGTGTCATTTCCTGCTGGGTTATAATTGGTGATAACAATCGAACCAAGGTTGACTTAGTGCATCGGTTAATTTAAGCAAAGAAGGAAACTGACTAGAGTAACTATCGACACATCACACACTAATTTGCATTAGCATCCACTAGAGAATGTGATCGGGAAAGATAGAAAAGGACTCACCAGGAACTGGACTGACTTCCTCCTCACCAACCGTCTCGGCCAATTCTTGTGCGATCAGCAGCCTGGCTTCACGATCGGCCGGCCTCATTTCTGTTTCAGGAACCGCGCTAACTACGTCCGGATGTCTCACATGAATCGCCGCCTGCAGTTGGTCATCTGGTACAAGCTGCTCCGGCTCTCCTGGCATAGCAGCTGTAGTAGAAACTGGAACCGGTTCTGGTTCAACTCCAGTGATTTGCAAATGTTCAAGAAGTTGGGCCTTCCAATCCTCCACGGATTCTGTCGGGACATATTCCACTCCTACATCTTTCAAACCAACTGAAAGGAAGTGTCGAGTGACACGAGGAAAGAGTGACCGGGGCTATTGAACTAAATGACTGGCGGCGTTAGGAAAAAAGTGGCACCCACCGGATCCTAACTGTGTTCCAACTCCACAATAACTCGATCAAAAGCGTGTTCTGGTATCCCAATAATAACAGTATTAATAATAATAAAAATAAACAATACCAATAACAACGACAACATTATTGTTGCCTAAAAAATATCAATGGCATCATATGGAAGTCCAAATCGGCGAAACAATTGTTTTTCAGCAATTTATTCTCAAGCCATTTACAGATTACATAGTAGACATTAAACATAAGATCATGAACATAGACATGGAATAAACACCAATCATGGGCAGGGAGTTGTCAGTCAAATTATCCTTGTTATGTGACTGGTTTATCTAGCTGACGCCTTCTAGGTAACTGAACGGTAGATTCATGCGGCCTTGGTCAATCTTGGGCCATGGGAGTTGGAGTGCCCGGACCAAACGCTTTTGGGAGCATAGGTCAGGGGTCAATTTTCTTATTTCAATTTCCTCGGCTATTGCTAGAGTGCTCAACTGAACACCTTTGTATTTGTTTGGGAGGCTCGATAAAGAACTTCCAAAGCAGCGTCCGGATTCATCTGACGTCCAGTGCCAACCAAATGCGCTAAGACTGGGCTATTTATCGATTCAGATTGCGCTTGACGCAACCAGCGCGGATGATGCTCTTTAATCCGAGTTGATGGTTGTCGTGCCGTTCGACCTACATTAGACGCGTCACAAACATCTGAAAGAATATACAACCGTTGACGAGGTCAGCATCAGCAGTCCATCCTTGTTCTGGATCTGGATTAGAGGAGCACCTCGAAACACACAACGTAGTGTGGCGGCATTGAACGTATTCTGAATTCCTCTCCCCAGTCGGCGGTTTAGGATTTCACTAACAATATCGCCTTTAAATGGCAAGCTAATATAAAGATCTTTCTTCCTTACGGTTCAGTTGCGTACTCTAGCAATAGCCGAGGAAATTGGAATAAGGAAGTTGACCCCTGACCTGTGCGCCCAAAAGCGTTTGGTCCGGGCACTCCAACTCCCATGGCCCAAGATTGACCAAGGCCGCATGAATCTACCGTTCAGTTACCTAGAAGGCATCAGCTAGATAAACCAATCACATGATAAGGATAATTTGACTGACAACTCCCTGCCCATGATTGGTGTTTATTCCATGTCTATGTTTATGATCTTTTGTCTAATGTCTACTATGTAATCTATAAACGGCTTGAGAATAAATTGCTGAAAAACAATTGTTTCGCTGATTTAGACTTCTATATCATGAATAATACTAATAATAATAATAATAATAATAATAATAATAATAATAATAATAATAATAATGTTAAGACACTAAACCCACCCATCGCTTTGCCGGAAGGTGAGTGCTTAGTATCCACACTACGTCAGGTGATAGTAACCTTGCTGCAGAGTTGAGTGACGGCATGAACGAGATACAAATTCAACTTCAAGTCCATGTTGTTGGGTCTAGACGGTCCTTTGTGTACATGTATTAGTATGCGTTAATATTGCAAACACACGTGCAAATGCGCATGTGTGCACTCGAAATGCAACTAGGTTGGCCAGTCATTTATAGCCAGCGTTGCTTTTATCCCATTCGTGAATACTCGGAACGATCTGCTAGCATATGACACAACTACCATGTTATGAATGCATTTACAATCCTCGTCTGTTTTGTCGACCGGGAATATTTCGCGGGACCCTTGGAGAGTGGTCCATGTCAGTGAGTCCTGCAAATCTGCCTGGAACAAAGCCTCTATTCCAACAAGAACATATCACGATGGGCTGGGCCAACTGATTTCGTTCCGAGAAACAATGCAACCATAACACTATGTCAGTTCGCGAAATCGGATAAAGCCCATCCAACGACGTGATTCGGCACTTCATCAATATGATTTGATTCCCACATAAGCGTTTCTGGGACTGTCCATTTGTGTTGTCTATGCATCAAAATCATTAATTTCCTTCGCTTTTTTGGGTGCATTATAATTTATCATTAAGGAGCTAGTGATACAAAAGACATGGTCGGAAATCCGTGAGAAACAAAAATTTGACTGCTGAGTTTGCACTCCTGAACAAGTCCAATTTGGAGAAACTACTGTTCTTCAATAATTCGTTATCGAGCCATTTACAGATTGCACAGGAGACGTTGGACAAAAGATCATGCGGATATATATGGGATAAACACGAATCATGAGCAGCACTTTGTCACAGTCAAATTATCTTTGTCAGGTGATTAGTCTATCTAGCTTATTCTTCTCGGTGACAAGGCATACGACCTTGGTCAATCCGGGGTCAAGGAAGTCGGGGTACCCGAATCAAATGCTTTTGGGCAAAAAGATCAGCGATCAACTTCATTACAATAAAACTCCTCAATTAGGGACACTCAAAGCCAATTTCAGAGGGGTGCTACGTCATGTGGTGCGTAAGTTCAACAAACCGTTGAGAATCAGCTCGGATAGCCTTGTGACTAAGGTGTACGACTCACAGTCGTTCATCCCGGCTCCGAGTCCCAGTTGCGTCTCGGTGGATGTGCACTGCTGATGAGTCTTAACAAGGATGAAACAGCTATACAGTGCTTTCATGGTATTCAACGGCTAGAAAGTTCACACTGGATGATCAATCGTATTATGTAAAGATCAAACTGACCCTAAGTGCGGGGCGTCTATTCTATAGGGGTTACTCGAACTCATCGCCAGATAACGGTGAATTACGCAGGTAACATTCACAAACCAACCTCCTGTGGTACAAAAGTGGAAATGCAACAAGTTTGTTGACGTCTGGAATAGTGCAGAAGTGGAATTCGCTGTGTGTGAATTATGGAAAGATTGTTGTACGAACCGCGCTGAAATGGTGCTATGTTCGGAACAAAAGTATGTCAGCGCACATTGCATACAATCTTATACCTTCCACAGACCGAATTGCTTAGTTAAATGTTAGAAGGATTGTCTTAGCTTCTTTCTGTTGATTGCCGCGTTCATCGACACTGTTGTCCTGCTGCGTGTGCGAAATTTCTGTCTGATGAGTGTTCAGATGACTACAGAATATGAACAGTGTGAGTTTGGTGAGTGCGTGTGACCAGTGCCGTTTGATCGACCAACACACCCTTTGTAACCTGAGCGGGCATATAACACGACGGTTCGCACGCATACACTTGAGGCAAACACGAAGTGTATTTACTTGTAACCAAGTTCAACGCATTTTCAGACCCACAAGGTGAATAGTGTTCGTTGCTATGCTAAACAGTGTCACCATAATTCAGCGCAGCATCCCTTACGGGGAGGTTTTTGGTCCCAAGAGAGATCATAGCCTGTCTCTTGTTCGGATAAGTGGAATGTGTCTTTAAGTCGTACAAGGATACTGACGGAGAATCGAAAAGCATCTCTATGTGCGGAGTGTCCCTTATTCAACAGTCCTTTATCGCGGGGTTTGACTGTATTCCGATCACCTCAGCTATCTCTAAAGTGCGTAAATGGAAACCCTTGCACTTTTTTTCTGAGGACACGGTAAACAAGATGTACGATTTCAATGAAGTGCACCAAGATTGCGGTATTTAAGTATCCGGTCTGCCCTTGACTTACCCAACGTGGGTGATCCTCTTTAATATGAGTGAATAGTGTACTGAGAAGGCTGTTGGCAACCACATTGGTGTTCACCTAATGCAAGTGTGCCTTCCCGATGAGGCACTTACTGAGCTTATTGTATTGTTTTTCAGATCGAACAAGTGCAACCCGTCGCGGTGGAATGCCGGTCCCTGTGTACTAAAATAGCTGTCGTGCCATTCGACCCCCATAAGATGCGTAAACTAGATAAACCAATCACAAGACAAGGATAACTTGACTGTGACAAACCGCTGCTCACGATTCGTGTTTATTCCAATGCCTACCCGCGCGATCTTTTGTCTCATGTCTCCCACGTAATCTGTAAATGGCTTGATAATGAATTACCGAAAAACATTTGTTTGGCCGAAACGAACTTTCGATGGGTGTTTTCCAGCGTCTGGACTCTTCAGTGGCACAATTAATCGTGAATAGCATGTATATCAAGCAATTTGGAGGCTCTACATGCAACAATACTCTGTACTCTGTTTTACTGCAATCCCTAATTAAATTTATCAAATCCTACTATGCACCCGATCGCCGATTGACTGAGCAGATAGTGGATATTAACTGGGGCATCGGTCATACATAAACTGATGCACACGCTCTCGTATTGTGGCGGAGTAGATATGCTACTCACTAAATAAGTAAGTAGCTGATCGCCCAAAACACAACGGTAGACAGCCTTGGTGAGACAATGAACGTGGTTAAGTCACACAGACTGAAAGCAATAAAATGATAAAAGACATAAAAAACACATTATGGCAGCTCCGTTTGAATTACGACTGCCTTTAAACGGGCTAGACACCAAGGATGGAGATAAGCAGTTCTGATACGTTTGGTTGATTTTTTTTACCCCTAAATGAATGGTTTGCATCAGATGAGCTTTTCATCTGGTAAGTTTTGTGGATCACAACAATGATAGTCTCTTCGCACGGCGACACTGCACTGTATGATCCTCGGCTTGTCACAATGTCCGTTGTTGATTCGCCCCGATTCCACAGATCGGAATCCTGAACTGGTATGCTTTTAAATCGGATTTTTGGAAGTCGTCTGACTTGCTACAGTTCCATCATAAATAAAGGAATTGGGGGTTTTGATTACACTGATAAGCCATTTAAAATCAGTTTGATGCAACTATGCATGTTAGCGGATTGGGTATTTTCAGAGTCATGGATCAGGACTGAATCCTGGATGCACTAACTTCATTCCATAAAACGGGACACAGAAAAATCAATCTTTCAATGACCAGCTGCCACAAAGACTAGCATAATACTTGCTGGGAAAACAACGATACAAACTGAATTAATACCGAGTGATAACCAATATTATCAGTAGACGGTACGTCAAATGAAGATTCGCATTCGGACCTTCGTTTCGCGTGCTCGTTTCAACTCGTGCGCACATGCCTGGGTCAGACGGCTGTCGACTAAAACAGTCTGTCATTCCGACACGAACACACACACACACACACACACACACACACACACACACGCATACACGTACTAAATAAGAGACACCTTGCACCAAGAAGCGGTTCATCAAAACGAGGTACTGCAAAGCAGGCAATCGATTTGAGGAAGGTATTTGCTTGTATGCTGACATTCGTTTGTTGCCAAACATTACGTTATGGCAGCGTAGTTTGTGCAATATCCCTAAATAAATTTGCCGGTGCGTTTTCATTTTTGTATTATAGTAGGTTGATTTGTGAATGTTACCCGCGTTATTCACCGTCATCTGGTGATGAGTTCACATAACCCCAGTAGACTGGACACCCCGCATTTTGGGGCGTTTTCATCTCACCCGTGAGTGCCCCCTATTGCGGGGAGGTTTTACTGTCATTGGTTTGCTCCAAGTCATGCACACACACACACACAAACACACACACGCACACGCACAATGTGAGTATCATACTAGCTCACGCGTGTGCCCAACAGGATGTGCCGAGATAAAGGAAACGTAGTGAACAAAGCCGTGGTTTAGGTCAAAGCACGTAGGCGAACATATTTTCGATAATCATCCTCGTACGGCGGTAACAGTAGGGCGAGCCCCACTGACCGCTGCATTTCTCACCATGCTGCACGCAGAAATAGGAAGAATGAATGTACCAGACGGACAGGGAGTGCACCTACAGCGGTGGGAAACGGAAAGAACGACCTAATAGGCAACAAACGGAATGCACAGCCTAACTGTACAGACGCACATCGATCAATCATTTTGATTAGACAGAAACTGACAACACGATCGTCACTGTTCACGGGTCGCTGCCATATCCTTCAGTGTACCCAACCAACTGGTTGAGGAATCTTTCGGACCCAAACCACGAGGACGTGAGACACCTACTTTTCCTAAGTTTGTTGTACATTTTCTCATTCCCCGTTGCCTCGTCATCTGTTGACCTCCAAGTGGCTTCTTCCATTCTCGAGGAGGAACGGGAAACAGAGCACTGTGCGGTAGACGTGTGTTTGCCACAAGTAGCACGTGCCCCAACCAACGAAGTCTATTAAGCTGGACACGCTGTGATAGAGAACTCCCTGAAGTGATACCCAATACTCTATTTCTGACCTCAGTATTGCTTACTCGATCATTCCATCCAATCTTAGCCGTGCTACGCAAACGTCGGCGGTCGAAAAGCTCAAGACGACGGATATCTTCCACACGCAGACCCCAAAATCTCGCAACTACACAACAAAACTGAACGCACCGTGGCACAGTACACACGACCTTCCAACTTCAGTGAAATATCAGGTCGGCGCCACAAGTGCTTCGGTCCAGCGTACGCCTCTCGAGCCTTGGATATGCGTGTGCTCCTCTCTACTACCGTACTCGCATCTGTCGTCACGCTGCTGCCGAGGTAACTAAAGGGGTCAATAGGTGTTAGTTCCTCCCCATCGAGCGTCAATCTCGGAACCGTTGACATCCAATCGTTTGAGCGTAGTTGTCACCTTATCGTTCCCCTATTCTCATGACAAAAGTGTTTGTAATGGCGAGAAAACGACCCGTCGAAAACAGACTCGGCAATGAAACCCACGTCTCAGTTAGGGTGACGTCATCGTGTGCAACCTGACCAAGGCCCAGTTGAATTTGGGAAACCAGAGTGCTTTAAGGTTTTTGGTCAGGTCTCTCACCTGATGACCGCAATCTTCACTTGACCAGGTAAACGATCTAGGCTGAATTGTGTTCACCACGATCGTTCATGATCTCATGAATGAAGTCGCCTCGATACAAACAGGGTGCTAACAAATGACATCTGAACATTGTCATCACTAAACGATTATTAAGATCAACATGATATGCAGTTATATTTCATTCTTGAAGGACAATATTCATTCGAATTCATAATAAATTCTCAACTGTATTGCCATAAACGTCCAAGCACTTGTGAACACTTTGGATCAAGTTTGTTTGAGTAGTCTCGGCATCTTGTATTGGTATGTGCCCTGAATCCAATTGAATGTTTTCCCTGAGCTTCTCCGGGTGTTCGCGGTTACGTTTTGTCGGCCATAGCGTTCGGTCAATTTCACAAGAAGTTTCAAGGAGTAAGATTAGGAGATCCTGTTGGGCACATGATAGGGCCTACCTTTTCTAACTCATCGACCATGACATTGTTCATCTGACCACAGCCCAACAGGCCTTGCGAAGTGAACCGGAACTCAATCCTGTTGAAAGTATCAGACTAAGGTGATGAACTTAATATGTATAGTGCTCAAGTATAGGGATGACTGGACAAGAGAGTACCGGGTACGCATACTTGATGAACGGAAACGACCGCGAAACCAGCAGTGTGCTTCCGGAGAAAAATTCTCCTGTCATCCAACTACAATACCTTACTACTTACATCATGTACGGCTACGTTTGTCACCTTCCGATGATGTCAAGTATTTCAAAAGAAATTGAGATAATATTTGCAAATGTGCTGATCCGTTCACATTTCCAGAGAAAAATTACGATCCAATAAGGGTCGTGCTGTGCATGCCCAGACATTTGGGGTTGAAACAGCCATGCGTATCCATTAGAACTCGCGGATTGTCTCGCGCCAGGTAAATTTTATTTTTGCAATGGAATGCCACCTCGTCTAGAGGAAAAATAATGTCTTTCACACGGAGGTGGTTGCGTTCAACAAACCATGTTCCTCTCCATCATTGTCTTTCAATGCAATACCGCGAGGAACTTTGAAAGGATGAAACCATGGGCGGTGTAAAATTCGTCTTGCAGAAGAAGTGCCTATATGAAGTTGCTGCACCAACTGTCCAATGGAAACTTGGGCATTTTCTTGGGAATTGTGTACGGTCCACTATATTTGCCGTTGTTATCCTATTAATCTTTGTCAATGAAATATAAATGCATAGTATTCTGATTTTACTTCATTCTTTATTCAATCATGGCTATCACCGCGTTTGTATCCAGGCAACTTCGTTCATGAGACCACGAGCGATCGCGGTGAGCACAGTTCAGTCTAACTCTTTTATCTGGTCAAGTGAAAATGGAGATCATCAGGTGAGAGACATGACGAAACCTTAAATCACTCCAGTTTTCCAGATTCAACCGGGTCTTGGTCAATTTGCACAAGATGTGCCCTGGGTTTCGTTGCCTTTTTGTCTGTTGTCTGTCCGTATGTCTATCTATCTGTGTGTGTGTGTGTGTGTGTGTGTGTGTGTGTGTGTGTATGTGTGTGTGACAAGCGGGCACAGTGAGCGCCTGTGCGTCGTTGTGTCGAGGATGAGAGATTTAGGTTTTCTTTTCTCATTGCTGGCTAAACTTTGTCTTGGCGCATCCTGTACACAACACAACATCGCACGGCTGGCTCAGAAAACTCACAACGCTTAGCGGCATGTGCTCCTCTCGACTTCATCAGCTAAGCAGCTGTGAATTTCGTGGCCGATACATCCGGACAGTAAATCACAACAGGTGGCTACTCTAAAGTACTTGATGATATACACACTGGAATTTTGTATTTCAGTCCGCACGTGGACGACCTGTAAACAACGGTGGTCAACTCAGCTAAAACAAGCGTGCAGTGAATGAATCACTGGTTTGCGCGACAAAAACATCCCACAGTGATATAATCTAGTTTTGTTTTCAGGGGATGGGGAATTGTGGTGCAAAAAGATGCCCCAACTGCACCGAAGAACTTACGGGAACATCGAAGAATCGGAAATTTTTGACGATTAAGATTCGTAGCCAGTCACAGCGACTTTGAACTACTTGCGCGTGTCCACGGTTTGTGAGTGGTAAAAGATTGCATTTGTATAATTTGATTCATCATGCACTATCATTACTCTTCTCATCATTGAAAACCGTGTACAGCACTGTGCAGCTGTTTCGTCCTCGCTAGAAATCATCAACATCCATCAAGCCCCCGACTGGAACTCGAATCCGGGATGAAAAAAAACAACTTCGTTTTATTTGTGCTCCTACGGAGAAGTCGCCCATCATAGGAGTAGATCGCTGTGCGGTCAACGGACTATTACCCAGTGAGGCCATGGTGTTATATTATGCAGTGCTAATTTTAGACAAACCTGGATAGCCCGATGGTCAGGTGCTCCGCCCATAGTCGTCAACCTCGAGTTCAGGTCCCAGTGGGGGCTCGATGGATGTGCACTGCTGATGATTATCAGCAAGAACGGAACAGAGCTGTACAGTACTTTCATGGCTCTCAGTCGTGGGGTTGAACGTTGATACTGTGTGATAAAATATATGATAGTCAACTCAAATCGCTTCCACTACTTCTACTGATGAGAATTCTGCTTTTTCTGGGACGAGGGGGGGGGGGGGGGGGGAAGGAGGGTAGACCGAACAAAGTGATGAATTCACTAACCTTTAGGTGGGATAATTTGTTCCTCTCGGATCTCTTCCTCCTCACGATTGCCCTGGATTAGTTGCGGTACACCCGTTTCGGGGACCTCAGCCATCCTGGTCGGGATGACCACAGGACTGCCGGGAATTTCTTCCAATTTTTCGGGAACCGCTGCTCCGGAAACTTCGGGACCGACGAACATATCATGCACCATAGGTTCGTATAGACGGGTCGGTGGGATGACTGTTGCGTAAGAAGTCGGGTGTTGAAGTATGAAGACATTTACACGAGAGCGAAACTTATCGGGACTCATTCGTGATCAATCTCACAGAATATCGTTAAGTGTATTCGAGATAATAGTACATTTGTAATAAACAAATGCCTTCAGCTTCAAAACCAAGTATTGGTACAGTGGGAGGGATCGATTCATTGTTCATTGCACTTGTCATAATCACATTTTAGTAATCGCTATGTCCTAAGAAACACAACGATCAGCAAAAGAGATATGCTTAAATTGCGAAAGGGAGAAAAACTCGTCCACGGGTACAAACGGGAATGACCTCACAGGCAACAACACCAGTAAATCAAAGCGCATTCTGAGAAGCCGCGGATAACATAACGAAAGCTCGCATATGAAAAAGCTGAAATAGACACTGCACGTGACTGATGACTGTTCACTTGTGAGTCGCTCGATCGTACCCGTCAGATTGTCTTTCTCTAGGTGAATTCATTCTACTCGGACATGCGTGTGGGTTCGTCTGTGAGTATAAATTTGCTATCCAAGAATTAGTGAGCGATACTCTGCCGACAAAATTACCAACCGTGAGTCATGTACGTGTGCGTGCGCAAGGGGCGGGGGGAGATGAGATCACTGACTGAACAAGATGATCTGACTGCCCACTGCAACCTACAATGCAGAACCGATGATCGTTATAAAACTTTGACAGTTCAAAGATAGCAACCGATAGGTTCAGTCAACAACGTATGAACGGCATCAGACGCCAGGCCGGACGTGACTCGATACGTTCGAGAAAACCTATACGGAAGATCAAACTGGGGCAAGAAGCAGACCATAAACATCGGGGTCAGTGATGGTTGAGAGGTGCGCATTGCCAACAATCACGTCCGGGATATAAGCAATACGCTATCGCCCGGCTCGTTACCACGACCGACTTGCTGAATCCGTATGCGGTTCTTCACTCCAGCTCTGAAGAACAAAGGGAATCTAGCACCGGGAATCGAACCTGAGCCGTTTAGTTGAAAATTAGACAGTACCATACCTCGGCAGGATAGGGTGTATTCATACAAACCACTAACAACGACTGGCAAATACATATCCCGGTCGAGAAAAAAAGTTACCAAATGTTTCCTCCTAGACACAGTATCACGAACTTCGGTTTAAAAGCTTTTTCGTGAAGAAAACTTTTGAAATGTGGGATCGGTAGATTTTTGACACAAATCACGTGGTTTTCCTGCTCAATGTGCATTAAAGTGTGAAGTTAATGAAAGCGCACCGCATGATCTGATTTCACAGTAAAGGTTGCACTTTTCCGGATTATGGGTTCCATCTCCATTGATGCAGTCAGCAGTCTCTTACACAATAAAAAGAACAATAGCTACACAGTCTGAACGAGGACAATAAATATCCCGGAAAAAGTCGATCGGATTTACCTGCTGTCACGGGAGCAGGAACTTCGGCAACAACCGGTGCGAACTTGGCTTCAGTCAGGAATGGAGGCCACTCAGTCACACCTTCCGCCTCGTGTTCTACCATGGGTTGGGTTACCATACCGTCCACTTGAACTTCTATCTGATGCAATTTTGGCACAGTCGGTAACTGTTCACGATCTACCTGATCCAAGAATTCTGTCTGCCATTTGGGTTCGGCAGATGGGACTATTCCTGGCTGAGCTGCCCCCGCCACAGGTGAGACGACCGCTGGAGGAGTGAATTGGTTTGGGATGAGTTTTACAACTTACACGATATTAAATAATTTGGTTTTCGGCAAACGGTAGTAAGAATGAAAATATTTCCGCCCGGCGGTCGACCATCAGAGGAAGTTGTATCGTTCAGAAAAGTAGGCGCGTTTCCCTTATTCCAACTGTAGTCATATGTGGCGTCGGCGTGACAGCCACCTGTTCAACAATGGTCACGTGTGTAATTAAGTTATTGGTCCAGGTTTTTCCGTGAGTGGTCGAGGCGTTTAGAGCATTCGCTCACCACCTCGGAGGTCATAGGATGAATTCCCGTCATCACCAGTCACTTTGGTGGTGGTAGACAGTAATGCACTGTCGTCTGACTGGTTACAACACCTGACCCATGGTTCTCCACCCCAAGTAGTTGAGTCAGACTGCAATTAGTCCTAACAACTTAATGGGTCACTGGGGCTATGGGGTAGGCCCATTCCACTGTAGTCAGGTGCTAGCACGTAGTTAGAACTATGTACATGAGATTATCCATTAATTCAAACACTGTGGCTCGCGGTGTTTGGAACTTGTATTGCGCATGGCCCCGGATGGATAGTCCACCTTGACGTGCTGAATTTGTTTGGGGAGGTGTCGTGAGGGTATGGTCTGACACATCGTTCGACAAACGGTTCAGTCTCACCGACAGACATGTGCGTCACCACCGGCCCCTACCGAGCCCACGAAACCACGACTGGCAAGACAGCCGATCGATGGCGTGAATCGATACACGAGACGAACCCTGCCAGCGGCATTTAAGCCTCAAGGCGTGGCCACCCACACCAGTCAGACCAATGCATTGTGTGTAACGTGTGGGCGCATGAGACGGCAACCTATATATTCTTTTTTTGTGCTAACAAACGAAGATAATTCTGAGGCAGGACTGAGTTCTCACTTGAGTTAGTGGGACGGTTTGAAACAGGTATAGTGATTGGTAGTCAGTCCATGATATGAAAGACGAGCGGAAAAAGTCTCATGAGTAAACTTGGTCACATGAAGTGTGTTGGTTTCATGAGTGGGTGTATGGGATGACTGAGAGGACTAGCACTTCTGAGTTGGCAGTATGCCGTGCCTCTTCGGGCATCTTCCATCGCCCTGATCTTCACTGATTACCCAACTCTCACCTGCGGCTCCACGACGTTGAAGCACATCAGCGGTTTCACCCCGGTAAACCGCTCGATAGCCAAACTAGGTTGGAGGGTAGCCGAGGTCTAAAAACCTCGCTGAGACGGTACTCAGCAGGCGAACGCAGCTTCTCCTGAATGGGCGTACGAGATCTACCGTTCCATTCAATAGCCGAAAGGGAAAACCGCTTAGCCAACAAGGTCGCATGGACCCCTGGGCCATGGTCACTTCTATCGAATAGTGAACGAGTTTCTAGAGAGCCACCCGCAACCATGCACGGTGAATATATTGGGTGTTCCGGATGAGTAGATCACCACCCAAAAGGCGTATGAACCGCTCGGTCGGTCACCGGCTCCCAAGACACGAACTTCCTGTTGCTCAACAGGTGGCACTTGATTGTGGACGGGTTGGAGGTGCAACCACGAACAAAAAGCCGAGTGACGCTGGGGACGCCACTTCGTACACCATTCCCAAGACTCTTCATGGATTTTGCCGCTACAGTATAGAATCGATCTCGCCTCTGACCACCGTTCGTGGTTAGGCACAATCCGCGACATCCGTGGAGCCGGCTCATCCTATCTTAGGAGACATCCGCATAAAATAAAAAGTGAAGTCTGAAAGAACCAATCTGCCCACTCAGTGAGTTGAGACACTGGGGGATTTCGTCAAGTGTCCCGAACAGTGACACTCTTTTATTCACACACTTTCTTCATCTAATTGATACTACGTGCTGCTATTACCGCACACATACGCAGTGATTGCCTCCCACGACTAAGGCCCTCCCCGTTCCTTAATCCAAGTTAACCTCTGAAATTAATTACAACAAAAAAAAACGACTAAATAAACCTGCAGAAATCGTATGGTCGTACCTTCTGGGATTTCGACCGGTGGTGCTGGGGCTCCTGGTTGTACTTGCAGTTGTGGTGTGATCTCAGCAACGGAGACAAATGTCACATCACGTTCAGTCGGAAGTTCAGCGGGTTGCTCGACCACAGCACCTGGAACAGGTGCAACCTGTAATGGCCTCGCCAGTTCTGTCAAAGACCAGAGTGAAAAATTGTACGCATATGGTTAGTCGAAGTTGGATGATAATTCTGCGGTTACGAGGTGAACGAAGACAGGAATTACTACTGTTATAATCCACAAGACGTGCCAGGGTAATAGATCGTTTGTTGGAACTAGCTCATTCGGAAATCAACTAAATTAACCAAATGTTACAAACATACTTCTTTGCCAAGTCGCCGTCCTGTCCACTTGAAGACAGTCACCAAGCAGACTGAGGGGCAGTATTGTGGTTTGCATGCCGTCGTTTACTTCACTGCTCCTAGTCCCTTGGACAGCGGCGTTTGTTAGTCCACAACTGTCCATAGTTGCGTTTCAGCGATCAACTACTTACCAATTAGAACACACACTCCGCCGCGCTACTACTACTACTACTACTAATAATAATAATACAATTCATTCACTATTTATTTAGTACACAAAGATTGTACAATATTTCTGAAGGAAATACATGATCAAATAGAGGTCAGCGAGAGGACGCAGCGGTCAATTGAGCGGTGATGGAAAAATATAAAACCCCTACGGACCATATTTCGAACTGATAATCATTTGACCATCACCAGTCCATGAATGTGTGCTTTTCAATAAATTTGACAGCTATTTAGTAAACTGGGTATTGTGAATTTTTTGTTCAGTTCAGTTCAGTTCATGTCAGGTCAGGTCAGCTCAGTTCTATCAACCACCAAACACGAACCTGGATGCCGTGCTTTGGCATACTACCTCGCAACATCGTCTAGTCGACAACAAGACTAATAGGAGCACGTGAAGCAAGAAATAGAAATCAAATAAACGCAAATTATTTGGATGAAGTTAGAGCTCGAACATAACCACGCCACTAGCCACTTTAGTTAACTATGTCACCTGTCTTCAACCATTCAGTGGATGGATCTCGTGGAACCCCATTCCGGAGACCGAACACGTCCTACTCGACAAAGTTCACTGGTTAGGGTTTTCATACTTTTTTCTCATTTATTGGATTGACCACCTTGTGAGGGAATGGGCGCATCACACTGACAACACGGCCTTGTTCAGTGGTCAAACAGCATGTCATCGGCCAACCAGAATCAAGCACAAAGCCGAAGGCAGTGAAGCCGACAGCACATGATCGGTTGACCAGAATCACCGACAAGAGTGAAGCCAGTCAAACGATCAATGGACCAACCAGCGGTTGACATTCATCTGAACCGACTGGAGCCGAATCAACCAATCCGGACGCAAACAGACAAACCAGCCAGGCGGGCCCTCGAGGTTTATCACTAGACCCATAATATTTTATGAATGGTTTTGGTTGTGATCAGCACATATCTTACATATATATAGGATATATTTTGTACCAATAAATTGTGGTGATTCGAAGGCAGAAGAGTCTTCTTTCTAGAGCTACCAGGACGGATCAAAACACACTTTGACCATCTTCTAACCGTTATCCGCCGGGAAATGAATGCATACCATGGACGTCTATCAGTGGGCATGCGTACCATATGCCTCAACCCACTTAACCAGTTTAAATTGAGCGCCTGGTCCAGAGACTGAGATCTGGATTCCGTCACCTTGAACCTAACCTGTGCATTGTTCATACCACCATGCTCAAACACTGATAGTTTTCGCGCGTTTTCTATCCGTAAAAGTCAGGTCATTGAGTTACGCGGGTGAACTGAACTAATTACCGTAATGTACACACTCGACCAGACGTCACAGGTGGCCCAGACTGATGAATGCCAAACCGGCGTTTCGTACACATCACGACAGTGCATGCTATATCCAATCACGAGCTGAAGCGTAACTGCTCGGATAGTTATTTCGGCTAGAACTTCCTCAGCAGGGGCAAGGTTTGGTGCTGACCTACCCAGTCCTTCAGCAGCATTTTCCACTTTGAAAGGCACGAATACATCCCAAACATTGCTACACTGCAGTATAGACTCTCCAGAAAAACTTGGAACTTATGTGGATCTTTAAAACTCATTTTATTTAGAGACTTTGAAAGGAAAGGCCACATAGGGCAACCCTGGCGAACACCACTTCTCGTGATGAACTCGGGTTAGAGATCGGCGTAGGCACGAACTTGGCTTCGGCTGTCTGCATACAATGGTCGAAAAGGAGCGATGAATTTCTCCGTCACACCCTTCAGTGACAGACATCATTAGAGAACTGTTTGGTTGGTTGAGTTGGGTGCCATTTTCCGAAAGACCCACTTGCGCTCTGAGATCTGTTGTCGATTGGTGACTTGGTTGATATAATCATGGTCGGGTCAAAAACCAGTTTGATTCTCACACAGTTGTTGTTCCTGAACGTCGGATGATTCGCGGAGAATAGTGTCGACTAGCAGTTGAAATGTGATTCCTACCAAGGTAATCCTTCCGTGATTTTCACAAAAGAACCTGTCTTCTATCTTCTTCTTCTATCTTTTGTGAATTAGTACAATCACTTTTCCTCATCATTTTCCGGGGGAATCAGTTGACTTTCACAAAATACCCAGAAGAGTTTACTTTAATTTCACTTCTACGCAGTTAGCTCCTGCGAGAGGACGAGCCGGCTTCATGGATGTCCCGAATGGCACCTGCCCGTGAGCAGAGGAACGGTTCATGAAGAATCTTGGGAATTAGGTACGAAGTGTCTTCCCCCGTATCACTCGGTTTTTTGTTTGAGGTAGCAACTCTAGCCCGTGCACAACTAAGTGTTCCCTGTTGGGCAGCAAGAGGTTCGTGCGTTGGGAGCGATCGATTCAAACGAACTTCAGATGACGGTCTGCCAGTCGAGGATGCCCAGCACGTCTTAGTGCATCATACCCCACTCGGGATAGCTGAGTAAAAGGCAAGAAGCAATGGTTTTATTTAGTGGCACACGTCGCGTCGCTGTCTATGGGCTTCTGTGATCTTCATGTACAATTTGCTGCAAGGTAACAACACCGATCGGAACAGTTTCGTAAACTGCGATGCCAAAGCCTTGTGAATTTATTCAGTACTAATAAACATATGCGCAAATGGAAACCAAGATTCGGTGCACGGAATATTAGAATAAAAACGAATTCCGCTTACCGATCTGCTCAGTTGATTTTACTCGATTTCAATGCACTGCATTACCACACCCTGCATAAGCTGTGAGACAAGAGAAATCGCATTATGCATCCAGAAATTGTATCGACCACGTTAGATGGTCAAGATGGTGATGGTTAGATGGTGAAGACAACACAGGGTCATTTCAGACGTGATGACTAACCTTCGGGTAAAAACAGAACGTTCGACATAAGTCAGGTACGGTTTAATTCGCTGTTAGGGGCATGACTGCTTCAGACAATCCACTGTGGTGAACACTCGGAGGCCATGAGAGTCTAGGGCTGTACGTTTTCGGGCAATTCAACTGGTTTGGCCATAACTGTAATAATGACGCCGCGTGCAGATGTAGTGAGGGCGCGGACCAGCCTTTGAGTATATGACTTGTGTATGTTTTCTGAAGGACATACGGATGACCTAGACCCATTCACCCCCAACACCCCACCTTGCCTTTCACCCATGTATAAGACAGACGAGCAGATTACTCTGTTCGGCTTAAGCAGTCATGTGCGCGGGCAGACAGCCTCGCATGCACAACGCACCCTGCGAACAACTGATCCGTGTCCCATGCCTGTAGCTGTAAACTCAACGTTCCCAGCCGCTAGACTGAAATGCACATTCTCCACCTTTCCAGTGATCCGCATGCAGGTAAAAGACAAGCTGCCTGAGCTGACCTCTTCCATGATCATTTACTCGTTCAGGTGCGAATGCGGCGCATCCTACATAGGTCACACGGCTTGGCGTTTGTCTCAGCGCATTAAGGAATATCATCCAAGATGGTTGAGTCAGGGGAAAACCGGCGTGATTACCAGTTCGATTCCAGGTCATTTGGTGGACAGTGGCCACACGATCGACCCTGAAAAAGCTTTCAAAGTCATATACCGAGTTCCACCCAATCGATAAAAGCCAGTCCGACTTCGATCCCTGGCCACGGCATTGGAAATCGCCATCCGCCTACTAAGCCCTGATCTATGTGCACAAAAGCGACTGGTCCAGGTTCTCCAGCTGCCCTGGCCAAAACCGGGGACCACGGATCGCCGACCGAACCCCAAAAATCCAGTATCGATTACCACTCGTGACGGTGGGAGTGAAACTCTCACCACAACACGCACACGATAGAGACACCCCGCCTCACCAACTCCCCTTTTTTTCTAACGCAACGACAATGACCTTTATTCCGGCCAGTGGCTAACGCATTCAAATGTTACCTCACCCATATGAATTGCAAGAGCACGGATAGGATTCATTGAGAACAACTGTTCGCTCTCCAGCGTCTTGTTCTTAATGTGATCTTTGATCACTTGTAAAACTATTGGGTTTTAATGGCTTGATTCCAAATGAACGACGAGGATTTTCGACGTACGTCGACGTAATCACAGATGACAGTCTCATTGATCAGTTATTCCCCAAGATGATAAGCCACTGGTTGAGCTACAATTAACAATACTAGTGAGAGCCGAAGTAGGTCATGTCTAGGTTGTGCAACCCATGATCACCGATTGGTATTCGGCTGGGATGGGAGTACGGCCTGAATCAGTTCACTCAGTGTAAAGTTTCCGCGAATGCTAGTTTTCGAAGCCTAACTGCTTCCATATCAGCCTGAACAAAGCCTTCACTGCAAGTCAATTGATTTTCAAACTTACTAGCATGCAAACAATTTGGACCAGCAGTCAGAAACAATACGTAAAAATCCAACAAATCAAAACTGGAATCAATTAATCTCGTGTATAAATTCAACTTACCAGTAATGGCAGTTGGCGTAGTCGGCCGTGGAACTGGAGTTGCTTGTCCACTCTCTGCTTGTTCAACCTTTTCTCGTTCCGCTGAAACTTCCTCCACTCGAGGCAGTGCCATCTTCTTATCCAGAATAGCCATGGCCACGGTGCGCTCCTCTTCCGCCCACACAGGACGAACTGCGGTCATACTCGGGTGGATGACATCGGATCGATGAATCGCTTTGAGTGCATCAGCTAGACGATTACCTGAAATCGAACGTGTGTATGCGTATTTGAGTACATTGTGTTTGTGAGGAGAGTTCATCCTAGAATATTCCTTGTCTAAAAGAAGCGCGCAATGAGATTCACTCAGAAGAACACGTAATTTTTGTCCGCATACAGACGGAGTACTCCGGCCTAGTGCGATCACGTGTGTTTGCATGTGCATGTATCAATCAAGTCGAATGACGTGATCAAATAGGTGGTCTACGCCAATTTCTTGTGCTCTGATCACGATTTCGTAGCGCACGTCCATACTTTGTTCCGATTGGATCCGACCGAGGCCTAACAGGGCTTCGATACTGGGCCCTACCAAACTGTGGAGACTTGAATGTGTGATATCTGAACATGAGAACGCGCCAATAGCCGGCGGTACATCTTGAGACCCATTTGAGGTCAAGAGACTATTTTTAGAGAGCTTCTCACGCAGCCCAAACAGCACGTATATTGATCCGACCCACACGTGCACGTGAGCTATGATAGCCCAACTGGTGTGTCATGCTGTATCAATAGAACTGGATCGAATGCGTATAAGTTACCGCGATTCAATGGGCTTGCCGTGTGAATTGTGCAGTTTAAGGCAGACAAAACTGCGAGGGATAAAAATGACAAAATAACGCTATGAAACACCATTACGGCGCGTTGCATGGCTAACGCTTGAGGGTATGTCGCTCGCAGCGTATAAACATTGCCAGGTAAAGTGTTTGGGATTGTGGATGACTGTGAAAAACCACATACAGCGTGTTCAGCTGCGTTCATCATCAAATTTCAGGCCGCTACATCTCTCCGGCGTAGCGCATATTTTTGGTTGTGTTTCATAAACGTTTTTGCTTCTAGCTCAATCGAAATGTGGGACCCAAACCATTACACGAGGGTTACCTAAAGGGTTTCAGAATCTAGTGCAAAATGTTTCTAGGATTCAGCAGCCGACAGAAAATTGAAAGTTATACACGAAAATGAGACCATATAGTCGGACGCTAATCTCCCTCTTGAAGCCGGCTCGAGTGCTATTGGAGCCTCGATGAATGTGCACTGCTGATGAGTTCTAACAACCCCGATAAAAAACATGTGTACACAGTGCTTCCATAATTTTCAGTGGCGAGTTAAGCGTTGATACTGCACACCGAATCGTGTCATGCAATATTTAATCTACTACTTATATTCGTACATGTATTTACACATTTCTATGAAATTATGGAAAATATAAGGAATACTATAGAATAAATTGCATATTATCGTACAATGTGACAACGGGAAAATATGATAGTTCGATTGTCTCACGGTGTCCCCCAAACGTACCCAGTGCGTCTTGTTCTGTCAGACCGGCATCTACGGCCTTCTGTTGCCACAAACCAAGCATCAGTGCGGCTTTTTCCTGGTCTGACATCGGCCCGGTGGTCGTGCGTGCATAACGAATCGTTTCCAGCTCAACTGGATTGAACTGGAGCTGAACGGCTAAGCGTTCCCAGTCGGCACCCAGTTGGCGCGCAACTTTCATACGATCCAATTCAGAACGACCGAGTATCTCAGAATCTGGGATAGTGTGAGGATGACAGTGTTGGACAAAAGTCAATTCGAGTCACATTCTACTTCGGTTGAACGAGTTGACAACAAAAATCAAATTGTACGACTCAGCTGTTGAAATAGTCAAATTATATATATTCAGTTATGCTGATATTACGAGCACTAAGCTGGTGGATTGCAGATCGAAACCTACGGTCATTTAAAAGTTACCTATACGTCGAGTTGGTCATGCAGATTTAAGTAACACGCACGCACGCACGCACATACACGGATGGGTCAGGCCCATGCTGTCTTGGGCACTGACGGATAAATCCGACAGCTAGACTGCAATTTCCAGGTCACATTATAGATCGCGATCACTACTGCAGTCCTGATCTTTCTGTGAATGGGATTTTCACTTTATATTTCGTCATTCTATCAAATTTAATTGATCAATATGAACTATCGGTCACAACTCATAAAAAGCAGGAGGTAATCAAAAATAATGCACTTGATGTATTTTTTTGTGATAAAAACGATTCTTTATGCCTTAGCAACGTAACAGTCCCCGCTAATAACCGTAGAAATACTTTCTAGGTATTTCGTCTTGCTTGATAAGAAATTGACAGTCTATAACTCGAATTGTGTGGTTGCAGACCGCTTGGCTGAAATTAGCAAATTCTCTATTCCATGTGTAACTCAGGTGCATGTCTGGGATCCCGTGAGTACACCTTTTGAGTTGAAAGAGATCAACGACAGAAGCAACTGACCTGCAGTCACAATCAGCACAGATTGACCCGGTCTGGGTAGATGAATGTCCAGTGTTGTGACCGGACGCTGGGGTGGACTGATATCTTCCGGTTCACGAACCAAATGGCGTGGATCACGCATAAAATGAATCTTCCCGGAGACCATGGCCTCATCTTTCTCAGTCTCCAACGTGTCGGATCGTATACGGACAGGGAATGTGATTCGATTGTCTTGGAACGGTCGCACGATCAGATGGGGTTGGGAATCCGCTTTGGTAATCGGCACCAAATTCCCGGTCATTTCGATCCAATAGGGATGATCTTCCAAGAGCTGAAAAATTCCGACTCATTAGCACCAAGATACAAAATGGCACGCGGTTTGAAACTTGTCATGCAGTGTTATGGATAAATCTGTACGAAAACCCAGTCCTCATTGCGGTTAACTTTTTTTTGCCAATTTGCACTGCGTTAAGACAGTCTCAGGATATCTTAATGAGAAGTTCATTACTGTAATCACGCTCCGTATTGATAATATTCCAGTTCAGTTTTTTTATTTATCATACAGAATTGTACAGCATTTCAGGAAGGGGGTTGCGGCCAACTGGATGCTACCAAATGTGGAAATGACCGGCGAGACCACAAGGTTTAGAGCTTATCACGCTGACCGTTTGACCACCGCCAATACAAATGAATATGAAAAAAGTGGTCCGTGAAAAAATGAGGGCTATGAGTGTTACGCACTTGTCATCCGACAGTCAACAATGGGTTAGAGCACAGAAATACTGTCGAGCCATTCCTGGACTTAGTTCATACACACATACTCTGTTCTGGACTGGGGCGCTCCCAGCCTGAATTCGTGTGATACCGTTTCAGGGTTAGTTTCTTGTCAATTCGTCAGCACAGCATGGGATATGAATGCAGAGCGAATCATGTCACGTGACTCTCGCGAACGCATCCCATTTACATCACATGCCTCACTAGCTGGACATAGGTTTGAGCACTGATGCGGCTGCTTAATTACACTACAGTGATGAATTTCAAATCGTTCTGAGCACATTTTGCAATCGATGTGGCACAAAGTCTAGGCGGCGGTTGTATATTTAGACAGACCTGTTACTGAACTAGCAAAACCAGTATAATGTAACAGATTATTGTAATATAAAGGCTGGTAACGAAACCATATTCACTGTTGTTACCTGAGTTCGGGCATCCACATATTTAGGTTATCACACGGAGGAGCACATATTTTGCTTGACTGGTAGTGTATCAACTTCTTTGATGAAAAGTGTAAACAATTATTCATTGGAGAGCCTCAGTAGACCGAGAAAATGTCAATGAACCCCCACTACTTGAAACCGGAAGTGGTTAACTTCCAACCGTTTCCACGTGTCTACCGTCTCCTCTAATCTTAGTCACGACTCTCTCCTCTTGGTTACGTTGTAATTCGTCTAGTGGTCAACCTATATCCTTTTCTACGCATCGGTATCTTATTGGCATTGCAAAACTGAAATCAGTAATATAATTGTTGAATCATGAAGTGGGAAAATGTAAACGCGGTCGGATCAATTCAACGGTGCAAAACGTCCGCCAAACCGCGATTTATCACCACGTTATGGCGTGTATTCAGCCGACGGACACCGGCTGACGGGGAAATACCTCCGTAGGCGATCGAACTGCAAGTTCTCTGTGCTTTGTGCAATGTTCAAATGCAACCTGAGTGGATAAGAAGTGACCGTGATTTGTGTACCATTTAAATCCCATGGTGCGACCTGGCAGACCAACTGGCAAAACCTAAGTGGTACTAGTACAACATGAGTAGCGTCCACATTCAAAGGACTAGAACTTTTATCAGTCGAAACATTTCGACATTGATCGAACGCCACAAGATTGGCAATGGCCTAATGGTGCCATCATCTTTCATTTCTGGGCTACGATGGTCGAATCCCGTCGCCACTGCCGGTCACGATGGTGACGGGATGCGATAGACCGTCGTCCGTCCCGTTATCAGATGACATTTATTGAGACCTTCTATGATTCACCACCTCAAATCTTCGAGTCTTGGTTGCCGGGTATCGGCAAGCGGCACAGTTAACCTTTTGGACTGCGGGATAAGTCCCTCAAGCTGCGCTCGTAAGCAGTTAAGAGGAAATTACTCTATCCTTTTGTTGGAAAATTAGGTGAATTTCTACGAGATCATTCGTCGTTCAAATAATTCTCCCGAACAATTCTGTATATTCTGTAAGGCCATATAGATTGATGCAATCACGTGATTACTAGTTCTCTTACTTCTGATGATGCACCGACAGCGACCAGACCGAATCGTTCCAAACACTCCAGCGTTTTGTCCTCATTGTCATCTGTCAAGCACAGGCACCGAATCTGTGCCAATTCCATACCAGACTGACGAATTCGGGGAGTTCCTGTGATATTTGTCACACCGTCTATGGGCATTGAAGCTGTGTCCAGATTCATTGATTGCCTAGTATAGACGGCAAATCGACCGACAATGGGCGGGACAATGCTTTCCCGATAGATTCGATTAGCTATCTCAACTGCCAATGCGGAATTCGGGCAATCTATTAGCCACAATCTGAACATTCGAAGACAGGGGGTGAACAACGACGAAGATGTGCAGACGGATGGGTTAAACAAAGTGATTTGGTAGGTATCACTTTTTTAGAAATCACCGTTAAATTCAAATAGACGATTAAAGAACTGAGGCATACGACGTAAACAAAAGGATTAAAGTTCCCTGGTAGTAGTAGTAGTAGTAACAGTAGTGTAACATACAAGGACCAGTGATCCTCCGTCGGGGGGGGGAGGTGGTTGCACGTGATCAGTCTGCAAAAGCAACAAAAGAAAATCTTGTTGAGTCGAGGCTCAGCAAGCTCATCAGCAGGAGCAAACACTTACAATAGTCGAACACCAGCATTGGCTGCCGTCAGTCTGCTATATATAGTAGTAGTTGTTGTTGTTGCGGTAGCGTTATAAACCTCAAGCCGCACTCGTTTGAACATCAACAAAACTAACCAAGTGTTACAAACATGCTTTTTTTGCAACTAGCTCATCTTGTCCACTTGAAAACAGTCAGTATCAAAACTGAGGGGCAGTCTTGTGGTTAACATGCCGTCGTTTACTTTATTGCGTTGAGTCTTTTGGGCATAACAGAGTTTGTTAATCCGCAACTGTTCATTATTCCGTTTTCGGTAATCAGGTGCTTACCATAGTAGTAGTGTAGCAATCCACGAGACGTTCCCAAAAGACGGCGGGCTGTAATAGGCTCGTTCGGCACTCAACAGAACCAATCAAACGTTACAACAATGCTTATTTGTATAACCTCAGTCCAGTCCACCTGAAGACAGTCGTTATCCGCTCAGGAATACGGTCACGTGGTTTGTATACCTCACTTTATCCTGTTTTATTCAGTCTGCGTGACGAAATCACTCCCGGTTTCTCTCCATGATTGACTATAATTGGTTTTCAGGCAGCCAACTACTTACTCATCCGATCAGTAGTATGCATGCTCCACCACAGTAGTAGTATTAGTAGTAGCACTAGTAGCAGTACTTAAAGTTTATGTCGCTGTAGCCGTCGATATTTTGGTGGACGTTTAATATTTCTGATCGATTTTAAGGAAGGGAAAGTGGATTGGCTGGACAAGAAACGAACTTAGGATTCACAATTTTTTGTTTTTTCGAGCACGATAAACGCAGGAATTATTGTCTCGCCTGGTATGTGTTTTTCTTGGCACCAGAAAGCTGATGTTCTCGAAGTGACTCGTCGTGTAGTATCAAAGCTGAAATCATTCTTGTAATTCACCGGCAACAGTTTAAACCCATCAAGTTTGAACTGGGACTTGAAACCCGACTGCAGAGACATCTGGGCCGGTTTCCCACTGCTTGTTTCGCGTCGACATCACGCAATACCATCTGTCACATCATGCAACATCATGGTTCGACGAACTTGGCAGACAGAGATTTTGTGTGCACTAAGTGACCTCGTTTGATTCCTTCTCTTTTTTCTGACCAATAAGAGCACAGTAAGTCGGAAAAGTTGCTGGCCTCTCAACTGATTGTGTAGTGAGCAGGCTGTAGGTAGAAATATTGCTGTTCAATTCATGTAAGTGTAGGATCCTGGTGATGCACGTACTGAGCCTCGGTTCATGAGGATTTTCTTGTTGTGTCTTTTATAGATTTGGCACGTGCAACCCCGTTTGGAATAGCTCTGCTCTTTGCATGTCACAACTACGTTTATTTCACGAACTGGACGTTGTATTGGGTTTTGGTTAGTTTATTTTTCACATTTTAACATGGTTTTCGAGTGTACTGTTATCTCATCACAACCATCCAGCTACTGAAGAAACTAGTTTTTGGGAAGTCGGTTTCATCAGAAAAAAAATTCAGAACACATACCTTGCCGAAACTGTCGTTGTGAATGAGACGCAATCTTTGTGTCGAGTTAACGGTGTGGTTCCCGTGATATCCTCCCATACTGCAGGGTTTGTACCTCCGGACAGACTGCACAATAGTCGTACATTCGGTGTCGCGCCCGGATCCACCTTGGGCGGTGGCCTTGGCAGAGGAATAGTCAAGGTGATTGGTTTGTGGAATTTACGTCGACGCGGTTCAACACTCACTACCGATGAGACGGATACCCGGGGCCCGACCAGACGTGTGACCAGTTCACGTGCAATCGGTTGGGCCTATTGTTTATGACAATAATGTGAATGATTACAAGTTAAATGAAGGGGAGCGGGTGAGACAGAGGTCAATCTACAACACATTAAAGAACCATTTGTTACATAATCTTGGTGTTCCGTTTATTAGGAACACTGTATCAATCTTATTCGATACATAAGAACCGAAAGGTCTACATCGCAGGATAGAAGCACTTTGTTTATTGAGGTCAATCCCTAACGTAAAGCATGTTAGTTCGAACCCTCTTCAACAGAGCACAAAAAATCTGCACTAAAATCCTTGGTTTAACAAAGATCTTTGGTGTAGCATATAGTTCATAAAACAAGTCCAAATGGATAATAACTATCCGGAATACAATGAAGAACTACGTCATCTACCGGATGGGGTTTGTAGACAACCTCTGCAGGATTTTCATCGAAGTGACCGGGCCCTCTGTGTAAGTCGGAAAATAGTTATCTTGACGTGTGCTACACAAACCACCATGGCTTTGTCTTAGTGCGGTGTAAGAAAACCCTTATCTGAGAAATAACTAGTGTTACGCAACCAATAAAGGGCTAACTAAATTCACATAGATATATGCAACAAACAAATATCCTGACTGGGTTATTCGACAGTTTGTGGAAATAAGTAAGGCGAGAGACGAGACACTCGCGGTAGAAAGAAAACCGTTTATTTGTCAGTTCCATTTGTGAGGAGATACACTGGCCAATATCGCTGAGAAGCGGATCGAGGGCAGTGTGAACACTACTCATCACGTAGCTGGTCTACGTCTCATTTCTGATATCAAACCAGCTCACTCATAGCCGAGAAAAGGCAAGCTCGCGGTAGACACGACCTCATTCCGCCCTTACAAGTTCATTTGCTCCTGTGGTGCAAACTGCATTGACCGCGTCACCAGACATTTCGCTGGTTGCTTTCGGGAACACCACCCCGGGTGGCATGGCTGTGAAGTATCAAGGGGCAACGTGTCTGCAACTACGGTTCGTCTATCTGGTTGACACCAATGGGCCGATTGGCAATCCCCATCTCGGTTCACTTCATCCAACCACCAATTTTGCACTTCTGTGCTTTGTTTTTGGTTACTACCTCGCAGCATCGTCAAGTCGAGAGCATCACGAATTGAGGCGTAAAGAGCAGTCGAGCGGAAAATAGAGCCAAAAGTTCAAGTTATGAGGACCAAGGAAGAACTCGAACGCAACTAAGTTACTGGCCGCGGCACATAGCCATCATTCCTTGGTGTCTCCAACCATCTGATAGACCGGTCTTGTGGACAACAACCCGGAAGCCCTGTACTGTGTAGGAATAAGACATTCACGCATCCTGCGCGGATAACTGATCACCATCGCCCCCATGCATTGGCATACACTTGTTGATGTTTAATCATGCTGTGTTTATTGACTGATCGATTCCGCTATGTATTGATTAATCTCGCTTGACTAGATGCAAATGTATGCTAGCTCATGAATGCAACTTAGCTCACTGACAAAACTTTCACAGCTTGCACTTGCCCGCTGCTTGCACATCAGTTAAGGCCGGGCTTTGTGTTTAAGCTCGTACAAATAAATGGAGTGCCATTATTACGTGTTCTTCCGCCATCTACGAACACAACACCCTGCTAGTCCTACACGGCGAAGTTCACTGGTCAAGGTTTTCATACTGTTCGTCTCACTGGCCACCTCGACCTACCTTCCGGCAGCTGCCTGTCTCGGAGAACAGTGTAAGCCGAGGATGTCCATCGGTGGGCATGCGTAACACATGTCCCAGCCAAATCAACCTGTTTGGATTCGGTACCTGTTTCAATAACTGCCATCTGATTCCCAACACCTTATACACCTAACTTCAGGTGACTACTGACATGGTGTTCACACCATATTGAAACAATGCCACGAAGACGTCGATGCTCAAAACACTAACAGTCTTCGTGTATCTTCTACCCATAACGGCCATGAGCCGTATAAAAGGACGGATGTAACTGTTGCAGTGTGCACTCTACCACTGATAAGCAATCCATTTCAAAGACAATCAATCAAAGTCCTGAGCTTGTCTCGGCCATTTATAACCAAACTGATGACATAACACACTTCACAAGCCATTCCTTATAAACTAAGTCAATCATGTATCAATTGAAGGAAGTGTTTTTTAACTTCTCGTTCCAGGATAATGGTTTTGGATTTTTCTTGTTAATGTGTTGAGTCAATAAGGTCAATGGACGTGACCCTTTTCATTAGGCCTTAGCGACAGTATGGAGTAAAAATATTTCGTTAGCATGCGTAGATGGTCACTGTCATGTACAGCCCAACGATTTTTGGGCGGAGCAAAATGGAAACTGAAATACACCCAGCTGTTTTAATTTGATTGAAAATTTTAATTTCAAGATACGAATTCAGCGTAGGTTATCTCATCCTCTATCTCTCCTATTTTAGTCATTTTACTGTCTTGGTCAGGGGCCGCACCTTCTTAACTGGAATATTTAGTAATTAGCGATAACCATACGAACATTGCACTAAAACAAGTGTTTTGATGCATCCTTCTCTGTCTGGGAGAAAATTGCCAGCCCCCCAAAAAAACTTGCGGCGAGTGTATCGGAGCGTACCTGCAGTCCAACTTTGATCTTCTTCTGTAGCGCGCCCGGCGGGAACACGGCCTGAACTTGCGGACAGACCGTAGAGCTGATCAAACCGCCGTCGGATCCAACCAGTGTGATTTCTTGCCGAAATCGTGAGAGAAGTGCGAAATATTGCGGGAAATCGGTGGTCAAAATCCGGTGAATACGTCTTTCAGTCAGCGCGCTTGAAGGTTCCACACGATCTATCGAGAAAAGACGAAGTGTGTAATACGCGGTGATTTATTGTGAATCTTTAAAATTTGGCTACTCATGAGTACCAAAAACAGAACTAAGAAACTCACCAAACGCATCACCAAGTGCGTCGTGCACAGCTTGGTCAGTAGCGTCCATTTGATGCTCTTTCCACGTATTGCCCGTCTCACTTCGCAAGACAATAATTTCCCTCTCATGTCCACGTAATGATGCTATGTGAGGAACTTCAATAAGAATAGGCAAAGCGAACTGTGCCTGATACGGTCCCATTTCGAGTATCCTGTCGGAACAAGGAGTAGAAGGTGGAAAGATCGGTGATGGAAAAGGAGTACAAAGCTGGGGGAAATCAGTCTCACTAAGAACACAGCTAAGTCCTTCGATCCATTCAGTTCAGGTCTGCCCTTTAACGTGCAGCAGTGCACAACACTTCTGGAAGTGGGCCTTGGTCAATCAAAGGCTATCGAGTGGGGAATAAACCAGCCTGGGACGTCACGGTTCAAATCCTCTGATGATGGCAGTTTGACTACCACCGGTTTCTGGAGCAGAACCAAAGCATAAGTCAAACTGTGCCGATTAGACTAGCGAGAGTTTTATTTTATCGGCATCATTGGATGAGAAAGCAAATTGAAGGGAACAACATGCCAACTTCGACACTCGTCCCATAAGAGCTGAGAGCCTCACTGAAGTTTGAATAATGATGAGATTGATTTATGTACTCCAAATTACCCTAAGTATGAAAGACTTAAAAACAAAAACCCTTGCTTTAAAATAATTTATATGGGCCAATGTACGATAGACGGTCAGTTTCTTATCTCCTTTCCCCAGTGAAATTGTGTGTTCAATATTGCTGGTATCTGAATTCATAAACGAATAACACTGCTTATTGAAACTCATCAGTAGTTACTGAGTCAGCTCGTTATAATCATATTTTACTGAGAACCTTAAACGGAAGCTCATTCTGAAGCATAATTTTGATTCTTTGAAGTTAATATGATCAACGTGGTTGGTCAATTCAATCTTTCATTTTTTTGCAGAAATTAGTAAACTGCCCATGATAGTTTCCTAACCAACCGAGGTAACATTATCCTTGCCCTTAATGATGCTTCTGGGTTGCTTTCTATTTATGGGGTTTCGTTGCCCAGGGCAAAACTCTACCATGTATCATTCCATTTTGATCATGCGGGAATTGTATGACAGTGGTTAACCTGTAGGAGTCACTGAATTTCAAGACTGAGGAATAGGGTTTAAACCCCACCGCCAACGACGATTCTCTTAACAGACAGTGTAAACATTCTCGCGGATCGTTATCACATCTGCCCTACTAAGGCTTTATGTGGCTTGCTACTCCAAGTCTCAGGGGCTCTGCTGTTGTGTCTCTTTGATAGTACGGAATCTGATTCAGTAAGACTAGTTTGAATGCACAAGATTAAACCGCCAACGGGTTAGCGACGATTAACGTGCAAATGAGTGATATATCACTGAGAAAATACCTCATAAAGTACGATTTGACTCGGGAGTTTCGTGGAAGGGACAGTAGACTTGACCAACAGGACCAGTTTATTCACGATGAGTTCACATTTACTGGCACTAACAGGGCCATGAGAATTCGTCAACAAATTTATGCTATCATTTAGCGGCTAAATAATCCACTTCTGATAGTGTACTAGACAAGTCCCGGTGTCGCTGATCATCTTTTCAAGGGGACATTCCAACGTATACTTTCTCGGGTGACCAGCTAGGAACAAAAAATATAGCTACTGGTATCGTTACCAGTAGTCGAAAAAGAAATTCAACTCTCTCGGGGTGATACCAAATCCAGTGAACACCCTGTATTTGGCCATTGTGGTTCTGGTTAATGTGCCTTCGACCGCGTTATCGCGGGAAGTGGAAGGTAAAGGCTATCAGTGGAGATGGCGAACTGGGGGACTACAGTATATGCTTAACGTTCCAAAGCAACCAGTTAAAAACAAATACTTATTAAACTAAAAACCCTTTTCTTCTAACTGTTATTTCGGACCACCGGGCAAAAATGATCACGGATCTAATGCTGAAATACATCTGCTAATAGTGACTACTGTGACTACGTACAAAATTTGACGTGGAAAGTAGACCTGAGACCATCTCTTCGGACATCAACTGAAAACTTCGTTTAGTTATCACCACTAACCTAGGTGGATCAGGGAATGTTTTATTGTATCTCAGCGATAAAATTGTTGATTAAATGGTCTCAGTCATGTTGTATGAATCGCTTATGCTTTTTGTTTGTCAAAAGTACGTACCAGACGTTTCTGAACGATAACCTCTCCTTAGATGGTATAGTTTTATGAAAATAAGGAATGATCTGTGGGATAATTTCTGATTGCAGGGACATAATTTCCTCGTTAGGCTACTTATCAGTAGTTAAGCTGGTAAATCAGAACAACTGATTTCAGTAAACCATGTCGTCGTCATTGGGTACATTGGTTGACAGTCTTGGAACCTACTTACCGCGCGGCCAGACAGTCACCATCGTTCATACTCGGCCCATTCGGAGCGAACTCTGGTCTTAGTATACGACAAATTATTCGGGTTGGTCGAGGACACGCATTCGGCGGGATGTAGAAACGCAAATCCGCTCGACGTTGAGCTTCCACAAGACAGCCACGTGCATCGACCAAAAATGATATGAGAAAACTGCAATGGAAGAAAGCGAACATATTCAAGGCTCATCGTATCGCTAGTCAGACGGCATTCCTAAGTGACTGATGGACCATTGTAATAGATGGTTGGATATGAAATGGTATGACGTCGAAGAAGGAACTTGACAGGTCGGATTATGGACGAGTTGGAACTCATTACTGAATGGAAGAAAGGAAAAATAGCTACCATTTTCTGCCTGTGGTTTAAGTACTTTTCATCCTCTCCAGCTTTTTCGTTCCATGCAGTTACGCACTTCGAAAATCGGTGGATGTCATGTATCCGTGTAATGTGGAGGGATAGACATTGTGGTCCAATTGCAACACTCTCGAAGATCTTTGCCTCGAGGTGATCCTTGAGCTTAGCAGATATTGCAGACGCAGTAATGGATTGTGGGTTGCGTCTGCACTTGGGATTACTTAAATGCTTGCCAAAAGTTGGCAACCCCGAGTTCATCATATCCCTAAATTCGTCTCAGATACTTTGCGATCAATCCTAAAGATTAGCAGCAATCGACTCCGCGTAATGAGTCATGCAGTAAGAAATCCAACTCTTGAGCCCACTAAAAACACAACTCTTATGTACGATGTTATTCCCTATAGGCAATCATTACACACGATTCACTGATCCTGCCGCTTTCGGCTACCAAGTCTCCCAATTGGCTGGCGGTAAGGATAACCACAGTTTGTCATTATTCTTCTCTCATTCTATGGTCGTATTCGATCGGCTAGGAAAGACAAGTTACTCGCTGCCACCCCCACCCCCCGAATTATCCAATACCCTCACACATACTCTGTAACTTGGTTGTTGTGCCTTAGTTATACCTGGGCCTCTATTGAGAAGAAGTCCCTAGTTAGAGTCAACCACCGCGGTAGTTACGTCAACGACCAAGACCATTGACGAATGACGTAAAGCAAGCTGCTCTGAGTCAATCAAAATATTTTAAGGGATAACCTGTATAGTTGAAAAGGCTACAATTCATTAGGGTTAGAGTCTCCGTGGATATATAGTACAGCTGATCAATACGGATAGTTAATTCGGTTTGTTCCATGGATGTTCAGTTGTCAGATGACGAGACATTCAACAGACATGGTCCATTTCGGTCTCAAAGTAGTGAGAAGGACAGATGAACTCCTGAACCGTCAACTGCGTGTACATGGAACTGAGAAGTCAATACTACATGGACATATACATGCACAATCTGCCTTACTGGATTCATTTGCACTGTTTAGTATTCAGTTATCAGTCTGAAGTCTGGCTACTTGTCTACTTGTTAGTAGTCAGCAAACAGCGTAGCCATGAGTTATTGTTGGTGTTTTGATTACATTTTCTTACACTGAGACCGGACTAAACGGACTAATTATGCGTGCAGTAAGAGAAATTGTTAACATCCATCTGAGCTACGAACCCGTTCGGTTACGAGGGAATAAACATCGATATACTGATCAGAGTCACTAGCACGTTTCTGCTGATTGACATAAATCCGAAAATGATTGATGCATTACCGTTTTGTCTACTATCAGTAACAAAATTCTTATCGTGCAATCTCATGCGCAGCTCACCCAGATTTGATTGGTTTTCGCATCAGCTGCAGATTGTCCGCATCAAATGACCAAGCAGAAATGGCGGCTGGAGAGGCCTTGGTCTCTTGGACAGAAATCATTTGTCGATTTACCACATCGGGGCTGATCTATATAAAGAAAAGTGGGAAAATTCGATCAACTAAACTTATGAACATTTGGTGTTTCTACCACACTACGAAATAAGCTTATCGACAAAGTGAACTGAGCTCTGTCCGCGATTGTTCTAACCTGATGAGAAATAACGAGTGTCTATCATATGTGTCCAAACTAAAGACTCTAGCGGTAGTGAATTCTCAAGTGGTTCCGTCATACCTGACACTTCCTGGAGATATATTTGACAGATTTACCACGACTGATCTGGGCACTGTCATGCTGAAATTTTCGTGCAACCCATCAATTCTATCCACTTAACCAAGACTACAGAGTGAATCGTAATGAAAGCAGTATCTGAGTTCAAATGGTTACCTTTTGAGACAACCCCTATTCTCCAATCAGCTTATCTTCAAACTCTGATTCTAATCAGAAAGTGACTGACGATGAGCACTGCTCTCGGGGTTTGCGTGTCGCGTAAATACAGTCTTCGGCATGAATCACGTAACTGTGCAGTAGGCAGAGTACTGCTGATAATCACTTCACATCTGTTGCATCTGTTTGTTTTCACACTGGAGACAGACAAATTGATTTGTCAGAAAAAGGAGTGTCGAAAGCATGTTCGGCTTTCGCACGAACCGGATTTTACACTTGGCTACTGACGACAACTTCAGTGGGTCACAGAAACTCAAAAATTTGGAGGCTCGTGCGGACTTTTCGATCACGTCGTGCAAACCCATGGAGAAGCAAGTAGAACACCATTATCATTCATATATACACAGTACTGCGTCCCTAATATTTCAGATGAAAAGAAGTCAAGCTCAGAAACGAGGCTGCGGCAGAAGACAACAGCAGTAGTATTAATATAACTGAGTGCGGTCGTGTTCGTGGTAGTCATGGTGACTAAGTATTCACCTGAATTCATTATTGTTATCGATATTTTTTAAAAATTTTATTCGATATATCTTTTTGTTCAATTTAGCACCTGAATTGCTATAGTTGTTACCACTCTTACCTGATCAGACATGTAGGACTTCGGGCGCTCATCTGTTATACTGTCGTATACGCTTGAACGGACCGGTTCATCTCCTGTGAAAATAAACAATTTCGTCCATTAGAAAAAGCGGTACATTTTTTGTGACACTTTTGAACTGGCCTTCCGGTCACTTATTTCTGGCAAGCAACTGTTATTTTGTGTCAACAAATTGTCCTTCAATAGATGATTTCTTTGACAAAAGTTGATTTTTCATGCACTGATTTATCATTTAATATTGGTGCTTAACTCACGAGTGAAAACCACAGAAACGTGCTGTACAATTGTCTCTTCTGGCGATACATAACTCTTGCTCCTTGTTAACCTGACTGGCGAACTGATCATCAACACGTCTCTGCTCCATGACCCCTGCCAGTAAATTGACTGGCAACACACCGCTATGGACCAAATGGCTATCGAATGGACTTTGTAACTGACGTGAGTCCGGATTTTAACTTAAGCACCCAGTGACTATGTATCAATGAATCAATTACTACCCTCTTCTATGGCTGGGTGGTCTCTGTTAGCTGAGGCTTGCGCTATCATTGTTTTAACTTGGTACACATCCCAAGTATTCAGTAGTTCGCCTTGTTAGACTAGGGAGACTGTAGTCTATTGGCTTGGTCTTTTGGCCCCTGATTGTCTTTACGTACCAGGTTTCCCATCTCCCCACTTCAGCAGTTTTGCTTAGTTTCAGTACCATCTGAGGACACTGTGGACTCCTGTGAACTCTCTGGAGAACGCCGTAAATTGAGGAATCCCCGTGCGATGGGTATTGTAAATAACTAGGTCGATTTCCTCCCGTCTGTGTTCGACTGACGCAAAAAGTGAACACATTTTAGACTAAAGGATGCCCCTTCCACTCCTCTTTCAGTGATCGGTTTTGACGGGAAAATGTATTCGGTCGCCTTTTGATTAAGCGAGTGAAAGTCCACCTTTATTTGATTGATTTGCATATATCGGTCAGGCCTACCGATCGGCCGCAAGCACCCCATTGGCCTTCGTCCGTCCCCTTACATGATCTCCGTTCAGCGCAAAGCGCGCAGTTTAACTTTTAAACATTACTTAGCCGAACACTCTCAGCTGCTTTCTGTAAACTGTGTCCTTTTCTCATTCTGTATGCATTTTCTTGGAGTTATTCAGTTAATGACTGACCATACTGCCTGTTTCTGACTCAGACTGCCTTTTTATCACAGTTGACCCTGCGTTCTGCTTGAAATTGGGCTGATATTCACTTTTAGTACAAGTTCCCACCGTTATGACTATCAACTAAACTCAACTGCCCTAAACTGCCGTATTTCTGTAGTCGCTACCGCTTTTCCGTCCATACACGTTTTCGTTCACTCTTCACGATCTCTAACTGACCGTCATCTTGTTCGGGATTGAGTGAGACAGAGCACTCAGTACCTGTAGGATCCATAGATGTTCGGGTTTCCGCAACGATACTGTGCTCAATGAGCCAAATGACGGCAGTTAATCTGGTGAATGAAATGAATACAAATGAATACAAATTTCGAAAAAAATCAAGTTGTTTGACTGCATATTGGCGCAAACCACTAATGAAGAATCGCACCAGATCCTGCGTGACGGATTATGTATGTCTGTGATACTAGAGATAAAGAAGAGAATAGTGTAATACAATAAAACTTCAATTTATGTAAACAATACTTCATGCCACAATTCCCTACACATGCTGACATTAATCAAGATAAGCCAGGCAGGTAACCATGCTTGCTATTATTGCGCGCGTTCGCCGATCCCAATCGGTACAATAAGATGGATGAGTAGAGAAACTGGTAGGACGCCCATGTGTGTGTGTGTGTGTGTGTGTGCGTATGAGAGAGAGAGGGAGGGAGAGAGAGAGAGAGAGAGAGAGAGAGAGAGAGAGAGAGAGAGAGAGAGAGAGAGAGAGAGAGAGAGAGAGAGAGAGAGAGAGAGAGAGACAGAGAGTTTTGAATGAACCGTATGATCAGCGGGTCGAGATTTTCGGTTCCCAGGGCTCGGTCTGTGGGTAGCACGCACATGGGTTTGGGGAAGCAGTTGTACTTTGCAGCTTTCCACATGGTTCACTTTTGTCGTGTCGTGGTGTGCCCACTTTTTGTATCCCACATGGACAGAGAGAGGCGCAGACACCTAATCCGCCTCACACTTCTCAAAGGTTCCGACGGCTAGACGCACGAAAAATGCTCACTGTGTTGTTATCACATCGTGAATCTCGATGCACTTAATGTCAAACGGTCTCGGCCTCCTCTACTGAGAATATTCAGTAAAACCTCGTTAAGACACACGTGATAAATCTGAACTGGTAAGCAGGATGACAAGCACTGAGAGAAGTATTAGTTCGTGAACTCACAGTGGTCACCGATGTGTACCTTCGGAAAGTAACTGAGTGAGAAGACTTCGGTAACTGAAGCGAATGGAATTAGATCCAAAGTCACGTGTGTGTGTCTTCGTATAGCTGTCACTGCATTTCCAGTGACAGCAGGAGAACGCAATTGTCTTGCTTCTGTACAAATTTAACCTCAAGTGAAGCCACTGTAACTTACGGCGATTCCCAAATGCGCGAAACCACCAATCAAATCAGATACAAATCATGATTACGTAGTTAGTCAGGCAGTCGCCGAACAGCTTTGAACATCAAATGGTTCGGCCATTTTGTATTCACATGAACACATTTCGGTTTGGCTACGAAGAAAAATAAGCGGACAGAAGCAATCGGTGAGGTCATCGGACGCAAACAGACCACTCAAGTCATCCATTATGCAACACCTGTGGGAAACATTGTGTTTATACGAACACAGCCTTCGCCGTCCCTTATGTCCCAAACAGTCAACGACTATTGAGATACGCGAAAACCCTAACTATTACCCGTCATCATCCTCAACTGTGCAAACAACGAGAATAGATAACGACGTTAGCCTTGCCTTGGTAACGTGTCTTTATTTGCTATCATCTGTTGTGTGTGCGTGTGTGTGCGCGCGCGCTTTTGCCTTCGGTCTCATAAGAACGTTCAATTTCCCATTTACAAATGATCACTTCGACTGCAGTATGCACTAGTAAAGATGCAACGAAATGATTCGGAATACATCGTGTAATCTAATGCCATTGACTTCTGTGTTCATATTTGTATTCACATATTGCGCCTTTAAACAAATTACTTTCGATAGCTAGGATTCAGTAGAGGTAACATGCGCTTGAGTTCTGCTAACAGTGTGATTTGATTACATTGAAATGCAACACTGGAGATCCGATCCAGGTTTTATTTCCGAAACAAAAAGCTGCTTGTGTGCATCTTCGAAGATGGAGACTAGGCACCACCACTGTTGTGCTAATAAGTACCTCTCTAACGAGAAGGTCTACCCCACCCCCGCAGTCTACAAATCCAAAGCTCGGGATACTTATGGAGTCAGAGAAACACCGGGTACTGTCAGTTCGAGTGCTTTTGATACGAAACCGATTAGTTTTCGGTGCATTTCTTCTCACTCAAATGTGGTTGTAGCCTGTGGCAATTTTCGGTCAATCATGTTAGCCGTTCTATGGATCGCCGTACCTATTGTGGTGAGATCACAAATCTGTCCGCTTCAACACGTGGCTGATATTCGCTCACGCTCATCGGGCCGCACGTGACTGACCAGTCTTTTTTGTCGTCTTCGCACGCGTCGTCCAATCCAGTGTTTTTATCGACTTGTACTCGTATTGCCATTGGCATACAAAACTGTGCCTCAAAGAAATCTCAGTACATCACTCTAGTTCAATGACTCGTGTTGTCTTTCTGACTGGGTTAATCGGGCCAGAGTTGTCCGTCATAACACGCATCTTTGATGTACGTGTTCGTGCCTGTTGATACACTCACTGAGCTCCGGCTCATGGAGGTTTCCTTCTTTCCAAGTCTATGCAAATCGAACATGTGCACCTCCCCCCCCCCCCCCCCGCCCCCGGAAGAGCACTGCGTGCAGCATACCTCAGGTCAACAGTTAATGACTTCCTCGATGTCTTGTTTATCCCTTTCAGTATTATCACTTTTCAGTCCGTATCGGTAACCCTTGGGGTGACATGGCTCGCCAACAAATCGATGACAACTTGGGTTCTTCTTACTCCTTCAGTAGCAAATTTTATCGGTCGTTAATCCCCATAACAGATGGTTATCCTACTGCCTTGACATACAAGATCACCTAACTTTGTCAGTTCTTCCGACCATTCCGATCGATTTGTCCCTAGTCTCTCGTGGTTCAGTCACACAGTCAACTCAGTGAATATGTTATGACGTAGAAAAGCAAACGATTACCGAAAGATTAGATCATCGGTCGTAATTGTCATGGTCAGTACAGTGAACGGTCAGCAAGACTTCCCAATTTCGAAGGCTCTCGTAGAGACTGTTTCATTTTTCAACGAGAATTCGGCCCAACCGTGACGGAAATGAGCGTTGCGAATGTGGGTAGAGAGATTGTGTAGATAAGGGACATGATTCGTTTGACAGACTAAAGGCTTGGTGACATAATTGGCCGCCACCAAGCTAATCATTTGTGTTGGAGAGTGATGAGACTGGTGACTTCATTGAAAATGTCGGCGTTCTTAAGGCTAGCTACAACTAATGCATACTGAACTATCAGCGAATCACAGCTGCTGATTCCCTAGAGGGCTGTTCAACGGCGAAAATCCATTCGCATTCCTGAAGTACAAATGACATTATTGTGAATAAGACATAAGAAGCATACAAGTGTGAAGATGAGTGCGCAGAGCAGTACCGGGTACGCGCACTTAGTGAGCGGTAGAAATCGCGAAAGCGGTCGTGTCCTTCCGGAAATCTTTTACAGCAATCAAAATGCTACTTACTTTATGTGTGTATCCCACTACCATTTATTTGTTGAAATTCCTACACTGGACCAAATCTCAATCAACTGCCGTTTGCTCCACTCATATCTTTCTACCTAGCCCTAGAGACCATCTCCGATGTTGTTACCACGGCTTGCGTTTATTCTCGACTGAGTAACTCGGATCAAGTAGATCGCACGCGTATCCGACCCGCATCCGTTCCAACTGTGCCATACATTTTCTATGACAGTGTAGATAGACGATATCTATCTTTAGTCCGTGCATATGCTCGGCCCGACGTGGATCTTATCTTCTCACGTTGCTTCCCAATAACTTATGGTTGCTAACCTGTCACTGTTTGCGCATCCTTTGGTCTTTCCGTGTCCTCCCGTTTACTGATCAACTGGCTTCCCGAGTTCCTGTCTGCTGAGTGAAATTCTCTTATCGTGTTGCTCAGCACTACCCCCCAGCACGATTTTCCGTGCCGTCTTCACCGTCTTTTGGTGTTCGCGCACTCGTATTCATGATTCCTACCTGGGTTCGTCTGTTCAATGAATCGTTTGTGTTGTTCGTTTGTCAGGACCATGTTTGCTACTCTCCTGCTCATGATTTGAACTGCTGTTCCACAATGTCACCGACCACGGATCTTGACTGATCATTCGCTTCCACCTGTGCCTCACATAATTACCTGTCCCCTTGTGTATTGTTCGACTTTGCTGTCGAACCTGTCCCAAGTGCGCTTGCGACCCTTTTCGACCGGTAATTTGATCTCCATTGACTGATCTACGCTTTGTGGCCGGATTGTTCACAAACTAAAGTATGTGCTCACCACTGCTTGACTGTTATTCTTATACAGTACACGTAGTTTACCGACTTTGCATTTTCTGACGAAGGATTCGGGATTCGTTTACTACAAGAAACTCAACCACTGGACCAGAGTCCGGTATATATATATATATATATATAATATATATATATATATATATATATATATATATATATATATATATATATATATATATATATATATATATATATATATATATATATGGTAACCAAGGCAACATAGTGATTCGGTCTGAATGAACGTGGGTAGAAAATTTTATGTTGTGGCACAGAAACCATTCCATTATCAGCTCCTAACTAGTGTCGTGTTCTGATATCACTGTCCCATGAGAGCAATGCGGACTCATTAACATTCTATTCTATCAGATATCATGAAGATTGTGATAATTTGCACTTTCTTCCAACCCCTAATACCCCTCATTCTCTCTCACTTCCTTCGATTCTATCCCCGAATTGCTTTTTGCCTCTCGAAGAGTAGTAAATGGTTTACGACGATGACTGTAAAGAGAGGGGTGGGGGGGGGGGGGGTCAAATCTGTGAACAGAGCATTCAATTGCTCATTTCCCAAACGAATTTGGTGTGACCCATTTTCCGGACATTGGAGCTTTTATGGGTTCATTCGGCTAGCTCATTCCGAGCACCATAAACTGAACCTGAAGGGAGCGGAAATTAATTACCCCTCTCCCCGGTCCACCCTGGATTGCGGTTCCACGGCGAACATTGCCATCTCTGACACGTTTTCTGTTCAACTCCCACGCTCTTGGTTCGATCGAAAAGACGTGTAATTTTCCCCTCTGTTTGAGCCCAGAAAGACCAGGATAACAGGACTCTAGGGGGTTCACACTTGGCACGCGACTTGAATTCGTTTTTCATCAATCGCAAACTGCGACCAGCTGCTGACTATCCGAATCAAGAAGTGTAATTTCGGGATGGCGGTGATGATGGGGATAATCACCGCACGGCTGAATCGAATCGAACTGATAAAAAAGCATCAGCATAATCATCATCATCAGCAGCAGCAGCAGCTGCTGGCCTTGATGATAGCTTACTTTGGACGCCTTGACGGGAGGTAACAATCAATGAGGCTGGTCGTATCACGTCCGGACCGACGCGAAGCATTGGGGTGCTCGGAATTGTCGTCTCGTCTGTCACATCTGTTTTCGCGGCATGTTTGTATAAACCGGGATGAATGAATACATGTGAAATTGGTGCCCGGGGGGGAGGGGGGCGAGCAGGCGGAGATTGAACAGGCGAGTAACGGAGAGGGGCGTGGGAAATAAGGAAAACACAGGCAATCGAGCAATTGGATAAAACGAAGCGTGCAAATGCAGGTTCAGCGGATGATAGTCGACCCAAAATGAAAGAATTATTCTAATCGTGGACATCAGCTAACAGCAAACTCGGGATTGGTGGACAGGTTCCCTCCAGAACATGCCATGGGGCACTCATCCACATGTTGAAAAGTCAAAGGTGAAATCATTCTGAATTGCAAAACATCTGGTCTAAAAAAATGACATTTTGAGCTACTAGACCAATAAAAGCTGTTTCAAGTGAATTTTTATTCTTGTGCTCACCGCTGTGATTTTTCATATATTCGAGTTGTTGACAAATCAGATCATAAGATTCCGTGCGAGACCATTTGTCATCTGTGATCACACGCACACGCCCAGGACAATTTGAACAGCACGCAAGCGCGCAAAATACGGATGTTGAAGGCAGATCAGGTCAAGGATAAAATGAACAAGTGGGTCTAGTTAGAAAACAGTTGGAAGCGAACAAAAAGTACAACAAGACACAATATGACAACAATGCAATACAACGGAAATTGTTACAACACTTCACTTCAGTCATCACTAGAGGAATTTGACGTCCATTATACACTCGTTTATGGACATTCACTGGGCTTATAGCTCCATTTAAGATGGGCAGCGAATGGTAATAACACGTGCACCATTACGGAAGGTTTTCCAGCGTATCTATTCGAGTCATTGACCAATGTGATGCAACACAGTGCCTGTGATGATGTAACGACCTATATCGAATCAGCCAAAAATGCACCGTTCGCATAACGCTCAATCCGGCACTGTTACCTTTGGACGTTCCCAAATTGTCACATGCACTACGATTGACTCCTACAGAGAACTGCTTAGCAGTTTTGGGGTTTTTATAATAACGAGCTCACCGAGTAACAGCGTTACGAACCTTGGGTATTGGATATGAAACAAGTTGTTGAGACACGGCTAAGGAAGTTTAAAGATTCACTGGTGAGGTTTACGATATTGCACGTCTTCAATGTGATTCGAGTTAAAGATGGGACTCAGTGAATGTGCTCCATACGGCAACTGACCAACAGCCAACCCGATGAAACAGCTGTGGTCTCCTGTTGTGAGTTGAACGGTGGGGCTGTATGACGAATCACTGTTCGAATCACCCACTACCTAAGCACAGTGTGAATGACTTTTTGTAATTTGTATTCGGATGACATTCTTGTTTGTCCTACTCATGAGTAACGTGTATATGCATCATGATCCTCGAACATTTATGATCCAATTCTCTGTTTCTAATGTACTGCCACGGTTCAGCTTTACGGTTTTATAACGTATAGTGTATGAACATTCTACGTTTATGTTCCTGACGCTGTGTTCTATGACTGTACATTTCCGTTGTAAGGAAAGCCCGCCGAGCGCGTAAAGCCCGCCCGCCGGAAACCCGACCTCCCGACTCAGCCCTGCTGCCCACGCCCTACACCGCTAGACCACAGAACACACGTGCGAGGTAAACAAGTCTATTGCCAGGTTCATCCGTTCACGTAGACATATATCACTTCTGTCATTGTCAGTTGCTACTATCTGTACTCTCACATTGGTGAAACCTTGGAATATACAAATTTGTATATTCTAATTATAGATTATTTTCTTATCTTGTGACTGAAGCTTAATTTCATGTTAGCCCAAAAACTTCTTGATACACTATCTGTACCGTAACCGTGCTGCGCTACAGTTTCGCTTGACTCGTTGCTGAGTGGACCGTTTATGTCCTGCACTGTCCCGATTTATCGGATAACCTTCAGTACTGTTGTTCTTGGCTGCTCACCTGGCTGTAATTCATTTGCATTTCTGTATTTCTATGTACTGCTTTATGTAGAACGACGAATTTACGATAAACGATTGGAATTTGTTCTGCTGCCCGTAGCCGTGTACAGCCCATATCGTGCGTAAAGCTAGTGAGACTAAGCTTTCTGCTATATTGATGGCCCAAGTAATCGGGATAGTTTCTACACACAAGTTGGGCCAATTCATTGGCTGGCAGTCTGAGTCAGTTAGTTTCATGGCAATCATCAGTTCACAGTGTGTTCAATGAATCCGGTTCTATACTTGGAGGTTCTTATTTTCATTTTGGCTACTTATAACGATAATAGTAGCAGTACAGGTTTTGGCTTTGATGTCTACCGAGTAAAAGTACTTTAGACTGTCCAGCTGAATCGATGGCCCACAAAACAGAGATTCATCGAGCATACTGTACGCGGATGATGTCTGGTTTCTAACAGAAACCAGCTATCGGACAAGTTCGGCATGGCTCATCCGAACTTCCGTTCCACTCATTCGGGTCAGAATGAGACAACTTCATTGGATCTATTTCTGTCTTGTCTTCAGCATGACACCATCCGATGCTCGGTGCAGAGAAGACCGACAAAGAATGGACGATCTGCCCACTTCCGTAGCTTTTCATCGCTTACGTTAAGAAAAAAACATAATTGCCTGCCGGATGCGCAGAGCGAAAAAGATATGCACTGATGAACTCAAGACGGAAATTCGGAATGTTTAGTCAACCGGATGATATAGGTTTGAGAAACCCCAGAAGAATCGGTAATGGAGAGAAAGTTAGTGTACATCTCTCTGACATTTAAAGGTGACACTTCCGTGGAACTAGTGCAAGGAAGATTGTCAGGCATCGTTGTTAATAAGATGTTCTACTCTGATAGACCAACTGTGTGTTTCTGAATAAAAGACTGCATAATTTCGCAGTCTCCTTCTGCGTGTACTCTTTTACTTGTTACAGTTGCACAGTATCTGTCGGCCTAACCACCAGACGCCTGTCTGAATGCACATCTTAGCATTACTCAGCGCCGTTGGGGTCTGAAACAATGAAGTCAATTGCTGACGCAGTCTTTTCACACCTAGCTGAGACTAACTATACGGTGAACATGTCCGTAGCTTCCCATACCATGCTAGATTCTAAGGTCAGCTATCCGGACGGGTGAAGTGTCTCATCTTGGCCACAACGGAGCTTGTCGGGACTGACGTCCCTCCCCACCCCTCGACCTCCATTTGTGCGCTCGGGAACAGTTTGTGCGAGCACATCTAGTCTGTTTCTCTTATGTACCTAGTCCTATAGATTGTGTTGGATTCAAAATGGAGGAAGGGGAGCTGTACCAAGTTATTTCCTCGCCCTTCAGTTGGTTTCTGGTTACATCATTCATCATCCTATACTGGGTCCAACCGAATAAGTCAAAATCAGTTAGATGCAGGACATTTGCGACCGCCGAGGCAATCAGCATCCGACTACTATGGCCAAAGCTTTGTTCACTAAATAAGTTGGTTCAAGCACTTGAACTTCCGTGGCCAAAGGTCGATGATGTTATCCCCGAACGTGATGCCCATTCAGGCCTCTGACTGGGGCACGTAAGTTTACCATGTCCCCGTTTTATAGATGGATCGATTGCCTGACTAACTGACTAACTGACTACACGTGTTCTTTTGTCCTCTCATGTTATTTGTATATAAATGCAATTGTGGTTGGCTTCAGAATGAAATTACGGAAAACGTGTTCGCCTGCGCCTTGCTTTCTGATACCAATCAACGGCTTCTTCCGTAACATCAAGATTGTGTTGTGCTAGCGTGATTAAGAACCACTAGAAGCGAGCATGTTCGCCAGTCCATGCCTTCCAATTGTTCTGCACGCTATTCGAAACAGTCACGTCTCCTATCGTTTATAGACTCGTCATTGATTGGCCACGTGCTTTATTCCAAAATTTGACTTCCATGTGAACACCCTATAGGTTTTCAGTGCAGCGTTTGTGTAGTGAACGTCGACTGAGAATTTAAGCGATATGCAGATACTCGGTCAGGTAACGTTTTAGAATACAAATTTGCTCCGTTCCAGAAAGCGACTGCATTTCATATCATATCTGCACTACGTCCTCTTCTGATACTGACGCAACCACAAGTACAGTTCACTCATGCTTTGAGAATATCAATGATATTGGCAAGGAATTTGGGCTAAGGCTATTTCAGCATATTTCAAGTTTTGCTCCAGATCAAACAAGAATTACGATGATTCAATCATTTCATAGCTCACCCTGTTTGTCAACCGATGGACTCGGTTTCTGATAGCGACGCAACAATGCAGGAGTTGGGATTAGTTCACCTGCTCAATATTGACAGAGTTTGGAGTGCGAGAAAGAGGAATCGATAGAAACAGATGGAGTGAGACAACAGTCAAGGATTGGAAACAAAACTCGAAGTCAAATGGATACGAAAAATCATGATAACCGAGAGAGGATCGTGAAAAAGACAACGATAACAAAGCAACAACAACAACAATAATAATAATAATAGTAACAATACCAATAGTAATAATAATAGCAACAACAACAATGACAAAATGAGGAGAAGAGGTAGCGAATGAGTTGTTCCGCCCATGTTTTACCATGGAAGGACAAAAGATGAACCAGAATGTTAGGGTATGAGCCGACGCGTTGTTGGTAGACGGCTTAGTTTCGTTTGCCAACATCATGTCGGCGCACGTCCGGAATCCAGATCAAAGTTTGGTTCAACGGAATCGCAAACGACAAGGCTGTGGATCGATGGCACTGATCGATATGACCAGAAGGGTTACTCGTCAAATGGTGGTTGACCGTTTCACTAACCAATCAAAAGAGACATTATCCGATGCCGATTTGGACCAATTAGCTTGGGGTGCAAAGATTAGTGACAGTGGCTCTTCATCTTATTTAAACGATGTGATCTGAGCTAACAAACTGAACTAGCTCGATGGCAGGAGGGTCTTCCTAATAGGGTTAGCGGGACAGTCTGGGACACACAGGGATATAAGTTTCCGTTTCCCTATTCGTCACGTGAGTTATGATCAATCGCTCAAGTCTTGTCCATTCAAATCTTCTAAAAAATGAGAAAGCCTCAGTAAGGAAGACAAAAATATGTTTGTTGTCAAATACTGCTGTATCCGAGGTGGAATTCTGCCACGTCTTTGTCAATCCAATGTGCTGACAACGGGTCAATCTTGTGGATATCCGCGTGCACTGGATCATACTTGGACTCCAATCCAATGGGGGTCGATCGGTTGTGTAACTTGTGAAGATTCATTTAACTTGAACAACTTATGTTTAGAAAAGTACTGATGTGAAATCCTGAAAAGTTGGCTTAAAAGTGCGTGGAAATCAAGGGAAAGTATCCGATTTTGGGGTTAGCGATCATGTGATGATAGCCGTAGTTCATTGGGAATCTTTTTTGGGACATTTTTAGTTTCGTAGTTGTCACATGGTTTGGGGTTTTATATTTCCAATGGATGCAATGGTCATCAGAACCGACAATGTTCGCACAATAACTATAAGGATATTCAGACTTGGAGTACGCTTATTTCAGCTGTAGTCAGAAATTCACCAAAGATGGGGAAGCTTTCATACCGAGGGTTATATAAGACCAGCATGCACTCAGATAATCAACCAACAGTACATGCTTTGATTGCAGCACTATAGCCGTAGTAGGATAGTGAACCATTAAAAGCAATTCGATCGTTTCCCCAATCAGTCAGAATAGCTGTTTATCATATTCTCAGTGAAAAATACTCATATGGCGGTATTAGGATTAGGAACAGAAAAGTGGTGAAAAATAAACTAGTAATTGGTCGGAATATTTATCGAAAAACAGATGTGAATAAAATAGCCGTGGTGTTCTTGTATCATTTCAGTTGACTATTCTGCCGAACCACATCGAGACGTGAAAGTCGAGAAAACGTGCCTAACAACGTGTTCTTGAAGTACAGCCTACGTGTCTACCTTAATTGTGTGCTTGGTCAGTGATATGAATACCTAATGCGGACGGGAATGATCTAAGTAATCAGAACATCACTTGCACTGAACCATCAAATACATTCGAACTGTTTTGAACTTTAGGTGTCCGATAGACATATCATCGATTGGTATGGAATAACAAGATCTACTAAAAGATTTCTCCACTTGTGACAGTCTTTGTTTATAAGCGGCTGAATGCAACTGAGTTTGTGCTCACGTCAATCTTTTACTCAGTTTCACCATGGGAAGTGGTATTCGTCAGTGTCCCCTTCTACCATCCATTTGTTCAACTTTGAAATGGAGGCAACCTTGGAAAAAATGTTTTCCTGGTGCAAGAATGATGGTGTCGATCTTTGCTCGGACAACGAACTGTGTGACTTAAGGTACGCGAACGACGTTGTGCTTCTCAATGAAGACCCAAGTTGCACCTTATCCTTAATTGATCATGTAGTATGAACTTTCATACAATTGAAAACCATGGAAGTACTGTACAGCTGTTTCATCCTTGTTAGGAATCATCGGCTCTGTATGTTTTTAATGGAATGCCTTCGTTGTACTTCGGCCCCTTCAGATGAGTCGTTCATCATATGAGTCGCTCGCTGTGCGGGAAATGCTCTGCTAACATTCAAAGCCAGTATCTGAAGGGCACTATAACATGTGTTGTATAAGTTCAATAGATCGATCCAGTCTGGGTAGCTTTGTGGTTAAGGTTTTTTTTACTGAAAACCATTCACCTCGGGTTCGCTTCCCAGTGGGGGCTCGATGAATGTGCACTGCTGATGATTCCAAACAAGAATGAAACAGCTTTACGATGCTTCCATGGTTTTCAATGGTTTGACTGCCCACATGGCATGATGAATCTCTTATTATTCAAAAACTTAATCTCCTGATACACACACTCATTTTTCAAAAAAGATCCAACTAACGGTGTGGCGATGGTTGGGATGCTTTCAGTATCTTCACAACGTGAATTACTGCAAAATGGCTGGATTGGCTCTACACAAAACCCGACAATGTCAGTGAGAAAGTGAGGATGACTGTCAAAAAGCTAGCAAAGTAACGATCCCCGTGGATTCTATTAAACTGGTGATTGAGAGGATTACAAATATGTCTGAACAAATCGCCAACAGAACCACCACCCATTTTGTCAGCGCTCTGCTGAGCTAGACAGAATCCACTCATTTTTACGCTGCTGATAATACCCTCCGCCTTTACACTGGCCAGTGTAACATCATTGTACGAGAGTAAAAATTTCCCCGGAATGAATGAGTAACACCCTTCCACTAGCTAATTCGACGTCAATCGATAAAATCCAGAGATCTTCCTTAAATTCAAATTCCATGGGTGAAACAATTTAAAAGATCAGCTGATTCGGTTAAGACTGTGTGATAGCCCGGTCACTACCACCTCGTATCCATTAAATTCGACCAGACTAGAGGGCGCGGGCAACCGAAAAAGGTTACAACCCATTGAGCTCTCATCAATCGATCGATCGATCGATCAATCAATCAATCAATCAATCAATCAATCAATCAATCAATCAACCAACCAATCAATCAATCAATCAATCAATCAATCAATCAATCAATCAATCAATCAATCAATCAATCAATCAACCAATCAATCAATCAATCAATCGATCGATCGATCGATCGATCGATCAATCAATCAATCAATCAATCAATCAATCAAACAAACAAACAATCAGTCAATCAATCAATCATTCAATCAATAAATGGAATGAATGAATGAATCGATCGGTCAGTCTGTCAATCAGTCAACCAATCGGTGGCTATTTTGCAGTTTAACCAGAAAACGATGCGAACATCGGACAATACAGACCAGCTTGAACGAAAGTATTCTATGACATCAGTCATTGTTGAGTTTATGAAGATTTAAACAATCTGTAATTGACATTAGAATCCTTGGATGCGACGGAAATCATCAAAATGCATTCTGACCTTCGGGTGATCTATGGAAAGACCATGATTTACCGAATTCAATGATTTTTGTTACTGTCAAACTCTCTTGTGAAAAGTGTGCGTCACTTACCGCCTTCTTCATCGCTATCTGAGATCACATGGTCGATCATGTGCTCAACTTTCTCCAAAGAAATCGATCCGGTCACCATGTTCGGATCGCCGTCGCACAGACCATCCGGTCCAGCTCCGGTCAAACTCGGTTGAGACCAATCTTTTACATTGGTTGTGACTTTTTGCAACGCTTCAAACAAATTCAAATAGTGTTGTTTGTAAGCGAGTTGTGCTGCTGTCCAACCTTGCTGTAATCGGGTTGTGTAAAAGAAAGAATCATTTATATTTTGATTAAACAGAATCATATTGTTCAGAAGTTAGGTGGAATTTCTGTTTTCAGATGTGGTACTCGTTGACGAGGGTTTGAACCTTGAAACAGCTGGTCATTTTTGATTCATTCGCATACCTGATCAAAATGAGTTTATATCTATGGTTCAACATTTGAAGTCACAGAGTAAGGGTTGCTCTCTCTTCCTATACAGAACCTGACATCGATGGTAATCGTTTATAAGCGTACCAGTACCTTGAGATGAGAAATAAAGGACCACATGAGACTTGATTAGGTCACTCGTGGTAACGAGCCGGGTGATTAGTAAGTGTTATCTACGCTCCGGGTTGACTGCTAGTGATAAGGTTCTAATCTCTAACCCAAAACCGCTCGACCAATACATATTCAAAGGGCGTGTGTTACTTGTTGGACATTCAGTTCGTTCGTGATCGGTAATGCATCTATCGTTATTCCTTTTCCGTACTGCCTGCCATTCGTGCATTATCGGTCCTGTAACACTGATCCTCATTGATTGTTCCGTGCTGATTTTGTTTTCCGCCAGATATCACTTATCTGTACCGATCGATGTCAGATGCGATCAGAATAGAGATTTACGCTAACCATGTGATCGTCCTAGCTGTTGTTTGTTTGTGCATTTGATTACGGATACAACATGAATAAAAATGAAATTTTGTGAAATTATTCATCACGTAGTATTAACGCTCAGCTAACCATTGAAGACGCAGGGAAGTCCTACCGTACAACTGTCTCATTTGGTTTGCTCAGCTCCATTGCTTATCCACTAGTCCATCCAGTTAGGGAATCAAACTCGAGGTGGACAACTGTGAGTCATGCACTTTTTTACTAGGCTATCCGGGATGGCTTTCGTCGGTGTGTTTCACGGGAATACTATACTATATGGAATCCTTCGATCACTGTCAATGAAAGTCAATAGTCCGTCCCCGGCATAGCAATTGACTCCCGTGATGAACGCGGTCTCAGTGAGAAGGCATTAGAAGAACTTACCTTGGGTTATCTGCCTAATCATTCTAAGTAGTGGACTTAACTTATTCACTGAAAGACTCATTGATTATTTTCAATGTGCAACACGGAACAGTGAATGTCAGACGGGGTTTGGTGGGTACGAACTGTAATCGACAATTCCTAACAATGACCAATGAGTCTGGGAACGCTTCAATCCGGTCGGATTCCAGTTTTTACTGCTGAAGCAACTGTCAGTGTTTCCGTGGTTTCCAATATTGATTTCAGTGTTGAAACTTCACAAATAATTTAAATCTAATATCCCAAATAGTCAACCTCGATTCCCCTAGAGATATAAATTTGTGCGCCAACACAACCTGCATATTTCCAATCCAAAGCCACTTTCAAGTCACCGCAAATCGATCGAAACCGATCAATGGAAATTGTTGCATGAAAATGACCTGGTTTTTGAACATTATCGGGTCAAAAGTAGGATGGGTCAACGGGGGAGCGGGGGAGGGGGGGAGGGAATTCAATCGGATATCGATCAATGAACCGATTTGCAAACACGCTGGAAGTACTAATCCTTGTGCCGATTAGCAGTCGAATGAGACTCGAGGTTCAACGCGTATTGATTAATGTTTTTTGGTGGGTAATTCGTTTTGTTGTCAAGCTGTACTGTACCAATGCGACCATCTCGCCCCGAGGTTAGTCTTACGGCTCTGGAAACCGAGTTTCATGTTTGTGTTATTAGCGGAACATACTACTGAAAAAAATGCTTTTTGCTCTTCATCACAATGAAGAGCACTAAATTAAATTAGGTATGACTACCCTGAAAAATAAATATTCTGGTAACCTATTCCTGGTAATCACTATTTTATGTAATCGTTAATGAGTCTAGAAAAAATAAGGTGAATACTAGTCTTGAATCTGAGACCTAAGAACACGGTTTCTCCTCATCGAATCAAAGGAAACAGCATGCGATCCGATGAGCTATTATCCTATCAACCAATCAGCCTGACGAAAAAGCAAACTTGAGTATAAGCAGTAGGATATTAGATATTACATGATAATATGGTTCTTCATGAAGTGTTAAGGCCCAACTTACCACTGAAAACCATGGAATTACTTACTGTACAGCTGTTCCATCTTCGTTAGAAATCTTCAGCAGTGCACTTCCACCGAGCCCCACCTGGGTATCGAACGCGGAGTGAACGATTGTGAGTGGAACACCTGATCAGCAGGCTATCCGGGCTTGTTGTCCACGACTTGTTCAGTGTCACTACTGCACGGAATAGTGCCCTTCCGCCAGTGCCTTTCTCTAAGGGTAACAACCCGTTGATCCCAAGGCGATCGACTCGCATAATGGGCGCTGATACTACATGATGAATCGGTTTATGTAGTCTAATCTCCTACTACTCATACATCAATCAAATTCCGTAGGCTGTTTACACCGGAATGCCTTCATTGTACTTAGGCCTCTACAGAGAAGTCATCCATCACTGGAACCGATCGATGTGCGGGCAACGAGTTGTTACCGTTCAATGCCGGTGAGGAAGGATGCTATATCGTGTAGTACTACAGTTCAACAAACCGTCGAGAGCCAGCCTAGATGGTCCGGTGTTTAGAAGTTCCACTCACAATTGTTCCTCCCGGGGTTCGAGTCCCAATGGGGGCTCCGTGAATGTGCACTGCTGGTGATTTCTAACAGCAACCATTCGGCTGTAAAGTGCTTCCATGGTTTTCATTGATGAGTTGATGATTCATACTGCATGATGAATCACATTATGATGCGATCTCGACTGGACACAGTTGCGTACTTTATGGAGAGTTTGGTTTATGTTGTTCAATCGTTAACACAAGCTTCTCTTTTCACACCCATTATCTGATGGATTAACTTAGTTCGTGTAGCGAATTGTGGGACAACTATCGACTTCCATGCGAGTCAGAACTCATCGTTCACTTTTGACATTTAGTAAGATCGCTTTCCCGTACGCACATCTAGGGTGAGGCGTTCGCACTTTCTTCAACCTGTTGACACTGGCGGGCTACAGATCTAACACGTTCATTGATTCTTACGTGATGCCCCTCGCTTGTTCGCGTCCTTGAATAGACATACAAACACGACCTTTCCTAACGCGGATCCCTATGTGCAATTGCTTTGCTTCAGATCATGAACATGCACACTACGCACGCACGCACACACTTCTTGTATTGCGATTTTTCGCGGATTCATAAGTGAGATCGTGAAATTTGATATGCATACTTCTCGTCCCATTACAACTTTGGGATGGAATATGGACTTGAATTTTTACTTGGTAAAATCGATTTTATCCCGAATCATGTGCCCGAAGGGTGCGAAATGCTTTTGGCGCACCCCGTGATCATCGTCGAAAAAGTGCGACACAGCTCATGTAATGGGCTAAATGTGTCACACTTATAGTGGTTGTCTTGAGCGATGCTCCGTGATATGTCACTGAGCAAAGTTCATAACGTGAGTGTTTTGTGAACGAAGCAGATCCAGTTCAATGAATCGAATTACAAATTTTGATCGTTCTTTCACGAAAACAAAAGAATGCCGCACAGACGACGGCCACCTGAGATGAAACAGTGAAAAATACTTGTTTACAAAGACTCAGGAATCAGTCCAAGCAAGGTTGCCAAAATAATTCAAGGATCAAGGAAGTTTATCTGGAACTTATAGATGGATACAATTAGTTATATATCTAAGAAGAAACGTAGAACACGACGAAGTATCTTTGAAAAGACCAGGAGGCAACTTCTACGTGTTGTGTCCAATCAAGTGACAAGGACATCAAACATGCAGCTGAATATCTGTACACCGTGTACAGCAAATGCTACAAGCAGCAACAGGACATAGAAAGATGATGGCCGCACTCTGGATGAGTGAACGTCATACTTCACATCAAGTCGGATGTGTCAGAACTCACATAATATGGAAGGCTGAACTGAATAACGTCATATTTGGTGATGAAAATAAGTTCACCTTGGGCTACCCCGACGAACTAGTGTACTACTGGCGTGACTTCAGCCGTCGGGCCTTCGGTGGGGGCTTTATAATGGTTTAGAGTGTCACTTTGCGCACCGACGGTTCTCGAAGGAATGTGGACAGCTGATTCGTACACCAGGACTTTGAACGACTTCTTACTCCTTGCAATTCCGAAAGATCGGAGGGAGTCAATGCTTTTCCAGAAAGACTCCGCGCCATACATAGTCCTTACGTCAGTTAAATGTGGCTACTGCGTCGAAATTTCAAAATTGTCGACTGACGTGTTTACAGTCCCGATCTGAACCTCAACGAAAACGTTTGGGGTTTGCTGGCTAGGTGAGTCTTTGCAAACAGGAGAGACTTCAACGCCATTCACGAACTGAGGTCCATTATCCGCACTGAATGGCAGAACTTGGAAACTGAGACAGTTTGAAATCTTGTTGTATGTCTGATCGTTTTTTTCTGTTCTGAGAAACAAAGGTCTTTGCCTTTGATCACCTGGTTGGGTTGGGAGTTCATTAAAAGCATTTCACACCTTTCAGGCACATGATTTGCGATAAAATCGACTTTGCCATGACATTTGCACAACAAATTCCACCTTCCCACGCATATGCGTTCGCGAGAAATAGCAGAAAAATGGGATTGAGTTGAAAGCATTACATGCACGGTATACCACCTCCCCAGCCCTGCACACTACACGCTTCACTGCTTATCGGGTATGGACGAGACACGTGACCTCATGACTCAGTCGCCTCATCGGAATTCCAGACCAAGCGATTGTGAACGAAGTGGATTTGATTCCACAGTAAAATCAAGGTTGCTCGGTTGCACAAACAAAACGAGCGTAATCACTGATGCCTTAGCAGAAAAATACCATCCCATGGAGAAATCTGAAGTCACGCTCAAGCCAAACCTATCCAACTTGGCAACGGAAATTTTACAAAACACCGTACTTACGCGATTTCGAGTATTTGGATCCGCTCCGGACTGGAGCAATTTCAGCACCACTTGCAAATGACCTTGTTGAGCGGCCAAATGAAGCGGAGTCGAGCCCATTGATGTTCGCGCGTTCACCGCATCCGTTCGTCCAGCATCTGCTAGCCGCGTGAGTAGAAGACGTACAGAAGCCAACTGTCCACGATAGGCGGCCGTATGTAACGGTGTGAACCCGGCCTCCTGAGTGCGGGCATCAATTGAAGCGCCAGCATTCAGCAGACACTCGGCAACTGAGACTTTGTCTTCTTGTACGGCCAGGTGCAAAGGAGTCAACCCGTCCTGGATAGTAAAAGAGGAGTCAAATGGAGTCCCGGATCAAGAAAGACGCGATACGGACTCAATAAAAATGTTGAAGAATTTGATACGAACAATCGTCCATTTTCAGTGACCTCATTCGAAAGCCAGTAGAATCATACAGGTGTGTGTTTGATTCACTTGCGAGAGAGCCGAAGTCTCCTGATATGGTCTCATAGCATGGATGATATTGGATCACACTAGGGTCGAAGACTTCTGACCTTAGACAATGGGAAATCCCTTTGCATTTTCCGCATAAAAATTTTTTTAAAAATGCGAGCCGGAATCGAACTGGTTATATTCCGTTTACCGGGCAGATGCTGTAACGGTTGAGCTATCGAGGTACGGCCAACCGGGTGTGAATAACACAAGCGGATATCCAATGATGCGCAAACCCCTATTCCAATGCTACACAGCAACTGTTCTGTGTTTTAATCACTAAACTAGCCTCGTCGGCCACTTCTCATTGGGACAAATGGTCCAAGGCTAAACGCAATCCAATGGACATCCAATCGACCGATAGACAGGCGGTCACCGGTTTCATTACGGCTCGTGGTAGTCGACTTTTGGACACGAAAAATGTGCGCGGATTTTCGATTACCTAGGATCCAACCTCCTCACATTAGTGGTGCTTTGCAATTCGAGAGTTATTTTCGTAAAAATGGATCGAATCCACCTAGCCGGTGTTGATTCCTAGCAAGACAGATGCGAAAGAGGCACAATGTTGGGAAAGAAATACTGTAGACAATCTGAAGAGGTGGCGGTGCGTACCATACTATTGAAATGTTCGTTAGTAGACACTGCACAGTGTTTTTATGGTTTTCTATGATGTGTTTATCGACGAACCAATAAATAACGGAGATTTAAACACCACGGCGACTTAAAATATCGGGATCAGTTTGATATTTATCAAATCTACCAAACTGTCTTTTATGAGAGATTTCAAATATTGATGTTGTTCGTCACCCACGTCGATGGTTTTCGTAGACTCGTGTTTGCTGAGCTTGGTGTTTGAGTCGCAAGCTTTTCATCACCAGTGGGGATGGCATTGTCAGTGCCCCTGTGGCGGTCCTTGATCTAGTCGTTATTTATAGGAATACTACAGTTTGGTTTGACCAAGAACTTGTCAATTACCTGGGATGTACCCGGCAGCTTTCGTGATGAGCAGACTGTAGGCAGCTTTATTAATGTTTGATTAACGTAAGCGTGTGTTTCCGAAGAGACACCTACTGAATGTTGGGCTCATGGAGTTCTATGTGTTCTGCAAATAGAACACATGCAACTCCGCGGTGGAAGATCACTGATCTTTGCACACTACAGTTGTAATGGTCAGTGGAAACGACAGGCTCATTTCATGGGAAATTATGAATGAAGTTCAAACTCAATCGTTTTGACTATTGGTGTTGTCTGTAGCTCGGGTTCGTGGTTTTTTTATAGGTTCCTCCTCAATGCTCAGCTTCGCCTATCGGAACGTAGTTCATGGGCGAAAATACTTCTCGTGTATTCAACTGATGAGCATCGGGTGATTCATGAGGAAATTGTGCTGCAGTCAGTCCAATTACAAGTGATTTCACTCTGTCGGATGCTATGTGCTAAGGCTATTTGGATAAGCAAACAGTGGAATTCTTTTGTGAACTGTTCAATGTGCACACGGCGTAGCCTCGCAGTTCAGTTGGTAGAGCCCACGTGGTACTAATGTTATAATCCCCAAGAAGTGCCAATTGAAATTTTGTTTATTCCCAAAAGGGGTTTGAAAACAGTACTGAAAACCAACCGGGTAAAAACGGAAGACCTTACACATATCAAATAGGTCCGATCCCTATTATGAATTGGTATCATACAATATGCACGCCTGCATGTCCTCCTATGTGACTCAATCACATTTCGGTCCTCGTTCATCTCCGTAGTTCCACTACTCGCGAGTAGTACGTGTCAGTCTCTACACTAAGACGTGGATGCGAATCCCACCGGAGTCCTCTCCGTTTACCATTTGGGCCAACTCTGTAATAAGAAAATCCAGTGACTCACTCTGATCAAATAAGCAAGCCTACTGAGGAGATTACCATCAAAGGGTCATCGTGCCTGTAGGGCATGCGGGGTAGACGCAAAAAGGCGTTAGAAGTCAGTGCAGACAACCTAGTGGTCACACGTGTGTGTGTGTGTGTGTGTGTGGTGTGTGTGTGTGTGTGTGTGTGTGTGTGTGTGTGTGACTCACATTCATGCACCCGGGCTTGGTCCAAGTCCCAGTTAGATAGATTGGTCGATAAACCGTTGAGTTCATGATTTCTAAGTGGTCCGATAAAAGAAACTGGCCACGCATTGGGGCTTCTACAGTGTGTACCGGTGAGCAGAGCACTCATACTGCATGAGAGATCATCCCTGAAACAATGTGTATCGCCTATTTTCCCATCGAACAGAAAGAAAGTACGAAGGCACAGATCAGTAAGTCAGTCAGCCCATTGATTGGTTAGCTGGTCGGTTGGCTGGGTGATTGATCGACCACTCAATCAACATACTGAAGAGGGTGTAGAGTTGTGGTACCGTTTGAAGTCACCTACAACAGCCTAGTTAGATGGTGTACTCGACGGTGACTGATGCGGCATTTTAGCGTAGAAGTCCAAGTGTGCAAACAGAGGCGTTTTCTACGAACACAACTGAGTGAGGAGATGTTCAATAATTCTATTTTTCACAGCATGATCTTCGTTGATCGATTCAGAGGGGCTGTATGCAACATGCAGAGAACAGCCACCGAATCTGCTCAGTGGCTTGATTCTACGAGATTGAGGACGATGGGGTCCCACGAGGTTTCACTCTATCCATATCAAAGTTCATGAATAGTTATTTCGACGACTGACGGACTGACCCACTGGCTGGTTGACTGACTGACCCATGGAATGGGTGAGTGAATGAATGAATGAATGAATGAATGAATAACTTTGATGACGTTGATGACTGACTGATTGAAATTGCAGCTTAGTCTTTAATTCAGATGTACAAAAGGTTGACCTAGTAAATGACAGAGAATTAAAAATTTCGTCCAGTGATTGATTAATTTCGGGGTCTAATCATTCTCCAGGGGATCACTATCCACGGGGTGTCCATGTTTCTCCGGTTCACTTAAAATCAACTTCTTTCACGGCAGCCGTTGAACACGTTTCCAAAGTAATGAATCACGAGACGTGACAGAAGGAAATGGGTGAAAATGATGGGGATTATTGACTGTGGCAGCTATTGCGCGACTAATTACATCTCTCTGCATTGCACGTGTTCGCTCTGCTAAGTCTGACTCCAGTGAAGGGATATTTTGTTTGATGGCACCGGTAGAATGAGTAAGAAATGGACACAATTCGGTATGGTACATTATCAGTTGCCATGGCAACGATGTCATATAGCCGTGGTAGTATCTATTTACTAACATCGATGAAAAGAAAATACAGCAAAAGCAATACTTTTGAAATAAGAGCAAAATAGTCACAGGAAGCTGAAAAAATTACCAACCGCGTGCATATCTCCGTGGCAACGGAAGGGAGCTTAATCAGGCTTCGTGAATGCAATCCAACTCGTCTAACTAGGGGAGGGGGGATTTACCCGGGGCTGGTCAATTGATTCATCTGAGTACAATTGCACCAGTGATTTGTAAATTACTCCTCCGCCTTCGACCCACACACTGCATCTCCTTGTCCAGTATCTGTCCTGTTGATTCGCGTACTAAACTGGTCATTTTACCATGGAGACCAGAAGTGTACTTTTTCCCCAACAAGAACAATAAAGGTTAATTTCAGTTGCCTTATCCAGGTTGGTCAACTGTAACAATTGCATGGATTTTCTGTCTGTCCAATAACCAGGTCAGTTTCACGGTTTGTCTACATCGGCCGCCCGTATTGATTTATATTATAATTCAGTGCGGTGAAACGATGGATCCGAGCCAGTAGAGTCGAGGGAAAAAAGTGTCCCAGTCATGGACTTCCCTCTGAAATCCAGACACCAAACACGCACAAGGACGCGCGTACACATTCTGGATCGAAGCGAATGTGAGCAGAGCTCACTGCTCGGACGGAAGAAGTATGAGTGGTGGGATGGGGCCGAGCGCAGTGATGACGGGATTAGCGCGACTGCGCACGACAGAACCTGAAGCTGGTCAAAAGGCTGTTAGAATGTCAGTTCACCCTCCTTCTTTGGCTGTCTGGCTGGCAAGATTGGATGATTTTTGAATCCTGCAGTCGAGGATGCTCATGTACATACGAGTGTTCATCGATTTTAAGACTAAAGGGAGGTTTCAATGAGTGGTTGGTCCCGGGCAGTTGACGCAAGCAGTGCGTCCCATTCGCGTGGGTGTTTCTCCCAAGTGCCTGATTTATGGGTGTGTGTACGCATGTACTTCACTCCGTGTTGTCACATGGAATCCAACCCCACGGACCGGTTAAGCTGTACATTTGCAAGCGGTGATCAAGCCTTTCTCAGATGAGCAGCTACGAATGCCATTGAAAGTGCATTATTTTCCCCAGGGTTCAGATACGGTTCAATAAAAGAGGCCGTTATCCTGAAAATCGGGTTTCGCTCATTCGTGCGCGTGTTGGTGTGCATTCATTATGAGTGTGTGTGTGTGTGTGTGTGTGTGTGTGTGTGTGGGCGTGTGTGTGTGTGTGTGTGTGTGTGGTGTTAGACAATCTAATAACGGAATACCTTCATGGGTTGTTTGGCACCTTGCCAACTAAGCTTTCTCAAACTGTTCTCTTGCACTTGAACATTTTCCGTATTAAACAGTCCTCAAGGGAAACCAATAGGACGTGGGCAAATGCCTGGAGGCGAATGGGACAGTCTCAATTAGACTGAACCTTTCGAACGGGAAGGGGTCTGATTAAATGGACCAGTGGTAAAAAAAGCAACGAGAAATGCGGAAGGAGTTGAAATTCGATTGCTCTGTGAACGATTTATTAGGACACGTTCTGGGCCAGCCTAATGGGCGAAATAACTTAAAAAACCATGAGCTTGGGACGTCGGGCAATACAATTAGCTGATGCGCAGTTCTTCCTCTGTTTTTTCTTGTAGCAAATAGTGGGTTGAATTTTAAAAAGTTTGAATAGCAAAGAAAACTTCACGTTATCCTCTTTGTAGGTGGTTCTCCCGTGAACTGGACTGATGAGCTTCAAGCTAAAAAGTCATACGGAAAGACTCGCACCTTTCGCAAATGAACCACGTGACCTGTCACCCCCCCCCCTTCCCACCCCAAATAAAATTCACAGTGTGGCCTTTTAGCTCCGGCCCATACCGCATTAAATTGCGACTGACATCCATGAGTGGGTTCGAGATCGATAACTTGGAATATTCGGATCATTTCAGCGGTTTTCAAAGCATGGCCAACCGAACTTTGTCGAACGCTTATGTAACGTAGAAAATGAGATCACTGAGAAACTGTGACGGAGAAAGTCGCAAGTGGTTGCTAAAACGACATTCTCGTCGGTAGACTGTCAGCTTCAGATTGCGTAGTCGAAAGCATGACAATCAGTGATATATGTATAACTGCATATTTATCAATTTGTAAACATTAAATTTATCTCCAAACATATCATACACCACACAGTGCAAAATTTAAACAGACCGTGAATGACTGCATTCGCTAGTTGTTGTGTGACTACCACTGTGCCACCAAAAAAACCCACCTGCGCTGCACACGCTGGATCCGCTCTGTATTTGTTCACTAAAGTGTCCACAAATTCAATTTGTCCATCTTGTGCGGCTAGATGTAGTGGTGTATAGCCGTTTCTTGACCCGATATCAACTGTTGCCCCATTCTGAACAAGTACTTCCGCAGAGGCCAAATTGTTGCTTTTCGCAGTCAAATGTAATGGGGTAAATCCATTTCGTACCGGTTTATTGACATCTGCCCCGTGTTCGGTCAGAAGTTTCAATACCTACGTTCGAATTTTAAATCGTACGACAAGATGAATTCAATAGTTGTCTTATTTGCTACAACTGAAAATCTTACGGGAAAAACACTGCTGAGTATCAGATGTATGTTAACTTATCAAGTTGGACAATGCAGCTGATCAGTAACTTGGAAATACGTTAACAAATCAGAATGCAAGAATGAGTTTTCAAACAGATATTTTACGGTTTAAACTATCAACTGGTTGTAAAGGTAGTGGTTGACTCTTGACCAACACGCAGTCTGTCCTTCCTCGCAGACCAGTACCATCACAGTGAGTTGTGGAATGGGCATGCAGAGCCCTTCCAGTATCGAAGTCAATGCTTGAGACAATGGAATCCCGAGCGACAGGACTGCGGATCGATAGCGTGGATCGAGAGAGAGAGATAACTCATGTCAAGCGACGTTTATCTTCAGCACCAGTCTGTTAGAATGCGCGGTGGCACACACTAGTTGAACGAATACTTGTTGTGTAACGACCGGGTATATAGACCAACAACCTATGTTGAATCTGTTTTGCCTGTGTCCCAACTCTGCTTATTGATCAACACCTACTTTTGCCACGTTTGAACCAATTTCGAAATGTTCGTAACTCATTAGACGTTGGCCAGATTCGTTGCACTCAGTTCACGATATTCCTCCGCTCACTCAAGCATTGACCCTTTGTCACACACACACACTAAGCCACCAGTCGATTGATTTCGACTTGATCTGGTCTAGACTGTTTGATTTGGGCACCGAGTTCTGGTCGGCTTCACTCGACAAGTGTGTACAGACACACACACACACACACACACACACACACACACACACACACACACACACCGCCACACAAGACTGCGTGACCTGTTCGACCCGTGGCTAATCGTACATTTTTGTGCCTGAGAGAATCCCTGCCCTACTCGCTGGTTGGTCAGACTCGTCAATTGATGTCAGCAAGTTCGTCTTTCTATTTGTTTGTCCCTTAAACGCAGGTTCCTTTCTTCGGCTGGCATTATTGGACCAGCTTGGTGGCTTGTGTTCCTCGGCCAGTTGGCCCTAGCACGTGTTATTCCTCCTGAACTGTACGGAACGTGAACTAACTGTGATTCCTCTGAGGTTAGTAAGTTTTAGAAATTTGATTGACCATTATATTACCGCAAAATAAACCTCGGCTAGTTGATCTTGTTTCCGAGGGTTGCGCGTCCCTCCGCGTTGGCCTAGACACCGAACGAGTTGACAGTAGTTCAAAAATAGGACAGTACGTATTCTATACCCTTTACGCGCTAATAAAATGACTTGATTCGAGGGTAGAAGAGTCCTCGCACTAGAGTTGATAGAACGGAACAGAACACAGCTTACTGGACTCTGATTGTAGTATGAAGCCACGTGAACCGGTGTGAAACCACTCTTCCCTGTGGCGTTCGGATCCGCTTTGGCTCTTTCCAACAAAATTTGCGCAATCGCCACATTTCCACTTTTAGCAGCCAAGTGCAAAGGTGTAAATCCTTTCTGTTTATGGGGAAAAAGAAAAAGCGGTGGATGGGGAAAATAACTGAAGTGTTTTGACAAAGAACTATTCATATTATGTCGTTAGTTGAACATCGTACGCTACCATCTTTATTACTACTCACCGCATATCACATAGGCAGGAGGACTCCATGACTTATCGAAGAGAAACACTTTCTGCATATCACCGCTGGTGAATACAGGTGATTCGTAGCTCAGGCTGATGGTTTTCCACACCTGTTGGTCTTTGACCTCAGTCTTTGGGCTGCAACAGTACGAGTGGCATCATCACTGTGACCCGAACTTCAAGCTGAGTGATCAGGATCTTTAGAAAAACAAAACTTCGCCTCCGCACGATGACTGTCTTGATTAACCAGAATGCTGCCACACCTGTGGTTCTTCTGATCACTTTATATGCTTTTCGAGGCGCCGACTTCGACTACTCTTGACAGAGAATGATTCCACGACTGGAGTCCATCGCCTTGGGGGTGAAGGACTAGTACCGTCCTATTCCAGTAACTGGTAGTTGACGTGGAACAACCCGGTGGAGAACCCACGCCAACAACCTCGTGGCTGAGTCGTGTACGTATCTAGTCGGAGTTCAATGCCTTGCAAGCCAAATGAAACTTCGAGCTTGTCGTACAATGCTACTTCAACAGTTTACAGTAATGTTGCTTGTCGCACATACACATTTTGATCGATTATTTAGAACATCACTCGTCCGGACACTGTGTGCACTCTCTCTCTCTCTCTCTCTCTCTCTCTCACACACACACACTCACACCGAAATTGTCTCTTATTGACAGTTTCCCACTCCGATGTCAATTGACCTTGTTCTTCCTTGATTGTTTCGCATTTGTACTCATTACAAACGGTCACAGTCAGAACAGGGTTTTCCGCTTGTAGTGTTGCCCTTCTTGTTGCTCTTGTGTGCTTTCGATCCCGAATTTAACAAGGAGTGAGTTGAACTTTAATACTACATGATGAACCATTTCATAATGACCAATCGGGAACAGAAAGGGTAAGTGAATTTGCCAGCGGAAGTTTCAGCAGAAAGTGCAATCTACGAATCCAAAAGCTTTAATTATTCGTATCATCAATCATCCATGAGACGAACTTTGTGAGTTGCATTCATAAGTCTGGACAATGGTAACGATTTTAACACATTTCTACCGCACCGAACTGCTATATGTGAGGGTACGTGTTAACCCATTGTTGGTAGACGGCCAAGTCACCATGGCAGTCGGCACTGATGCGGTACCGAACCCAGGATTTGAGACAACGGAATCTCGAGTGACAGGACAGTCGATTGGTGGTGTGGATCGATAAAGTGAGTGATGAATCTCGTCTGCGGTGTTTATGCCTCCAAGCTTCGTTGCCCACATCAGTCGGAACAATACGCTAAATGCAACCGCTGGGTACACGGACCTGTGTTTTGCACTAATTGACGAGATGATTCGGAGACAGAAAAGACTTCTCACTAGAATCAGTGGGACAGTCCAAAGCACTGGCAGTCTTCGAAGACAACGCATCTGGAGAAAATCGATCGGGAAATCAATGGACATTGGTCGTGGTGATTGATCTAACAACCTGTAACGGATCGACTAATATTCAGTTGAATGACAACGTTTCCGATGAAGTAGATGGTTTTCGAACCCCGTCCTTGAATACTGCAACCACAATTAGAATGCAGCTCTCATTATCTTCACTGATCCCTTGGGTCGGGTTCAGCATATAATCATCTGTCTTGCTGAAGATCCATCCCATCTTAAACCGTTCAATCTCTCTACCGCCGTCGGGCCATTGCCTTTCTTAACTTTCGCTGCCAACAATAAGAGGTATTTTGTTCCATCATAAAAATTTCTCTCATCTCTCGTTCAATACTTTATCCGTTCACAGGCATGGAGTCATCTAGACCAGGTCTCTCTAAAAACTCTTCACACAGCTTGATTTGGATCGTCAGTTATTTTCAGAACGGCAGAACTTTGAAACACTATTCTATGTTGTTCTTTGTTCTAATGACTTTTTTTCTCCAAGCAGAGAATCGATAAGCCTTTCTTACTGAGAATGGTTACCTTGCTTTAGTAACAGTGGATGCATGTGGACTATCTTTTTGACTCTTTCCACCGTGCCGTACGTTCGTACATGCAACGATAATGAAAAGTAATTCAACCTATTATTGGCAATAAAACTGATCGAACTGCTTCAGCGGAAAAATAGATGTCACATGGATACCACAAACCGTTCACATCCAACTGTGCTTCATTTTTATCGCAATGATACCCATCCATGATTCGACGAATCCGACAGTCCCAAGTCACGTGACCCAGGTTATTCATATGACTGCAGGAAGTGACGAACGAATCTTCCACGTGTTCCCTTTCGGGTTATCAGTTCTCCTTTGTTTCTTTGCTCTGCAAAATGGGCTTGTTAATGGTGAATAACTAGAACGTGCGATTAATTGGTGTAACTGTTTCATTGCATAACATGTCATTACCAGTTCGATTACGCTCTGATTTCCTTCCGCGCAGGTCAGTCACCACCCTGAAAGTAGAATACCGAACAGCCCTGAAAACTTCTACACCGGAATGCTCGTTTTCGTTATTTCGAGGACCCGAACAACGGCAGAAAGTTTGAAACAAACGATTCATCATGCAGTCTGACCGCGCAGTTCATCAGCACTGAAAATGCCACAAAAATGAGAAACTTTCGTCAGGTTCCGACCGGGTCTCGAACACTCGTTCAGAGTTGTGAGCACCTCTCGGGGACTCTTAGGGCTATTTGCATTGAATGGCAGTGGTTCGTGTCACGTGAACGTCACATGACTGTCGGTCGTTGACTTTGATCGTTATCAGTTCGTCATTCACAAGGTGTAATTAGGACTCCGATGTGCTTCCATGACCTATCAATGCTGATTTTACCTCTAATACTACCTGCCTGACGAATCATTTCAAAGCAATCCTAGTCTCTGCTACACAAAAGACAAAAGTCCTCGAAATAAATCACCGATGTTGAAGGTTACCATGTGCACCCAGTCACACGTCTGTAGAAAGCAATAAAAAAGCTTAATATGAAATTTTTCGAAATTCATCTCATTCATTGATTGATTAGAACACTGTAAAACGGGTATGTCATTCATAAAACAAATTCATCTCATATTCCTGGCACATAGGATTGTATAACCGAGTGTGATTTGAATTTCAAACGGGATAACTCCACAGATTGATACAGTGTCATAGAATTTCCAAGAACAGTGTATCCGCCACATGGTGCACGCTATGCAAATTCACTTTATTACGGCTGTTTTATAATCGAGCTCATCCAGTGCTATTATTGTGTTGAAAGATGACTGTTTTATGCTTCAAAGAACGTTGGATGGGATTAACTAGAATATTCAGTAAAGTGTAATTGACTATTACATATGCAGATGATAGATGAGGTTTATAATTATTCCATATGAATACCCGGGCTTTGATCGATCAAGCTGCGTCTATATCATCGATCGCACATGCGTTTAAGTATCATCATGAGTGTTCAAGTCATTTTTCGGCGTTGACCCACATCCGTCCAGGTTCGAAGTTCTTTTGTCGATCAAGGATGGAGTAGGACAGTTCTGCACGGTTCCGAAGCCGGTCCGTCTTGGATGGAAGATCAGTGACGCATTACTGATCTGTCAGACATCGATGAGAGTGATTCAGTTTAAATGTACTCATGACCAGGAGGAAAATCATAGTAGCTTTCCTCCCCTCCCCCGTTCACTTGACGGTCGCGACTGCTCTACACGCTAAAAGTACGGACAAGTCACTTGTCAAGATTTTCTCCACCTTTTGCTAATGGATGTACTCCGGAGAGAGAAAGAGGATCAATCCAGCCGGTGTGTGTAACATGCACGTACTGCGGTCGTAGAAACGTTTTCATTATCTCTTAAGCAGATTGTCAGGTCACACACACACACACACACACACACACACACACACACACACATCAATACAGACACAGTACACATCCGAAATGCATATATCTAGCTTCTTTCATCATTTTTGATCCACTTCCATTTCCTCCATCTTGCAAAATGGCGCACGAAGTTCGAGACCGCGAATCAGGAACAGCCTAGAGAGGAAGGTGGCTTGAGGCAGCCGTCCAATATGAACCCGAGGAACGTCTGACTATCGTTGGTCCGCAAAATTTGAAATTGACATAATTGTTGACTGAGTTCATTTGTTACCAAACTGTTCACTAATCTGTCCTTACAGTTCTCGTTTGGTGAACTCTGCTCGTCTACCATGGGAATCAAACTTTTTAAATAAATGATTCCTGATGCATGATCAACGCTCATTCCACCAGTGAAAAGCATGGAAGCGCTCACTACATGGTCGTTTCCAATAAATCGTTAGGAATTATCAGCTGCTGTGCACACCTATGGAAGCCAACATGGGAATCGAACCCGGGATGAGTTGAGCGTTGGCAGTGCATGATCGAGCATACATCACATGATTCCACGGTCTCCCTTAAACTCATGAACATCGTGCAACTAGCAACTATTAGGCTAACAAAACTGAATCAAATGCATTTTATATTCCGATTAAAAAGAACAAAGTTATAAAATAACAAAAATAGAATGAAACGAAACGAAACAAAAAAAGAGTGGAAATTGGCAGAAAAAAGAATGGAACAAAAGAGTGAGAGTTTTGTACAGTGCTCAGTTGAGACAAACCCACTGCAATCGCTTATGCCCACACGCATACACACGCACACGCACACGCACGCACACACACACACACACACACACACACAAACGTGGTTTATTTGTCGATCCCTCCAATCTGTCATCAATTATTGTCAGATTCGGGTCGCGCGAACGGAGTTGTTGATAGATGAGGCTCCATTTGTGCGAAGGTGCCACGTCGGCCGGACAGTTGCTCCACTGAGCTGAGAACATAATTGTACACATGGCCACGAACGAATGTTGTCTTTAAAATGTCTACAATCACGGAATTTGATTTTTTAAACGAGTCTTTTTGTCATGAGAAATTCACGGTTAGATGCACAATTGAAAAAGGTGAGGGAAACCCAGCGTCCAGTTGGATATTTCTAAGTCTACCACGTAAACGCTATATGGCATAGTGTCCATCCGTCACGTTTTGAACATTAATAACTTGTGACACGTGTAAATCAAGCGATCAAATCCTATGACGAACTTGTCAGTAAGAACCAAAGTGAGACTGAAGCGCCACGAATGACGTATTTGATCGTTATGAGTAGAATGATCAATTATACATCTCGCAGCGGTATTAGTGCCCAGTTTTTTTCGTTTCTCTCAGGAAATGATGTTCGTCGTGCAATCCGATTGCCGTATTGATGCCGACTTGTTGCTCTCCGTATCAAGTGACCGATGGAAGCTCAGCGATATAATGTTGACACAAAGCACACCGCTGAGAGAAACAGGGTGCCGGATAACCCGATGGCTATTGTGTGCTTTTGTGTGTGTGTGTGTGTGTGTGTGTGCGTGTGTGTGTGTGTGTGTGTGTGTGTGCCTCCGAGCGTGGGACTTGCAGTCCTGTTCCCCGAGGGTTTCAGCTGCTCCCAGTTGAGACTTGGCGGTTAAATGCCACAGTAGATGTTTCCCAACAGGTCCTAGACAGATGAGCAATACCCTCATGGTTTTCGGTGTTCGGTACGGTGGTGATCGCGTACGACGAATCAATTCACTAGAAAAAAACCAAATCTCACGCTAATAAGACTGGTGCGAGACGAGCGAATTTTCGATCTCGGATGATTCAAACTTTCAAGTTCGTCAATCTTAGAAGGAGAAACGAAACCCCGTGTTAAATGTTCATCTCCGTCCCTTCCCATTCCTGGTAGTGATCTCATCGCTCGGGTAGAAGGGCTGAAAAGCACACTCGAAAGTGAGCGGATTTCCGAATGAGGCTGGCTATTCGAACAGTCGGATCATATTTAATATTTGTCACAAAATAATAGTCAGAAGTCCAGCAACGGGCCATCTTTTGTGTCCAATCGACTGAATTGGTAATTTGTGTCACGTGATTTGAAACCTGATTTGACACCAGGCGGTCAAGTTTAGTTCATTTGAGATATTACAAATTATAATTAAATGGTGCAGTCATTTGAAAAATGGGGTCGGCCTTGAGAGGAACTGCGGCTGACATTTATAATTCTTATTGAAGTTCAGTAGACATTAGAATTCCGAAAACAGTCGTTCTAGCCTTCTTAGAAGCTTGAACTAGTTAGAGACCACGATGTTGCGTGTACAAAGGTTTTGAACATGAGGGTTTGATGGATTTTGCCTCGTATCTTTGGAATTAGTGTCCACCAAGAAAGTTTGAGACTTTATTTACGATTTGATGATTTTTTTCATACTGTCAGTGTGCAAACTTTATTGTAATCTTAGACCCGCATCAATGATCCGAAAAATCGAGATATTCTTCACAGGTGTGATGTCCGCCTACTTCGGAGGCAAAATACGTAAAATGCATTGGGGAGAGGAGATGCTTTCCCCCAGAGGAATTGGAGAGAAACACAATCAACATTACGCATTCACAACAACAACAACAACAAAAACGAACTGATCTTTTGATGGGATCACTGTCCTGACTGCGTGAAAAGACAGACGAAGAAGATCTGATGGACATTTCAAACCATCCTGGGGTGGGGACGATGAGAATTTCGGATAAGGAAGTAGATCAACTGACTTCGCATCGTTCTGGGACAGATAGTTAGCGGGTGGGGGAATTAGGTGAAAAATCGCATGGTCTTTCTATCTGCCTTGTCAACCACTTCTTGCCCCAACACTGGCACACATTCAGACTAAACGGATTCTTTCGATTGTTCAATAGTAAAATGCAGGTGCGTTTATTCGAACGGCCTAGTACAATGAACTATTAAAAATTAAAGGTTTCGAGAAGGACAGCACCGTCTGAATAATTAGCTGAATTATAAACCAAAAGTACACGCCTTTTTTTATTATCATTATTACAGTGACACGGGAGTGTCCGTGTATGGTCACGAAGCAAGATTCAGTTCAGTTTGAACAATCATCAGCCGTGCTCCAGGTGCGATGGTTATAGTTTTTGTCTCTCAGCGAGAACCCGCAAACGGAAATCAAACAGTCAAGGATCTTTAAAAGTGAAAAAAGAGCATTGCAAATCATACTGATATCATGTAGATGAAGAATGTCTTTATTCGCTGAGTGGGTGGATCTCGCAAATTACTCCCCTGAGAAAGTCTAAACATGCTCTATATGCTTGGCTGACTGTCCTTTTGACTTTGCGTTTCACGCAAGAAATCTCAGGTCATCCGATCAACCCTGCACCCGGAAGTACCAGACTCGAGTTCCGCTGTCGTTAGAGCTCATCAGCTGTGCAATCAGCCAATAAAAGTATCATCAATCCCACACACTACTCGCAAGTAATTGCGAGGTATATATATATACTCACTAGTATCTAATTTGAATCGTCTGCAGTGTGAATGGATACTCTTCATTGAAGAGCCCGCAAATGAATCACAACTGTGGTTTTTCATATATATATATATATATATATATATATATATATATATATATATATATATATATATATATATACTTACATGGTCAGGCTAACTAGTCAGACTTCTTACTGATTTCTTTCACATCATGAACTGACTGCGGTTGTTCAACTTCCGACCAATATTCACCGACTGAAACTATCCGGGAACATGCAACGCACATGTCCGAACCAGCTAAGCCTGCTGAGCTGTAGTTTTTTTATCCAACGATCTGTTTCGTATGTCTAATACTTGAAAACATGGTTAAGGATCGTCAGACTGGTTTAAAATCTTATCCAATCAGAGCTCATGTATTGACGATGGATTTTGGCCAAAAAAGCTTACCCCAGAGCTGTTACCAGCCACTTGTTTTTGTCGTTGAGCAGGGAGGAATGGAGGTTTTTCATAAGCCCAAGAAAAATAGGTTCATTTTATTCCCCCGTCCAAAACCGGTTCGATGTAACCATTTCCAGACCACGGAATGATTCGTTGATGCATCTGGTCAATGCAGTAGTTGTCGCAACCAAGTAACCAGCGGTGGTCAAACGATCAACAAGGGTGATCGAAATCCCAAAATTCTGGCCTCACATCTCGTCACCGGGGTTCAGAATACCTTATCGGCCGCATTCCTTCTTCGTTAAATAAATATATCCTGCATAATACGATTGATCATCCAGCGTAAACGTTCAACTCAACAGTGAAAATCATGGAAGCACTGTACAGCTGTCTCATTTTTGTTAGGAATCATCGACTGCAGTGCACATCCACCAAGCCCACCCCCCAGCTGGGGCTCGAATCCGAAGTGAATGATTTTGAGTCAAGCGCCTGAAAATCAGGCTACCTCATCCGGCATTCAACGATTTGCTTAACTTCCTCATTGCACGGCTTAGAACTCAAATGTTATATCACTGTTGAGTGACAAAAGTGAGGGAAGCGTCTGCAACTCCAGTCTGATTCTCACACCAGTCTCGACCAAGCAAACGGTACACAACGGCAACGGAATACCACGGATATCAACTTTTGTCAACTATTCCGATTAAAAAAAAACGATAGCATTTATTCTTTTGGACAAAGGAAGCTAAGGTCGAACTATCCGAGCCTCTTTTTCACATACGTACGTGATAAACAGTAGGGAAATATTCTGTCCGTTTAAAATTATTACCGAAAATCACGCGATCGGTATGTTGTGGTCATCTTAATCGATTTGACTGGGTGCGACTCAAAGACAGTCATCGTGATATTGTGACCCAAGTGAATTTGAATTTTAAATCGATGAATGTTACATCGACTGACGCTCGCCTGCTTGGTTGCTTGCTCCGTACTTCTTACGTGCACACGCAAATGCATTAGCATGCATGCATGCACGCACGCACGCACACAAGGAATAGAGGACAACAGGCCAATAAGATAGGAGTCTACCAGTGAGACGATCCACGGTGTATGCGAAGTGCTCACGTACCCTGACGCGGTGCACATACGGATGAAATTCCGTCGAAAATATCCCAGAAGTGATTTGTATAGCAAACACAACCAATTCGAAAGAAAGTGATACACCACCGGAACACAAAAAGACAACGACAAAAACACACCTTCGTTTTAAGATCCGAGGCTGCACCACGTTCTAGCAATGCGACCACAATCTCTTCAGATTCCTCTTTGGTTGCCAAGTGCAAAGCACTGTATCCGTCTCTGGTTGTGGCCGTGGTATCTGCACCGGCGTCTAGCAATAGTTGAACCAGTGGTAGGAAACCGGATCGGATGGCAATATGTAACGGAGTTTGATTGTCCTTTAAGAGGAAGTAAAAGGAAGGTTTGTTGCCCGGGTTAGAAGAATGATTGCATGAGAAAGCATTTAATGACCAGTACACAACAAGAATTTCACACAGAAATCCGCTCTTTCGAACTCTCACCTCCTTTGCCTAAGCTCCTTATTCTTTGTATTGATTATGGAGTAATATCCCACTGCTGGTGATCAGTACGCGCACAGGAGGCGAGCAAGAAAAGAACCAACACGTATAGTTCGATAGCCAGAACCTCTGCTTTACTGAACAAATTTGAGAGTTTACTTCTCAACCGCACAAATCCCCAAGTTCACTTTCACGACCGGACACAGATGATTCTTCATTTCATTGGCTACGTTATCAATTCTACTACTTCTGCTCTTGATCTTGTTGGGGGTTCTTTTGCACTAATATTTCTTTACTACGCCAACGCACTTAGTTTGCTTCATCATGGTGCTGTTCTACGTATTCTCCATGATAACAGCATTGACTGTCATAAGTTAAACCTCCTGAAAGGCTTTCTTCTAATCGCACACAATTAGCTTATTTGAATCAGAGACAGTCTTCTTTTCTAGTTAATTCTGATGTGTTTAGGACACCATTTTATCCCATTTTCTTTCCTTCCTTTATGTTAACAAGCACCTCATTCCATCTTATCTCAATGGGTGCAAATACGCTCGTGATGTTATTATTGAATGCCCCTAAAACGGAAACGGAAGTCCCAATTCCCTTCAATACTATTTCTAGTTAGCCGAGAAATCCTCCCAGAAATATTGTACATTTATTGTATAATAGAAAGGAAATAAATACAAAGTCACTCATTACCGAGATATTTGTGGGAAAGTTTGATTGTATTAGAAGTGTCTGGTAAACAATTTGGCAATCTATACACCTTGGTAGCTCCTAAACGTACAAATGTTTGAGATTTCTTTCATGACAACCTTTTTTACAGACGAAGGAAACTGAAGACTTGTGATTCTGAGTTGTCGACTAATCTTCCGTAACATAAGAACATCAACTCTTATGAACGACACACAAACCAGGATACCATTGACGAAGCCACATGGAAAATACCACAAGAATTCCGACGATCACTGGAGGAAGACATACACGTCTTTTCTGTTCTTATTAGGTGAATGAAGGGGACACAATAGGACAAGTTTGAAGGCGTGAGCTGCTGAGTCCTTGTCGTCGATAGACAGTCAAGTTACGTTAGCGGCCAGCAAGCTAGCGTCTGTCGTGAATCCAGGCCAATGTTTAAGCCGACGGATTCGCAGGCGACAAGGTAGCGGATCGATAAGACGAGGACAGATTCTTGTCAAGTGCTAGCTGACCACACCACCAATAAACCAATCATAAGCGAGGTACAGAATGCGAGTTTGAACCAATTAGTTTGTGTTGTAACGGCTGGTGACAGTGACTGTTTCGTCCTACATAAACAGTGTGTTCTGAGCTAATGGACTGAGATGATTCGAAAGCAGAAGAATCTTTTCATCAGAGATAGTTGGACGGAACAGAACAGCAAGTTTCACATTTTCGTTTTACATTATACTTCTCATCTCACTGAATCACACTTTGAATCTTGACCAAAAGTTGACCTTGCATGGATACTGACTAATGTGTCCTTTATCGCCAGTTAAAATACCTCAGTCATTTGGAAGAAATTTTCCGGCGACTCTTGATCAGTGGTATCTCGATGAATGCAGCTAAGTGCGTTTTTGGAGTTTCGAGTATTGACTTTCTGGGACACGGCATAGACGGTTACTGCGTCGCTCCTTTGCCAGGGAAAATCAGCGCTATATCTGACTACTCGCTTCCATAATCCATAAAGCTTTCGTTTCGTCCCCAACAGTGAAGACTTTTTGAAACCCCTCACTGACCTCCTCTAAGGCAGTCCTAAAAAACTCATACCTAATCCACTCGTGTTGAAGACCAGCACCTCCCAGACGGCAGTCGGTGCTGTTTTACAACAAGTTGGCATCAATAGTCCCGAGCCTCTGTGTTTTTCTTCTTCTAGGAAATCACAACCAGCTCAGGTTCAGTAGAGCACGTAGGAAATTACTGGTCATTTACCTTACTGTTAAACACTCTTCGAACGTGCTCGAAGGTCACACCCTTGTCATCCTCACAGATCATAAACCTTTGGTGTATGCATTCCAAAACGCCATAGATCGTTGCTCGCCGAGGGAGATCAGACATCTGGACTGCTTTTCACACTTCTCCATGAATATACGGCCCACCTCTGGTTCCGATAACATTGTGCCTGACGCGTTGTCTCGTGCACATATCATTGTCATTATCCCTACCTGACTTGGCGGGCATAGCTGCCACGCAACTATCTGACGATGAGTTCCAACAGTTCCGTTCCTACCCTTGTTTAACATTCGTTGGGTGCGTTGTTTAACACCGGCACAACCATTTTCTGTGATGGTTCAACAAGAAAACCTCGCCCCGATGTCCCTCGTGATTTTCGGCGAGCCACTTTTGATCACTCCCACTCAGTTTCACACCCCGTTGTTCGTTCTTCTGTGAAACTTGTTACTGATCGTTTCCCCTGATTCCAGCATGCCCAAGGACGTTCGCGCTTGGACAAAACAGTGTTTATCATGCCAACGTTGTAAAGTTCATCGCCATACGATCACTACACCCGGCACGTCTTGCTATGTCCGAAGGTCATTTTAAGCATATAAACATTGACTTGGTACGCCTTGTCCCTCCTTCCAGTGGCTCTACTTACATTTTGACTTGTGTTGATAGTTTCCTCTATAGGTCCCATGCTGTTCCCATTAAAAAAACATATTTGCCGAAACTTTTGTACAAACTTCTGTAGACACTTGGATTGCTTCATTTTGGCATGCCTCCCACTATAACGTCCGACCGCAGCGCGCAATTCACATCAGAACTCTTCCATGACCTCAGTGGGATTATTGGCTGCGAACACATCAAAATCACGACGAATCATCCACCACCCAACTATCTAGTTGAACGTTTCCACCCTCAACTGAAGGCTTCCATCATAGCTGCCTCATCAATTAAATGGACGGAGAAACTTTGGACGGTACTCGGCTGCTTCCACAACAATATCGGGGAGGATTTACGTTGCACTCCTGGCCGAACTTGTTTATGGCACCATCTTGGTTCTGCCAGGCGATATGTTCACTGAACTTGCCGCGCCGGACCTAAACCGAGCTTCCCGCGTATTACACTTGACGAGTCACGTGCGCCTACTTCAACCTACGGCTACGGGACACACTGCCAGCCCAACGCAAGTTTCTCCTGATTTATCCACTTGCGCTTTTGCTTTTGTTCTAGTTGATCCTCTTTGTGGACTACTACAAGCGTTAAATGGTGGTCCGTTTTGTGCTATTAAACGCTGTGCTAAGTACTTTGTCACTGATCGCAACGGACACCATGATTCTATTAGCGTTGGCCGTTTTAAAGTAGTTTATATTGAGTCTGCATCGGCATCAGATCCGGTCATTGGTCCACATGCACTAATGCCGTCAGAACTTTCTCATCCACCATCAACCCAAACACCACTACCACCACCACCATCACAGCTGCTCTTGTTATCACCACAGCAACCCCTGGAGGTTGAAACCCCACATCATAGGAAGAATTATGAACACTGCACTTTGTTCCCAAGACTATAAACCGTAAACACGTTCACGTCAAGCTTTGTATGCCCATTTTTTCCCAACACTTTATGAAGGGGGGGGGGAGTTCTGTGGTATCCTGTACGTTACGCACTTTCCTCCATGTTTTTCTGACTGAATTGTACATAAAGATATGTTGTTTTATCTAATTAATGAAGTGACATTTTCAACGCACCCGCAAGAGATTACCGCAGATTGTTCTCTCTGCGTCACCTGTGAGCGTTCCAAGATCTGTATCTGTAAAAATCAAACTTATGCAGCCCAAAACGCAATTTTTAGCGTATCCACGTCGATGTGGCAGCCTGCATTAAAGTTCGTGGGATCCCTTTCGAAAGATGTGCGATTGTCTGACCATAGGCTGCATTGAACTAACCCTGAGGAGCAACTACGTGTGGCCGGTTTGATATCATTTTGTTGGATATGGTTTGCGAACTGTGTGCAACTTTGCGCGATTCATATTACATCGTGTTTTCGTGTACTTGAATCTGTTAGCATACTTAATTCTTGTCTCCTATCTTTATTGAACAACTACAGATAATTTGGTCTATTCGCAAAAATAATGCCCACCTAGAGGGTATTGCAGATCACTAGCAAAGGACAGACGGTGGAAGGGCAGACTTGAGCAGTTAAAATTTTACACGGTATGTTCACAAACGCAACTTACTCTTGTTCGGGCGTCCAGTATTGCCCCATGATTCAGTAGGACTTTGGCTGTATCCAGCTGTTTGTTTCTCGCGGCCAAATGCAACGGGGTCTCATTGCGTAATGTTGTCTGATTCACGTTTGCTCCGTGTTGTAGCAACAATGCGACCGCCTCAGTAGAACCAACAAAAGAGGCCACATGAAGTGGAGTTAGCCCAGTCTGTTTAGTGGCGCAACACGGCCAGAGGGGAGGGGCGAGGGGGTGGAAAGTGAGAAGATTAAACAGGACGCAACGAGTGTGATAAGGTTTTATGTCTTAGAAAAACTCAGCATGCAATTAACTTTGTAATTGATGAGTAAACTATGTCATTCGCATAAGGTGTTCACTAGTCCTCAAATGTGCGCTTGAGAGAGAGAGAAAGCCAGCCCGGAAAGTTTTGTGGTGTGTGTGTGTGTGTGTGACTCGAAATCATGGATTCCAGTCCCAACTGGTACTTGGTGGACTGGTACTAGAAGCAAGTGTTTTTTCTCATACTATTCCACGGTCTAGTCAGCGATGTATATGTATGATGAATCACCTCACAAATGTATATTTATACGACTTTTGTATGCCTTTGTGCTCATATTTCAGTTTAACAGTCCGGTCTAAGCCGTCACCGGAGGGTGAAATAATGAATATAAAAGCGAATGCCATTACTGAAGGGAATCGATTGCGCACAACACTCTAAAACTTGAACACACCAGTAGTAGAGCATAGCTTATCTGCTACTCTCTCTCTCTCTCTCTCTCTCTCTCTCTCTCTCTCCGTTCGGCAGTGTGCGAGATACAAGTAAGTTTCTGCGAGGGAACTCAACGAACATAGTAAATGATTTTGGACTGGGAGCAGCAGGGAAGACATGTTGGGTTCCGATGGGAGTATACTATCCACTAGTCTCGGAATAATCGGTCCACGCGATTCAACATTTTTGTTGCTAGGTCCAACGAACAATTCCCTAATGGAGATTAGGGAAACGCGACTAATTGCAATCAAACTGAGCGGAAAATTTTTAAAATCTGATCCCATAAGGCCAGTGAATATTGCGAGAGAGACATTGGTGTTGCCAATCTTCGTACTTAAACCGTAATGACACACTGGTGATGTCATTTCTATTGGTGATGAATTGTTTGTGACCGAAATAGCACTCTCAATGATCAGGAAAGCCATGATCAGGGTGTATTGCGAACTGAGCAATCAATCCACCCCGAAAAATGAACTCGAATAATCCGACAGCACTGCACAGTTAAAACGTCACGGAATTCAGGATAGTAATCAGCAACGTGTGTGTGTGTGTGTGTCAACTACTTGCTACACTTGAAAGACAAGATGATAATGAAAGAAAGTAATCAATCAGTTGTTGGTGTCGTGAAATGGAACATGTCCGGGGATGTCAGTCAACCGACCGGCGAACACAAAGAGAAGTCAATCAGTTAGTCAAGGGACGAAAAGTGACCGCGGATGGTGCGATTAACGGAACCCCCTACTGGTAAAGTATGAAGAAACGTGGTCGAAATGAACCAGGTACTAGCTTGTTGTCACACCGGTGGCTGATCCGGTCAAACACCTAGTTGAAGCCGTTGCAACGCTTCGTCGATCAATTTCGAACAGGTACTTGTTTTGACTGAACCCATCCCTAGGTAACCACCATTACAAAACAGGAGTTTAAGTACACCTTACGCCAGGCAGACTTGTCGTTGGGTCACGTGCTTTTTTGAACATTTGCTACTCAAATTTCGTCCCATGTTCATGCATGTGCGCTGCGGAAAGTGCATGTCCACTACGATTTATACAGGATAACCCGCAACCATTATTCAGATACATGAATGGATAAAAGTCTACAGAAGATCCCAGTGGGTCAGGTGTGCTATTGAGCCACGTGATAGAGGATCCGTGGTGAAATCGCGCCCAACCCTTTTGCAGAGTCAAAGAGACAGAGTTAGGATCTGATGTGTATTGCTCGACTTGGTGTGTGTCGTGTAGAGGTGTCAAATCGACAGACCGTCAGACTCAATAGGCTGATGCGAGTATGAACGTATCGATCGAGATTTGCATAAGGACAAATGAGTTGATTAATCGTCAAAAATGAAATAGTTCTTACTTGCGCAAAAAATCAATGTCGATGTGACAGATCGCTTTCTGTCCCCGGTCAGTGTGTATCACACACGCCCCCCCCCCGGAGTGCATAAAGCATGTACTTGTCTTGGCTTGATCTTAGTTAATGCTACTTTGTCAGCACGTCACCAATGTTTTGTCCTCATGTGTGTGTGTGTGTGTGTGTGTGTGTGTGTGTGTGTGTGTGTGTGTGTGTGTGTGTGAGGATAGCTGGTTAGCCCTACCAAGTCGGGTGCACAGCATGCATTCCTGATCGTTAGACAAACTGAACAAGTATTCCTTATTTCTTTCCCTTCCTTGAAATGACTGACATTGTTATGGGCATTTTGCGCGGTGCGAGAACGCATAAAATATAACTACTTGACACCAGTGATCATCACGCTCGTGCACACAAACTTCGCACCACCCCTACCCCATCCGCTGCTCCGCTCCTAATCGCGCCCCAATGGGAGTGGAATAAACACTAGAAATACAATTCTTTCGAAACAATCTTGTTCATACTATGCACGTGACTGAGTGTGGATGGATTTGAACGTTTGGTGGTTGTGGTGGTGTTGGTGTTGGTGTTGGTGTTGGTGTTGGTGGTGGTGTGTGTGTGTGTGTGTGTGTGTGAGGGTGGGTGCCTGAGGAAGGTGGGCGGGGGGTGGTAGTGTGTTGTACAAACCGCACTTTGTTTTCTCAACATTCAGTCACAGTATTTGAGTGGGTATATAATTATATGATTCATCTTGCCGGATTAACGTTCTAATCACCGTATAAGGGATTGTTAGCATGAGTGCCACACATGGTCTGGACACCTTTCACACATTGGGGTGATGACTGAAAGTTACCTTAATGAATGATGACAGATTTGTCGGGGGTAAGCCAGGTAAAAAAGGAATGGTCTTTATTGAGGTGGAAGTGGAAGAGAGGTGGAGAGAAAGTCGTATCGGAAACTTGGAGCATTCTTAGCCACAGTTACAGCGGCGCGAAAAGTACATCGTGGATTTCCATTCCCTAACCATCTGATTTATGGTGCACGTGTTGTCGGAACGGGCGCGTCACGTTTACCGCCCACGGAAGCCCACTGAGCACAAACAAAGTATTGTGAAGTTTCCAGTAAAGTTGTAGAAGTGAATTGCCTTTTGTGTCAAATTTATAAATGTTTGATGAGTGTTACGGTACCGTGAGAACCACCCTAGCGGGGTCTTGACAACAGATGTGTCAGTGTTCCGGTAACAGGGAGTACACATCCAGAGCATTATGACAAACACAGTAAGTCATATGTGAAGACGAGTGGCATGGCCAATCAGAACGAGTGTGTAAGCTCCACACTGTCCAGTTTTATCCTAGGCATCCGTTTCCTTAAGGGTTGAGAATGATGGTCCACCTTAGCATGATGTCACTGGCGTGAACCGATTGGCCGATACTACATTCACACCCATCCCCCGGGCCTTGACTGAATGCCTTTATACACAAGGCACGCATTTTGAATTTCGAACTCCAAACTCACCGAATTGTGCTCTCTAGGTCCTATAAGCCCCCATGTATGTTCTCATCATTCCTCCATTTTCTTACAGTTTCTCTCCCCTTAACTGACCAAGTCCAACTCAACTAAAAAAACTCCTAACTGAAAAAAACACCGTTCGTATAAGAACAGTAATATGATAAGTTTTGAGGACTACAGGTTAGCTAGAATGCTTGGGTTTGGTCGCGTGGTAGTTTGACTGCTACCCAACTTATTCCTTTGAGGTCTATTAGTGTGTTCCACTTCAAGTCCAAGATGGTAAATTATCGGACTTTCTTAATAGTATATCGGGTCTTTGTGTACATTTTTATTTCAGCGCAAGCTGAGATCATCTTTTGTACAAAGAACACAGCACTTAGGGTTAACACAGGTGGTCCTGAAGTGAGCTAGGTCGTTAGCGTAAGATTCAGAATAATGACATCAAAATCGTTCAGTTTCAGGTAGGATTTCAGCAGTCCTGATTGGTCAACTATTCAAACCCATCCGCTTCCACATTTTGCCAATCCCGAACACTTCAGTGATTGGTTTCCCACAAGTCACAACTGATGGTCTGATTTCTACTCAGTGGTCGCGTTGAGTTTACTTTGAGCCAAATCACGTAACGGTCGTTAACACATTCAAGTAAACAGATGTGTTTGTTTTCAAGCCCACTGAGAAGCGCTTTTTGTGACAGAGACTGTTGTGGTAACGGAACGAATCGGATATTGAGACTTTCGCTCCAGCTTTTAAAGAGATACTGGCAGGAGAACAATGCAAGGCTATTTCCCGAACAACACATGATAGACTCCACAGTGTAACAGATGGATCACTGAAAAACATCTGTAGTCAGAAAGGCAGCCTAGTTTAAGAACTTTTGATGAAGAAGTCAGTCAGTCGAGGCACACGAGGCAACAGATTAGGAATAATACACAAAAGTGATGATCACAACACCCGCCGGTATGTGGTTGAAACGAGGAGTACGCACGTGATGTGGGAATTTATCTTCGTGGAATACGGGTTTAAAAAAGGACTTTTTAAAAATCATTTTTAATTAGCCAACTTGGCGAGCACAGCCGTGTCTCTTGCTCGCTGCCTCCTCGTTACAAGCTTACAGGAACCCACAATTACTCCACTGTACGGAGTATATCATTCTTCTCCCAACGGATCAGCGTTCATGTACTTCATAAAACAAGGCACCAATTTCTTTGTGTAATGGAACTTTGAGATGTCATGGATACGTATACACGGCTGTTGCATCCAGGGGCAGAACGAAACTCACCTCAGTAGCCGCTTCCAACAGGGCGCCATTTTTCAACAGTAATTCGACCAATGGTATTTTGGCCTTTTTACCGGCAATGTGCAACGCGGTGAATCCATTCTGAAGTAGGGAAAAAACGGAGAAGAAAGGAATTAATTTGAATTCAGCAGGACGATTTATCATGCAGCAACGACACGGAATTCGCCAAGGAGTCCGTTAAGACTCACAGTCCTGCGCGCTGGGTTCAGGTTCCTGAGTGTCTTTGACTAACCAAAACGTCTCTGGGACAATTGAACTCATCCTGTCGTTCTTTAGTAAGAAAACATCATTCGTGGTGATATTCTAGTAAAAACGTCTACATTTTTAGGTCTACTTATGAGTCAGTTAACATTCAATCATGATTTGTCCTCACCCAGTCATTTGTTTTCGCGCTCCTAAAATCTGTTTGAATCACGTGCGTGTCTGCGGAGTTTGGTCAGTCAAATGTGACCTTGGAGCACGTTGACAGTCATCGGTGTGTGATCCGCGCCAGCTGTGTGCACTCAAAATGACAGTTGTCTTGCCAGAATAAGCCCGCACGTCTCGCTGAACCGAAACACAGAAAAGGGGTGTGCCTCTGGGACTATCACAATACGGTCTGCTACTTACTCCACCCATGCAAACTACGTGCATGATTTGTGATTATCATCTGTTCAGGTCTAATTTTTCTTCAAATTGTGGCGTAATTGAACATGTGGTTTGAGTAAACACATAACGTTTTATGATCCAATAAAGCATACCCAAATCGCTTTGAATGAGCACCTATGCATGATGTAACGGCATTAGGTTCGATCTTACAATTCCCTAAGAGCAGATAATCTATTATATGCTGATTTTTGACCGATAGTATCTGGGACTATAATAACGCTGCACATTCACGTACTGTAAGGTACAACTTGAACGCAGTCTTCTATCACCGGTTTCCTGTCACAACGCTCCCGGTCAGGTAGACACAGAACACGGTCGCAATCCGAGTCAGAAGTTTATTAAAAATACGGCTGGACAGGTCACAGACTCTTTCGTTTCTTTTGTCTCATTGGTGAACTTCGGGTCAGTGGTACATCCCAACGCTCTGAAGGTCAGTCTGTTCTGTGCTCCGGTCTTCCAACGCAATCACAAGGTATGACTTGCTATCTAGACAGTTTGACCACACTTCCAAAGGTCGTGTTAGACCTTGGGACACAACGATTGGCAGTTGTAACCCGTGGGATACATCGGTAGTGAGGTGTTCGATCTTGGGTCGTCAGGGAACTCTAACATCATGTGTCTTATATTACTACTTATTTCTTAAATTTCAGCAATCAGTAGCTCCTTCTTTGCCGTACTAACTCGCACGCATGCACGCACGCTTCCACGCATCGTCTGACACCAGCTGGATTGAGAATACTATCCCATACGTTTGCTTTGAAAAATTCATCCACAGCTGCCGAATTATCAGTGCGAGGATAGCAGATTTAAACCTTTTAGTGAACATTTTATACAAACGCACATACATAAGTACAGTCGATAGTAAATATCAGACGATATGCGTGCTCAAACCCTCTACTGGAAACTGAGGGAGCACCGTGCAGCTAGTTTATGTGGCTTGATGGGAATATTCAGTTGCCTTGTCGAGCTGTCTGAGAGTGTATTGTTCCACTTGCTCAAAGGCTGCCTTCCACTATGGAGCTCACGATGACATTTCCTTGTTTGCAAGTTCATACCCATTTTGAATTGCCTATCAACTTTTCTCGCTCAAGTAATCGATGAACAGGAATACTTAGGGAAAAAACCCCGAGAGCCGCATTCTCGAAATCCTAAGGTGATGTAGCTGTGGGTGATTCTGCAAGCAATAATTTTCTGATCATGGTGATAACGATGACGATGATGATGATTCGGATGATGATGATAAAGCTGATGACAATGATGATGTTGATCTAAATGCTGATGCTGCTGTTGATGATGATGATGATGATGTTGTGATGATGATGATGATGATGTTGTGATGATGATGATGATGATACAAATAATAATGCTGACTACGGTCTTGATCCAGATGATGATAGTATTATTGGTGATAATAACGAGGGTGACACAGATCACAACATTAAGTTAGTTGATTTCCTATTTGTCCGGGGTTCTATGAATCTCATTTGAGGTATCTCTGTTCCAAGTGTTTATTTTGGCTATTGATCAGACCTGCGCAGAGTTCGTTTGATTTTATCCTTCCATAATTTGCACTCCATTACATTCCCATCGTTTGGTAAGAGTATCATGGATGATTATTTGCAAGATGTTGAAATGATTCAACGGTGTAGAGTTCCATTTGGATGCTTGTCATTCGACTGGGTCGATGACTACACCCCTTTTGATATGCTTTAGAACTGGTCGAATTTATGAAAACTGATGTCAAAGAATCTCGCCAAAACTTCAACAAAATAATTCGTTTTAATCTAGCTCGTAGCATAAAGATAGGTATGCAACTGCACACATGCATACACACATAAACATGCACATGCATGTATCGGACAACTTACCAACGCACGTGCATTCACATTACAATGCGATTCCAATAAGGTCCGGGCCACATTCACATTGCCACAATGAGCGGCCACGTGTAACGGAGTTAAATAATCCTGTACATGCACAGAAACGAAAAATATTAACAACACTATTGATAGTATATTCTTTTGATTTATTCCACCACTAACACAGTTATGAAGCGGAAGCGATCGAAGGGGTTATCTGACCGGTTTTGACGATAAAATGAACAATACGCATTTTCAGGAGTTCTTGAAGAAACAAAGTGAAAAAAATTATCACACTATAGTTTGTGGCTTTAAATCTGCTCGTCGCAAGGCTACCATTGTTGTTCGTTTTGATAGCGCCTTCAGAGACTGCTTGTTGATAGTAGTATACGTATATGCCTTCAAGACTCCTTTGTTAAAACCGACTTCCAATATATGCAGCAAGTTAGACGAGAGAGGACTGCACCCCTATTGGATTACTGAAATTCACGATCCTTTACAAACCATGGATTTCAAACACAGCTTGTAAATGATCTTACTGGGGAGAACGTATTATTTTATTGCACTGGTGATGAAAACGACAGCCGTGTATCTCCCTTGTTGCGTAAGCCGAAAATGTGTGGTTATCTAATGTGTGCTGATAACTTTTTAATAGTGATGCGGTGTAGGGTTCGAGAGCCCTATTGAAACAATACTGAAGCGGTCTAAATAGTTGCAGTTCTGCTCTAGTCGCCCCTATGATTTTCTTTAACGAGATTATTATTATTATTATTATTATTATTATTATTATTATTATTATTATTTCTATCTCCACTTGTCATTGGAATCTTTTCGTGATAACAGCAGGTTGTAGTTCGTTATATTGGTTTCTGATTGTTGTAAGTGTGAAGACCCATGAATGTGTGTTCCATGTGGTTTAAATAGTTGCGCCTGCTACCCGGGTATTTTATCAGTATAGCTGTCATGCATAGACACATACCAATCGATATTTAATTACACTTCAATTCCTACACTTTTTGTGGATAGATCGATACCGATACTTATTGACTGACCCTGCTTGACCTGAGGCAAATGTATGCCAGCCCATCTTTGGAACACAGCGCAGTGACGTTGATTACGCACTTTCCTGTTTGCGTGCTGCTTGCTTACCGGCTACGGCTGGGTTTTGTGTTGACACTCGTATCAGTGAATGGAGTGCCACCATTACGTGTTCTGTTTACTAAGCTTCGGCTCGTGGAGTTGCCTTCCTCTTGTCTCTGCTGTAAGGGCACGTGCGACTCCGACTCGAAAGATCATCACCTGGGGTGTGTTACGTCATAGTATAATGCACTTCAAGCATTTAAAGTGCCAACATATACACGCTTCTTTCTTTTCTTTTCTTTATTTCTTTCGCTCTCTCTCTCTCTCTTACCTCTCAGATTTGATTGCATTACTCAAGCTGAATTAAACGGAATGATTATCTGACCCAACGGTGAAATGTATTGTTAGATCTAGTACTGATTTCACCTTCGCTGTTAAATTCGATAGCTCGAAAAGCAGAATAAGAATGAAGCTTAGCAACGATCTACCGGAAACTGACAAAATTGTATCGACTGATACATATGACCTCAGTACACTGATTGAACAAGCGTGATTGGCTAATTGAAGACCTATGAAAACACAACAAGCTGGGCGATACTGATCCATCGACTTAACGTTTCAGCTGAAAAAAGAGTCAAAGCACACAAGATAGTGCGAACGCCGTGTTTGTTAGCCCGCTATGCGAGTGTCTCTGCTACACCACCTGCTCCTGGCCCGTGCCTCTTTCTCTGTCTCGTACCTTGTCATTCGAACTCCACATATGTATGCATTTGTGCATGCATTGATGATATTCACCGCAGAACAGTCTGGCTTATTTATTAATGAGTAGTGTGATAACTTCGTGAATTCGCTTCAGACAGCATCCAGACCGTATTGAGTCCTTTTGACCAAACGAATGAACTGTGTGACTTGTCACTCGACTCGATTATCGTTACTGTGAGCACCGTTGTTACTCAACAGCGCGTAACGAATTCACATCATACCACCCGGGATTAACCAATGATTTCGGTCTGACAACCATTTTATGACATGATCACCGTCATTCCTTCATGAACCTGGTCTATTGGCCTCATAGTACTTGAGTTTGGTATGTATTTCTACTTCCTCAAAAATCTGGACTTGACTTTATTAGCATCGGATTTCGCAAGCCGAATGTGTTGCTATATCAACCAAGGAAGCAGGGAGGTTGACAGTTGCCTTAACGTATTAGAACCTGGTTGCAATGGTAGAAAAATAACAGGCTTTAAAGTGAATCCGTTCGACTGTATTTGGATTACGTAAAGGTTGCTACAGAATATCTCTCTCCCATCTGAGGAGTCGAACAGCTGACTGAACAGAAATTGGATGAAAAGCCCTATCTACCTCACTGTTCTCAAAGTCGCGGTTTCAAATACAAAAATTCAAATTTTAAATTGAATCATATGAGTTAAATAGGTAACGAGAGAATTTTTTGACGAAATTTTAATGGACAAAACAAGTCTGTTTTTAAGGTAATTATGATTCATACAAATATATCTCGTCGAGTGTAGTGATCATTTGTAGGCAAAGTTGTGACAGCCAGATGTGGGGTGGGTAGAGAATTTGCAAACTGTCTCGGAGTTCTTAACTAGTGTGACAATAAAAAAAAATTTCTTCGAGAAAAAATTCATCCTGTTTCGAAAACTCGATTCTGGCTGTGAATCAGTCACTTCAACCCATTCAAGATAGTTAATTAGTTTTGACACCCATGATAAACTTTTCCAATCTCCTTAAAACATGAACATTTATTCCAACTCCGGAAATTCCGTCTCTGACGAGAAACTCAGTTGTCACATTCTAAACCAGAGTACTGAGTGGCTATCGGTAATTTTGTGCTCGGAGCAAAACACGAGTGAAAATAGAGAAAATCATTCGGTACAAAATTATTCGAACCCCAACGTTTAAGAATAAATCAGAAGTTTTTTTCAAGAAAATCGCGCACAACTACTCTTTGGCTAGAAGATCTTGAAACACTTCCTCCGGACACATGAGCACAGACTGACTGAATCATCGTGATCAGGGACGTGATACAGTGCACGGCAGATGAATAGGACCCACACTTTTCCCCGCATATTTCCGCCTCTGTAACCTTCAACAAAATCATATCCGGTCAAAACAACCAGATGGATAGTACATTGCGGCTTACCAAATTTCAAAACGAAACTATGTGCTATGTACTGATTTGAACAGAAAACGTGATAAAAGAAAGTGACAATGTCAGGGAGTCGGAAATCTCCCAGAAAACACGCCGTCCGCTAGGCTGAAGTCCGCTTTCTTCCAACCCACGGACAGGGTGCATGGTGAACGCGAACCAATGGCAAGGCCCGCGTATCCCACATAGCAGTGCAGTGGCGACGCGTGTGCCCATGGGCCAATCAGTCTATCGCACGTCACTGTTCACACTGACCACTGACAGACAACCTACTATCTACCCTTCACACGAATCCGCCAGCCAATCAGATCTCTGACATACTGAGATCCGACTTAACCAAGCACATCTGGGCACCACCATGGGCAATCAATGACAACTCCATATATGTCCATGTATTCCTTACCTTATGTTACATAAAGTGTTCACTTTTGGTTACAATTAAATACAGTTTCCACACTTGTTTGTGGTTACTTTTCCTTTGGGATTGGACTGAGGAATTACTAACTGTTTATAATCCAGAGGTTTCCGCACCGACAAAAGAGACAATAATATAGAACCCTCTCAGCTTGGCTTCGGTAGATACTACTCTATATCATATGGAGCCGCTGTTCTGCTTAGCGACCTCGATGCTTCTTTTCGGCGTACATTTTACAGGACCCGTGATTGTTCATTGGTCAATATTCACTTATTCTCGCTTAAGGGTGGTTGCTAATTCACTATTTGACAGGTAAACCGTGAAATTTTTGTACATCTGGAGAGCAATTATGCCCCGTAGGTTCTCATTTGAGTTTAGATCCGGACTGCAGGCCAGCCACTGCTTATCTGGATCCCAGGGAATAAGAGCCAACATTTTGTAGTGTACGGGCAGTAGACAGCAGCATTATCATGTTGGAATATGGCGTCATCTTGTAATCTGTTGGTCAGTAGCTGGAGCAAAATCCGTTCCAACGTAAGGAAGTACACAACGGAATCTTGTATACCTTCTAGTATAACTAGCTCACTTTGGCCGTTGCCTCAGAAGTCTCCCCAAACCTTCACTAAACAATTGTCGTTGTTTCTTCAGCCGGAAATTCTTTCTTCTTTTTGGATATCGTGTTAGCGACAATTCCAACCATCCGGTTCATTTAGATGAGTTTTTTCTGTAAATGAGTGGGTATCTTCCCACTTCTCCGTGCATGCTACATTTGTTTGAGTCCATGACAGGTGTTGTTCTTTATGCACTGATGTGAGAGCAATGTATCTTTTCATTTCTTTGTACTTCATCAGGGGTGCAGCTTTGAGCTTTATTTGTCACGTTATTTTCGAAATACTGAATACGACCAAAGCTTGTAATCACGACATGGAGTATGTGTAATTGGACGAATTATTCTGCGTTCGTCCGATTTCTTTGACTTCGTTTTGGGGGGATGACACATTTGGAACAAATTGCTCCACATATTCCCGTTACAGTCGTGTGACATTTATCGATCTCCTTCATGGACTGTAATTCTCATGCTGAGTCACATTTGGCAGAACGCAGATGGTATTCTCTTCTCGAAACGTGTTAGTTTTTTTCGTGTACCTCTGCTCAGTGAAAGTTCGGTTTCAGTTCTGTAACGTATTCCTTCTGGTTACGTGGATTTTCCCGGTGGAAGTGCGCCGAGATCTGGGTGGGGAGGGAGGGCTTGGTCCTCTACTTTTGTTATTCCTGTTTTCCACATTTTCCACTCCAGTTAGCACATGGGGCATAGCTACTATCCTTAATTTGGAACACCGCGCTGTATAGTTTATCCGGTTGTTCTGTACAGTTATGAATTTTTGTTTGATTGACAGTCCTTTGGACTCCACGTTTCAAGCACAAAGCTCGGGTCATCCGATCAACCTGCACCCGAGCTTGGCTCATCAGTGGCGCGTATCCTCTGCCACACCCAGGGTATGAACCCGGGCCTTTTCACCTTAGAGGCATGTGAGCTACCACTGCGCCACCCCGCTCCCATACAGGCTGATCCGAATCACCAAGTTAAGCTTGTCCAGATGTCGTCCCCTATAGCAGCCAGAAATGCCCGACAGTTTCGAATGGAGACACGGTACCTGCCCGGTTAACTCCGAGCGAATGCCTCCCACCAAATCAGGCCTTCTCCACAAAGATTCATCAATCTCACACACTACTCGCAAGTTATTGAGTGATATGGATATGGTTTTCTTGGAGAATACAGAGGTGGGAATATGCGAGAAAATGTGTGGTCCTATTATTCTATGGCGTACCGTATCACAATTGATTTGACGGAGTCAAAACTTGTTTTTTTAGTGCTAACCAAGGTGGCATTTTTCAATCAGTTCCGTTCCCTTTTCAGTTCATCCAGCAGCATCATCGCACTAATCTAGGGCTACAAGACAATTGATAGATTGAATACCTTCACTCAAGTGTTTCGGGCGTCTACCCACCTGTACACCACTAGGGAGTTGTAAAACACACTCGATTACACTATCAATGTGCAAATATTACGTTGTCTCCATCGTGCAAATTCACAGGCTTTACCTATGCAAGACAGACCGGTCAGACAGGGCTCGACTACTGAATTGATCAGCCCCTTTTAGGGGTAGTTTCTAACCCAGATTTTTGACATTCATAAAACAATCTGAATGACTCACGCGTTTTACGCGTGACGGGGCTGTGGGAATTCAAACAGAATGCCAACGGTGAAATTGTACGTGTCCTGTCAATTTTTCTGAGAGAATTGACATCAAAAATCATCGTGCTTGTGTGTGGGTTGGTGTATGAAAATATTTCCACGTCCTTCTTTGATCTGCATAACGGTAGCACTTTTCTCTCGACTTTAACTGTTACTTTAGAACCACAAAAATCATTATAGTCGTTGTTCAATTTAAATCACTTTTTATTATGTAATACTAGTACTATATTTTGGGGCGAGGGTCATGATCAGCTAAAGACTGCCAGTTGGAGAAGTGGCCGGTGGATTCCTGACCGAAGAAAATATCAACCAAGTTTAGTGTCTAAGCTGCGAAACCACATTTCACGTGAGGATTGTAAATTAATTCACATGGATTGCTTACATGATTTTTGTTGTACCAGCAGGGTTGTCGAAGGTTGGTTGGATAACTCCTATTCTGTGCGATTTCAGAACAAATTGTTTGAGTATCACATTTTGTTCTGATTAGGAGACGAACCGCTCGTTTTTACCATCAAATCACGTTCAACCCGAGTTACGGTTTTACAGCTACTACTAGTACCCGTATTAATAATATTAATATTACTGAAAACTGGATATTAAAGTCAGTGGATTGAATGGCGAATAGGTGATTAGCATACGATAATCATGAAATACCCCCGCCAACCCATTTACTATCAGTTGGATTGTCAATGTTCACTGCAGAGTATGCTACTAAGCAGTTTTCTGAGATGAAAAAGGCCCACGGGGGCACGTTGGGAGGGGGAGGGGGTATTCAACACACAGTAGAGCAACGTACCACTGTTACCGCGTCCGGATTGGCCCCAGTGATCAAAAGAGCCTGGGCGGCTTTTTCGTGATCACCTTGAGCAGTCATGTGCAACGGGGATAGGTCGTTCTGCGAAGGAGAAAACCGGAACGCAACCCAATAAAGAGTGATAATAGGGGAGGCGGGGAGGCAGGTTACCGAAGAGGGTACTGTCTCTGTGACTAGTTCAATACCGAAACGTGAATATGATTATCATAAAATAAAATAAATGGCATCGGGGAGAAAATCTTCGGTTCGGTAATTTGAAGTCTCGTAGGTTGGAAGTCAGACGCAAGCAATTCAGAATAAAGTACCACATTCACCCACACGTTATGCGAGTTGTTTGCGAGTATTCCAAATTTCGGATCAGCCATCACCCTTATATAAAAGCATGATTGGGACCAGGTGACAGCAACTTCCAGAATAACAAGAAGGGGTGTTGAATAAAAGTGTTATCTAATTTGTGTGGCAAGGGCTGGCCAAAAACAGTACGATTAACGGCCGAAATCGGTAGAGAATAATCCAACGTCACTGGACTTGTTAGATCTATTGGAATACCATGTGTGGTTCTCCATTCTAAGTCTCGATGTCATGGTTGTCATTCATTCTCATTATTGTCCTATGGGCGGTTTTGACTACAGGATATACCCCCTTGAGCTGAACACGGGCGCCAGTTTGTAGTATAAGAGTCCTGTTTGGTGTCTTTTATATTGTGAGGGCTTCTATACGCAGCCTCTGTTTCATTACCTTTTAGATCTACCTCCCATCAGAACCATTCCTTAAGAACCTCCCAATGAGATTGAACTCCGAGGAACTTTTCTCTTCCTCCTGTGTTACTCTCTCTCTGTCCCTGAGACTCCCTCCGCCCACGATTATTTTATTACTTTTGCCCATTACATGCCACTGCCCAGTCTCCGTCTTCTTGGTTGTTCCTTTGCTGGGAGTGGACGGCATTTTGGACATGGACCCAGTTTGGGTTTACCAAGTATTAATGGAGCCTGTCTCGCTTCCGTTTTAGACCGAGCGTCATCTTGAAACAATGTTTTCTTCTGTCCTTCCATCCCTTTTACCTGGTTTGAGCACCCCGGAAACGAACCGTAGGGGTAGCTTTCCAATCGTTCTCTTTGTCCAATACTGAGTTAGTGTAATATAGGTTGGTATCTGCTCTCATCACTTGCTCTCGAAAATACGTTTGAACCAAAATACGCACACAGCACACCACTGCGTAACTCACTTCGATTTTGTCGGACTATAATTAGAATCGAGCAACACATGTTTGGTAGTATAGGTTCAAACATCGTACAAAGAATACCAGATCTTTCTATACGGACAGTAGTTTGATTAAATTGACGTTTATTTGTTTAGTCATTTATTTATTTTTTGGGGGTAATTTATTTGCGTAACTGAAGCTTTGACACTTGTACAAATACTGCTTCCAGACCTCAAAGATTAAATTCTAAATTTCATCTCAAAGAAAAAGTTTCTATCAAGAAACCAATAAGTGAAAAAAACCTATTCAGGATCTCTCGTCAAGTCGTGATCTCGTATTATGCTATTCAGATTGCAACCCATTGAACGACAGCCATGAGGAGATGTTCAGCGATCAGTATCTCGTCTATGTTGGTCAAGAAAAGTGGGCGATCTCGAGGTCGTGCTTGCGAAACACAAGTTGAACTATAAGCACTCGCAACATTCGAACCCTGTTCGTCAAAAATGTCCCCTTCTCCCTTCAAAATACTACGATCCCAAGGTTTCACATTGTCAGTTTGGAATAGTTCAAACGAGCACAACTCTGTTAAACTTTTGCGTCATGCAGTTTACCGTCACACAAGATCTGATATGGTCAGACACAAATGTGTATTTTCCAGTCTGATCATCTGCACGACTATCCATCCTTCTGAGTACACATAATGCTCACAAAGAGAAGGACTTCTGGCGTGCATTCGGAAGGTGGGATTAGGGGAAGTCACACCAAAAAATCAGCAAGTATTTCGGTCTTTCAAGGCGGACAAAAAGAGGATGGATCAATCAGTTCAAGAATAGAAATTCAGGATCTGAACCGATGATTAAGTATTTTCGTTATTCAAGCAAGATCGTCGAAGGCGTGTTTGGAAACATATTTCTGATATAGGGACAGCAACAATGCAGCACAACTGTGATTCCTGTTTGTCAAGGAGCCATTTTGTGGAAAGGTTGGAGCCAGCTGGTATTTCTGGTTAAGTTTACCTATAAGTCCCAATCAGACATGTCTTGCCACTGTTGAGCACAATATACTGTCAGATGTCCGACGATGAGCATAACTCGACGGGTAAATGCTGTTGTATCACCCAGAAATGACTTAGCCATATACTGATGAGTGACGGTTTGAGCACGACAATACGATTTTGTTCGCAACAAAACAATCTGATTTCACTAAAGGATTTTACTAATGTACCATGTTTTGATTATTTCCCTATGGGAGGGGGGGGGTGTTTTTCGGCGAACAGTAAAGGTGCTACACAAAATAACAAGTCAGGAAAAATCGTGTGCGGATTTTATGTTGTTAGATCATCCGAACACATAGTTAAACCATTTTTGGAGACCTAATAAACATGAAGCTTTCAGGAACGAAGTCCTAGAGAGCTGGTCACCGTTCAGGTCAAGAATGTTCTCGGTACTCTACATGATATCGATCGTACGGCCCATAATTTGTTCGCAAATGCATACTCCTTTCTGTCTTGCCCTCAGAACGACGCATGTTATTTTCAAAGTTTTTCAAAATCTTTTAGCCCACGTGACATCGTACCATGAAACCGTGTGGGTCACGTGCACACACTTTATGCGGTGATATGTGTTAGTGTTCTATTTATTCTAAATTTATCAACAGCCCGTCCAAAACCGTCCGAGCGAAAACTGGAGACAAATAAGTCAGCATGAAAAACGCTCATCTGAGAACAATTTACCTAATATAAAGTTGAGTCATTTCAGGTGTAGTTAACGTGATTTGTAGCTAAAAGAGAAAAGAAGGTCAAAAATGATGTTTTTGTCTCTCTTTTACTCGTGAGTGCAGTGAGACGACCTGCTGCGCTGTGGCACAGGACCTGCGGTCATGACCCCGAAATTTCGAGTGAGGAGGCTTCCAACAATGAAGACGAGGCCGACGGCAGTGGATTGCTGTCAACCTTCAGCTGTGCGCAGCGATGAAATCCAGGGTTGAATAAACCTCTGAAGTCCTAATTGCCTATCCACAAGTTTAGTTCAGCTACTGTCAAATTTTGTCGTCCGGACGAACCCTGTCACCATTCACGGCATTCTATCCCAGACCTTAAAAAGACCATCCGACTTATTCTTTTTTCCAGGGCAAATTTGTCCAAAATATGCAACCTCTCACCGGGACAAGAAATTTCAAGCACGAGTTAATCACCTCAGTGTGACACCTTCGCTTAGCTTGTTCTCATAATGATCGAGTTCCTACTTAGCAAAGAGAAATTTTCTTCTCTCTCAGTTCCTATTTTCAAGGTGGCTACCCAGCTATAGCTGAATTCAATTTCTAGTTTGTTTGATAAAGATTAATCCGAATTGACTGACTTTCATCTGGAATATTTTTCAATTTTTCTTTTTTGTCTCCAAACGAATCGTTCGACACTTAGACAGAAGACAACACTTCTGTCACTTTTATTTGCACATCTCCGGTGGCAGTGCCACCGCTCTAGAACCTATGAGACGAAGTCGTGTGAAAAAAGATTCACATCAGCGGGGCATCACAGTTTGCGGGCGTATCTGTTGAGAATATAGAAAAGCACACTTTCCTAGACAGGGGCTCGATCGATTAGTGATTGGTTGATCTAGGAGCATCGTCATTTGATTGGATGATTCTGATCACCGGTTCGATCACCATATTTGTTGCGCGGATCAATACACATAACTAAACCGAAATTCATACTAACCACTAAAAAATTTTACCTTTCCTTTTTGATACTCTTTAGCATTTAAGACATCCAACAGACTAGTCAGAGTTTTTTCTTCATGAAATATAAAATCTTCTGCCCGTAGATCTGCGCGAACCTCAGTTTGTGAACAAAACAGAACTGCTACGCTCCAGTTCATGTTATGCTGAATAATAGTTTCACTCGAAGTAAGTGATATTTGTAGATGGCCGGTCATATAATCTCGGAAGCACGCGACCGGTTTCGCGTTTACTACCATTTATTAAGTATGCGAATTCCGATAACTTCCGGCATCCTTATACTTGAGCTTTGAGAGTGTTTCATTCACAATGATCTCCTGTACGCATCGGAATTGTGAGCGGAGAAGAAGAGCCTACTAATGAATAACAGCTCCGATTTGCTGACAGTTCCATATGGGTTAGTCACTCCTAACCTCGATAGAACTTAGCCATCAATTTATATATACAAACTACTCGGTTCAGATATTTCAAATAGCCACCTCAGTTTAGTCGTTCTTCGGGTTAGCTGCAGATCACCCACATAGAACTGCCAGTGAATCCCGGTTGTGATTCCTTAGTGAACTGTCCTAAGGGGAGCATCCATTTTACTCAACAATAAAAATAATGTCTTCATTAAGTTGGCCAATGAGAATGCCGAAAAATAAGGACCATTCAGAGTGCTTGGTTACCAGACATTGTGAGCGCGAGGTTTGGGAAGCAAATAACTCACTCTTGTTTTGAGATTTGCATTAGCTCCTCTTTTGAGCAGTGTTTCCACCACATCAGCATGCCCAGATCTGGCGGCACAGTGCAACGGGGTGAGTCCGTCTCTTGTGCGGGCATCGACTTCGGCTCCGGCATTCAATAGTTCATTCACCACTTCATCTTTGCCCCATTTTGTGGCAACGTGTAACGGAGTGATGGAGTTCTGTTAAAAAAATGGTGGGTTACCAGGGTGAGGGTTGTAAGATTTCACATCACTGAACTCCGGTGTCAAATTGATGTATGCTACTAATACAGAGGCATTCGCATAACAAACATCGCTCTCCTATTACCCTGTTTGCCAAGACCTTTTTGTTCAGCTGATATTTAACCGATAAATCAATATCGCCCAGCTTGTGTTTTGATTGGTTCCCAATTGGCCAATCACGTCCGTCCACGTATTGTGCTGAGGTTACTTGTTAGACGACGCAGTCGTTCTGAATTTCCGATGAATAGTTGCTCGGCGCTGATGTTGTTCCCGTTTGCGAGTTACCGGCTTTACCAGCTACCCCACCCTCATCGAAAATTATATAATGCAGTGCAAGCCAGTTGCTAAAAGCAGCAAATGTCTACAATATGATTCATTCGTCGCTGATTATTGGCTCTAGTGAACTTCTCAAAGTGCATCTCAAGCAGAATTAGACAGATTTATTCTGACAGAGTACGTTAAAACATACAATTCGAATAGAAACCAAAATTTTATCAAATCTTCGGTCCTTCAGTGAAGAACTTCACTTGTCCGTAAACCAATTCAAACGTTCACGATCAATGGAAAAATGAAGATTAGAAATATTTAAGTTCTAATCGAGTTTCTAATTCATTGGAGGCTTGACCAGCTTTGATGATATTGCTCTATATGAAATCCCTACACTGTTGTACCATCGATGGAATCTGTTTGGATAAAGATATTGGGGTTAACTGCGATGATAGGAGATGCGCAGATTATACGGATGACCGGACCAAATCCCCAAAACTCTCTGTTGTGCTTCCATTCTGTCAAAAGTAGTCTTGGTTTAAGTGTCTGTTCGTAGCATCTCATAAAGAAACCGGCCGATCAGGTTCAGTTGAGTCACGGTCAGCTCGGTCTTATGATCCGATTATACCCCGTTCTGTTGATCTGTTGGTGGTTGACAGTAAGAAATTCACAGACACTGGATCAATAAACATTTCAACAAAACTGAAACTTTTGTGCTCCGCAACTCTATGTTTCAAGATTACTGCTGCCAGTGGTCCCTGAAAACCAGAGGGGTATATTTCTTCGGCTGATAAGTACACGTGAGTTTTTAACAAACAGTTACTTCTTCTACACAAATGTCGCGGACGAACCTGCTGAGAATATCTGCGTTGTACGAAATTCACTGCGTCGTTATTAACGGTCATCCGAAATTTTCTATTTTTTGATGCACGGTGATCAGTAACCTGCACCTAGCTTCCTTTGGTTTCCAGAGAGATATAAAGCAGGTTTCGACGCTTTGTACCCGTTTTGGTTCCATTACTTTATGACTGTCTGTGCATTGTTGTTCGAGACTGTAATCATCTACCCACGTATCCCCTACTCGCTTTTGGTTTGAGTGACCAGTGTCCTATACCGAACAGGGGTAAAGCTGTTCTGGGCAGAGGAATCACAAACCATCCTAAATTTTTCCATTTAGCACTGAAAGCCCCTGTTTCAACACGTGACAATGTTTTATTGACGTTGGACCCAGAATATACTCACGTTATTTACAGTGACACTAAATGCAATATTCAACTTGTGTTGTCCTATGGAAACAGTGATTTCTCGTGATTTATCCGATTGCGTTTTCTATTGTTGTTCCGGGTTAATGCCTTTCGTAGGCCCCTCAACAGTCATACGACAGCCCGAAGCCTGTTAGTAAACGATGTGATAAGCAATGAGTAGTATGCTGTTTCATCTGGATGTGAGGATAAAATTTCCCCGGAAGCACATGACTGGTCCTGCGGTTGTTGCTCCTCATCAGGTATGCGTAATCGGTACTCTCCTGCCCAGTCATCCTTACATTTGATCACTCTAGAGTTGATTTACGGCTGTCATCTCATTTGAATCATATGGAGCGTTCAAGTTCTGTCATTCACACACAACACCATACTACTCATTTCGAAAATCCATACGTGGTACCATGTGTCCTCGTTCTGAAGGTTTGCCGTGTTAACCGACGAAACAACTTTGGAGGAGTCACCGTGTGATTATAAAAATGAAATCTTCGTCCATACGATCTCAATGAAATTATCTCTGATCTCAATTTGCCGCTCAAATTCAGCCAATTTCCCCGATTATCCGACGATCTACTGACTTGGATTCGTGCAAAAAGAAACGTGTTACTTTTGGAAAATATGGTGATGACCACGAACAAGTCAAGGCTCTTATCTCGTTTATTTTGCAAAAAACATACAGTTTATGTAGAATACTAGGTGAAAGAAATCAAACCGGCTCTCTTGAATGGATATTTAGTTCATGTCCACGACTGGCCAATTCCTTTGCAGCCGCCGATTGGTTGAATCCATTGCGCTTAGACAAAACAACGCTTGACCGCTTATAGGTTGGCTTCGCTCGATTCAGTAAGGGAGACTGTCCGCGGCTGATTTCGTCCCGAAATGACTGGGCCATCGGACCACTTTGCTGGTCTGAGCTAGGCCGTCGATTTTGAAAAGATGAAGAAGTGCTGTCTGCTAACGAAATCAGGCCGTCGATTGATGCGACAGCAACTACCCTCACCCCCACTTTATCGCAGAACTCATGCCGGCTGACGCAGCTCGTAACAACAAGGGTCGGACATGTGTACTCACCAAGTGTAGATGTCATTCCTGTAGTTTCCGCAGACTCTTCTTTGTTTACAAAGGATGGTGAGTCACCGTCACCAATTATTGCGCTTCAAACTAACTGGTTCGAACTGGTACCCAGTAACTTGTCTTTGGATTAGCTGATCAAACGGTCAACCCCGTTTGATGTAAATACATGTCCTGTTGACACTGGTCGAACCAGAGCAGTGATGGTACAAACCAATCAATTTTAAACCAACGGCTTATCCCCTCGGTTGTTCCCTGAGTACAACACGTTCTTACACATATTGCTTCAAACTGTGAAACCCCGAATAACATCGGCGTTGTGTGTTCGAATATATCAATCGATCGTTTCTGATCCAAGCAACATCACTCTGCATCCGTGATGGATTAGAGAAGGACAGGGAATTCAAACACTCGGTTCCATTTGCACTATCACCACGGAACGCTGAACCAGGAAGGCCGCCTTACTCTAGTGGGTATGGGAAAAAAGAATGCTCCATTTGACTTTTAAACGCGCGCCATCACCTAAACTAATGGTAGCAGGCTTCTATATTTGGAAGTGCACTGGTGACCTCGAGACCGAAAAATTGGTAAGATATGTTTGTGAGAACCAAAGTCAGTTGATTTTTGGTAAATTCACAATTTTAGTCTGCCAGGAAAATATGAAATAAATAATTAGGGAACACTGAGAACTGCAATTTTTGCATACCCAACTCATTTCTGTTCCAAGTAGATTTATTCACCGCTACCTTATGCCAGTGTTTATCATCTAATGCCAAGTGAGCATGTCGATCATCGTAGAAACGGCAATCTTCGGAATCCGGACCAACCGGAATTCATGGTTACAAGTTTGTGGATTCGTGCTAGGCACTGCTTCGCACTGCGTATAGGGAATGGGGTGTCTGAGAGGAATGGCACCTCTGAGGAGGTAAACTGTGGTGTCCCTTGGGGCATCCTTCATCTTTTTGGTTTCCGTCATTTACCGAGCTCACACCTGTGCCTCCGAGAAAATGAAGCATGCAGCAGTGGCTACATCCCGGCAAACCACTCGACAAGTGGGCTAAATCAATTGGAGGGTAACCAAAGTCGAAAAGCCTCGGCGGTATGGTGTTCGGAATGCGAAGATAGATACTCCAGAAGGGGCGGACGAGATCTGCTGATCCAACAACTATAAAGGAAACTGTCCAACCTACCGGGCCCGGTATTACGGAAGAGACGAATGAGCCGCGCAACAGGTCACCTGCTCATCTGGAAGAACCTCGATACCTTACAGGCTGCAATTGGTTGTGCGAAGGCTAAAGGTGCATCCTCGGAAAAAAGGGCCGGATGAGATACCGTCAACTTTCTTCCTACTCCGGATTGGGCGATCGAGTAGTTCGACATTCCCGAACAGTGCTGGGGACGCTGCCTCGTACTATATTCCACGAATAATTTTCGTGATATTCATAGAGCCGACTTATCTTCTAGCGAGAAATAACCACGTAGAAGAACAAATAAAACAGAAGCAAAGAGATGAGAGGGCGGCCTGGCAAATCAACCAACGGCCAGACAAGGTCACGTCTGGATTGGGCGAATCAATAATCTACAATTTTTCTCTTGCGTATTAAATGCCATACTATCTGAACATCAGTCAGTACGCGCTTATGCTTGATTGTTCGATGTTGTTGTTGTTGTTGTTGTTGTTGTTGTTGTCTTGTGGCTGACTTGTCCTGAAGTGCCCTAAGAACTCGTAATGGTGAAATTTGTCGGATTAGAGACAGTGATCAAGGGAAAGAGGATTACCAAACAATTAACTTGTTTTCATTATTTCGGTTCCGACAAATTGCAATTGGCGTGAAACTGTTGATTGGAAGCAACCATCACATCCTCTAGACCCGGTAAATGCATAAAAGGGAGAAGGGGTGGAGAAGGTGAGTTAGTTTCTCCTATGTTTATCAGACAACTGGCATGTGGTTTTGGACAAAAGCTTCCATATCCAATGGGAAAATATCTGGCTAGTGATCCCATCAATGACTGATGGGTAAATGGACCGGAGAAGAGCAAAACCAGAAGATAAACAAGAAAACACGGTTACATTTGTATGGGAAAACATTGTTTATTTTCACCCTGTGTAAACAAGTTCTTCAGACTGAGGTCTGTTCTCTAATGCATGATTCATCACGCTATGTCAATGCTCAGATCGACATTGAAAGCGTGGAGGCACCAGTATACCGCTGTTCCGTCTACCTTGTCAGGAATTATCGTCACTAATCTTAGCTCCAGTGCTGTGCAGTGCAGTGCATGTCCCCACGATGCGTTTCCACTGAATAGAGTGAGTCATTTCATTTAAATTTTGATTTTGACACCATCTATCTTCATTCACTTTTTCGCGAAAATTCCAGGTCTCCAGATTTTCTTATTTCATTCTCCATTGTGTTTCAAATTTCCCAGAAGAACTATCCGATAATTCAAATGAGCCAGAAGATTCTTCACTTTGTTTCAACTTTTTCCCCTGGAGAAGGCTCAAATACGTCTCATCTACAGTTATAGCTTGGGTGAGACTTCCCCATCTACTCAATCCGTTTTCATTCAGCAGGTTTTCTTGTCGTTTAGTAGGCTCCGGAGACCGTCTATGCCATTTTAGAATTAATTTGAGAAACCAACATATTGATTTCCGAAATTATCACATAGATTTGGAAAACGATAAGTTTAACCGGAGAACCGAACGCAATGGTTGGTCATCGCATAGGTGAAGTGCATTCCATTGATCAACTGGCCGTAGGCCACTCTGACCGACGACTGTTCGTTGTGACCGCCTGTCTTCCCACGCTCTTTCCGTGCAAAATGGCGCAGACCCCAGTCATGCGACTTGCTTACAGATGAACGTCTGTTCGGTGGATCACCAGGCTCATGTGATCTGAGCGGAAGAACCAAGTTGTCCTCAACCTAACAGTGGGAACGACGGCGCATTGCGTCAGACGTCTATGGGCTAGCGGAAGCACTTCAACTATCCAATAGACGGAGTTGTGATACTGGTCTCCGGACAACATCGCCATTCGGTTCGTAGATATGATGCACTTCACCGATGCGATAATCAAACCCTGAGTTCGGCTATCAAATTATGCTTATGATTTTCCAAATCCATTTTATAATTTCTCAAATCAGTCTTAAAATGGTATAGTAGCCACTGGTGATCATTTAGTGGCCACTACTAGTTAGTCAGCGATCACGGTTTAGGGTACAGGAATCAAACCTGTCCGGTGCTCCCACAACGCGGGTCACAGACGTTCGCGTGGCTTGCCCAAGCCTATCAAGCCCCGTAACTGGTAGGGAGAACTCAAACGTGATGTGACCTTGCACGGTATGAGGGTGTCGGTAATTTCTGGTTACTGTGTCCTAGGCCGTAAATGACCAGCAGTGTCTACGAACGATCTCTAGAGGCAACTAGACGACAGAGAAAACCCATGGATCATATTCATTTCAAGGCCTCCGGTCTAGTTGCCGATCCATCTCTAGCTGTGAATCTCCAATCTTCCGAATTAGTTCCACCAGTGCCTTGTCCGATGCTCTTTCTCCGTGAATTCCGTTCGAAAGCGCATATTGATCGATGAAACGGAGTTCTATCAATCAAAGCTTTCTCCCAGAATAAGTGAAAGATTTTTGGGACGCTCTACCACTTGTTTTATATCACCTGTGTTGAAGAACAGAATCAACAAATTGTCCCCGTTGTGAGTAATCCCCCCCCCCCCTACGGTACATTGTCTGCGCTGAATCGACGTTCTAACCAACCCCCTCACATTCTTTCCCTCGATTTCGCGTTCCTTGTTGTACCAGATAGGGCGATTCACGACAATGATGACGAGAGCGGGTTGGGGACAAAATTGACATTTGCAAGGTGAAATCGTATACACAAGACCGCACACAAAATAGTTCAAACAAACCATGAGAGAGACTCACTTTTGCGTTATGATTAACGTTGGCGCCTCGTTCAATCAACAGTTTGGAAATATTCAAATTGCCATAATGTGCAGCAATATGCAACGGGGTGAATCCACTCTGGAACGAGGGTGTGCATGTGTGTGGGTATGGTTAGGATTGTGTCATGGTATTCGGTATTGGCAAAATTCGAACGTTTTCAATAGTTTATGGAGTAAAACGCAGTGGTTCTATTGTTAGTGGACTGATCAAAGATAAGTCGACAAGGATGCAACGGATTCACGAGAACGCCCAATTACAATGGAGCCTGGCCTGTCCTGGGGTTCTGGACGGTACACATCTAATTTAGGTTCTTAGTTTTACGATCTCGAAACTAGGAGAGTGAGTGAGAGAGCAAGAGGGTGGGTGAGTGACCTATGAATCGTGTCATTTTGGGGGAATGGGGGGGGGATATCCTTGTCCTGTTTCGGGCCTATCCGGTTTTGAATAATTTGTCATTATATGAACGGTGGAAAGGTTAGAAAAGTAATGAGCTGTTGATATCAACTTTATTTACAGTTTGCACCCTGCAAGTTCGGGTTATCGAGGAGTATCGTATTTCTATTTAGTCAAACATTTGCACAGACTTGGGTTCACAGTTAAGTCAAACAGATTTATCCTAGACACCTCATCTAATTGAGGAGGTAAAAAAGAGGGGACAGCCTGAAAATTGTTAGGAAATCTAGTTGATACTCGCCCCCGGTTTGTGAGGATTTTGGGTCAGATAGGGAACAGCAGAGTTTCTATGGGTGGCAATGAGAGAGGGTGTTACATTTGGATAGATCACTGTATTGTGGGCTTGTGCTATCTGCAAGGATTTTGTGAACGAACCTTTTAGATGTTGTCAGATGTGGTAACCAGATATCCATGCCAATAAGAGTGTGGGACAAAAAAATCTTCCAGTTTACGAAGGTAGAGAGACCGCGGAATAGAATTAAGAATGAATGAGTACTCTTGAAAAGTGCTTCGCACAGACTTCACTGATCCATCTAAGGACTTAATTATACGGTAGGCTAAGAAAGCCACAGCATCTCCGGTGGACCTGTTTGGTTTATGGGTTGCTTGGATAAAAATTACCATAATTTGTAGGTCTTTCCGATTCCGTATTTGTATATCCACGGATATGGTGTAAATGCTGAAAATCTACCCAATCTGGTGTATAAAGCAACTACTAACTTGACTGGAAGCTTGAGTATTTCTTATGATCAGTTGCCAGACTAGCGAAAAGGTATACTCAATTTAAAAAAAAATCACAATGACTCGTGGAGGTGGCGACCTCTCCCTGATTTTCAGGACTATTAACTGTTCAATAACGAATGGTTCATGGATTGAATGGAATGAATAAGCGGTTGGCTTGCCGTGTGATTGGTGCTCTCATCGTTCCTGAAAGAAAATATTACCACTGGTTGAATGAACTTCCGAAAACGTGTACTTCTACCGCTCTCTGACTTAACGCAGTGATCGAACACACATTGGTGCACTGTTTTCTCAGCTCAACTTTGTAAGTAAGGGCTGAATACATTACTTCTGACATCACACAGGTTGTCATGCACTGAACTTTGAGCAACCAAAGGTCATGGGTTATTCCCTATTCCATATCCACAAGTATGCAATTATGGCTTTAGAATTTATTTTCTCATCAGTTTGAATTCAGTGATTGATTGAACTATAGCGTTGACTGATTGGAACGCACACAAATATGCACACTCACACGTACATAAACACACACGTGTGCCAGTGAGTACTTTCTGACTGACTTCCTTGGTTCTCGCTTCTGATTGGTTGGTTTTGAAATAAACTTATCGATCACAGCCATGGTCGTACGTGTCCCCCTAAAATCTATCTGACGTTGCAGTGTCCGATCAGAGCAGCTAGCTACAGTCTGTTTTCACTTCCGAATGATGTTTGCTTGGGCGAAGAATTCGTGTTTTGTGATTTCGTCTTCATAGCATAACATTGCCCGAATTATTAGCCGTATTTGGCAAACCCGCTGTTCTAAGTTTTTAGCATAATTGAATAAGAAACACAATACTGATGCAAAAACAATCAGATAATGGCTTTTCAGAGCAAAATGAACCCGGAGGAAATTAGCTTTACGTACATAGACCCACTGCCACGTTATACGTAAGTTTGAGGAGGGGGGGGGGGGGGGGTTATTGTTCACTTGTGTATTACGGTTTTCACTGTTGTGAGAAAGATAACGTGGTAAACAATTTATGATTCACAAATTACACATTTGCTTTGAGTTCACGGCTATCAGTTGAGAGGAGTTTCCACGAACCAACTGTGTCGCTTGGTACTTATGTCATTGTCGGCTACTACAAAGAGGGTCATGGGTAAAAACAAGACTTCGTAAGGGCTAGGAAACATGTGGATCTTTTCAATCATTGATATGGATTTCTGTTCTGTGGATAATGGGATCGACTGTATCTGTTCTAACTAATCCATCCCATAGTAACGACACAACATTTCTGGTCATTTCCTTCCAGCCCCTCTCCCCCCCTCTCCGTGCACAGCTGACTAGCACAGATCATGCACGAGTGAAGACAAAATGATGTTGATGATGATAACGGTAATTCCGGTTCACGCCACATCACTCCATCTAATTAGATAAACAGTCAACCGAATTTGATTGGTTTCAGCTAATTAATAGCCCTTTTTAGAGTACTTTAGCCTCTGTTTTTCAAGGAACTAAAATAAATTGCGTAACCACTTTTGTCCTCTTATTCGCCGTGGTTACTGTGCTAGTTCAATCAATAGGATGTAAAATCAAAAAGTGAACATAACAGGAAAGCTGTAGCTGGTAAAAACTCGTTTCTCTGCTTTGCACCGAGATAAACTTTTCTATTGAGAACTGTTCCCTGGCTTACATCAGGTTCGGTTGTGAGATACAAGCATTTCGTTTCCTTTCTGCGGACGCCAACATTAAAAAGCATTTCCCAAAACACTGGATCCCGCATAGAAACGTGGTTTGATCAGAACACTTTTCCAAAAAGCCCACAGCTTTTTTACTGCTGATCAAGTGAACAATGGAATTAAAATTATACCAACAAAACCCATCTAGCCAATGTTTATTCTGAAGGCCTCAGAGAGCACCACGATGCAAAACAGAGCCATAATGACGGCGTAAAGTGAACGGGTCACTTTATTTATTCCTGTTTAAAGTAGCCATATTTTAATAATGTACACATACGTCATCACTTAAGCTCTGTTGTGAGTTGATCATTTATGGCAGTCCAATTACTCATGTAACACACGTTTATACAAAACTAGAATTCCACGTTCTCTCTGACGGGTATGTTAACCTCAATGCCTCACATCTTTTCTACCAGTTTAATTGTAGTTGTCGTGGCTGTTCAGTCCAGTTCTATTCATGTGGTCATCAACTTCGCACTTTTATGCTCTGATTTTGGTTGCTACGTCATGGCTTCTTCCTTCTGATGGCAGAAGGAATAGAAGCACGTGGTAAAAAGAGCCGAAAACAAAGTGAGAAACGGAAATCACAAAGACAAAGAAGCGGCCTGAGGGCTACTCCGCCACCGGCCGCGACACCTAGCTACATCACTGATTGTTTCCAACCCCTTGGTAGGTGGTTCTTGTGAACCGCAACCCAGATGTCTAACACGTTATACTTAGCCAAGTGCACCTGTCAAGATTTTCTCGACTTTGTGTCACGTCATCGACTGACCATCTTCACCCATCTTCCAATCGGTACCTGCCGCATAGAATTGCTTACATGACGTGCACGTAGGTAGAAAAGAATAAGACGTTGAAGACAGAGGGGATGATCACATACCGAAATGGCTTTTGCATTCCGTGACTCAGACAAACTGCTTAAGACAAATTTTGTCAAGAAATCCAGCGTTATCTACCGCAAAGCGTCTCCCTTTAGCTGGTCACTGAACTGACTTGCTCTGCTTACTGACAGTGAAACTACAAGACCGAAAGGCAAGGGTGTGTTCGTTTAGTGAAGCTATTCGAATGATACCAGACCGCATCCCCTAACCTTCATTTACCAAAAAGACAATTATTGTATACCATCTACTTTCCAGGCATTAGTCATGCAATCCCACATGAATTACTGGCTCATCTATCACAAACATATTTCCCACTGTCTATTCCATGCACCGCATCAAAACAGAAATGATACAGTTACGTTGTTAGCAAAGGTGAGTGAATAAAATAATCGTATTTCTCGGTCGTCGTCTCATTCTCCCATTTGTAGATTGGATAACAAGGACCCGGTGTTTTATTCATTGCTGCAACTAATTTCACACTCCTACTTATACCTTCGAGTGCACTCAATGTCAGAAGGTGATCAGGTTTCCTTTCTAATCAGAGCAACACGAGTGATTGTCTTTGCTGTTAAACCTATTATTATTATTATTATCATTATTATTATTATTATTATTATTATTATTATTATTATTATTATTATTTATAAGTTGTACATCATTCCAGAAGGGAGAAAATATAACGTCAGTAACATGGCTTTGCCGGTGGAAAAACTATGACTGGCCGACGTTTCAGTTCCCGTGGGTAACCTTGCCTGTAAAGCTGCTTTGAGTAAAGTTATCTACGGTAACCGAATGGTGTACCTGAAAAGTATATGTCGATACCCAACTAGTTATGCTGTCATACCTCAGATCGGATTAGGGTGTATGATCAGCTTTTGCAACCCCGTCGCCATCTTCAGTTGAGTACGACAAGACTGCCCTATATCTCAGCTTCCTTTCAACTTTGCTATAGAGGATGTCCTACGGAACGCTTTGTCAGGTCTTCTAAGCCGTGGGATTGAACTTCTTCCAGGGAACAGACTTTTTGACGCAGAGTGTGCCAATGCTCTGTCTCACAGGTGCGAAGATTAAATCGGATTCAAAACGGTAAAAAGATGAGGAAACATGCCTCATTTGATGTTGTAACAGAATAATCAGTTAACTTAGCCAGTTTTCGTCAAATCTCGTTATCCATTCATCAAGGAAGCACACGGAAAGTAAGGCGTTTGAAATGCGTGATCGCGTGACAAATGAATTTCGATCATATATATCAACTCTTTTTGAATACTTTCATGTCGACCTCGATTCAATATGAAAATTCCGAGCATTAATTTGCAAAGCAAAAGCTGTTTGATGACCAACAGCAAAACTGTACTGATACTGCGAAACGGGTGGAACGGTCCGAAATGCCACTTTCTTTCCGCTTGTGAAAGGATGTTCCGGAGAGTAAACTATCACCTCTCTGAGTCCATGAAGTATCCATCAGATTTGTACTTTCACCGCCTTACACTCATGTGTTCCTTGAATGTCACGAAAAGTTGTTGCACTATTTTCAGACCAAACACGGACCATTACAGTGCTTTATTATTTCCTAATTATTTATTGATTTCTTTTTTATTCAATAACCGTAGTAAAGTACTTCTTGAAAGGAGTTGAGGACAACTTAAGGCTGCCAATTGGGGAGTGACAGGCTGCAGTGCTGAGATTCGAACCCGGGATTGAAGAACTCTATGCCTGCATTGGTGACCGCTTGACCAATGAATGAAATATATCCTTTACCCGTATTAATAATAGTATGATATGTGGGGAAGTGCTCAAGAGAATCTAGCCCAGTTTCCGTATTCGGATACAGTGGGAAGCGTAAGAATAGCCCAATTGCATTCACGACACAGGTTCAGATACATCTCGAAATCACGTGTTGGGTTGAATCGCATTGATACAACTGGGTGTATCTAGTCTTTCTTGTGTGTATGTCTGGTGTTCTTGGATGGTATACAAATGCTGACAGGTACACCATCCCAGTTCCCAGGAGACAAACACACTGACTATTGAGGGTCGAATTTTTTCATTCCTAGTATTCTATAATGAATTTGTCATTGATTAAAACGCATCTGAATTTCTGACCAGGTACCACTAACTGGATGTGATCTAAGAGAACCAAGTGACCGTTTAGCAATCACTGATTATGAAAATTAAAGCAGAGAAATGGACTTATTTGTTGTGATTGGTTCGACTGATTTATAAAGGAAGACCTCAGTATTTCACAGTCAGCTGGACACTTGCAAGTGAACTGTTGTGCATCTTTACGCGGGTAAACTGATATACCGTCTCAGTTACGGCAACCCCACTGGTACTAAACCTTCATGGTTAACCCGAACACGTCGGTTACAGCACTAGAAGCATAATGTTCGAGATATTTAAAAAGCAAATTGAATTTCTCAGAAATGCGATCACGCGTTTGACTGGATCTCATTCTTACCAGGTAGTACGCCTTTCTGGAATGCAGCACAGTCAAATTTCACGAACTGATCACAAATGATGGTTGATGCGTTGAATCTGAGCCTGAGTTTTGTATGAAGGTAATTTCACTAGCAAGTTCACACTTTGTGATTCACTGTTTATTTTCTGGAACATGCTTTCATTTGTATTTTGTTGACAGATACTACTGGCAAGTCGGTAACAGACAACATTCCGTCTAACCAAACGAAACGACCAGTCTGCGTACAGCAAACGGTTGTCATCGTTAACTATGGACACTAAAGACACGGGTTCGATTCCAACCACCACTGGGTACTCCCTATTTGGAAGTCTTTCATTGGCAGCCGATCCCTTCCAGAAATGTTATACTCTGCCGTATAATAAATAAAGGAATTAAGTAATACCTATTTATTTGTTCATGAAGTCTACCCGTGGTGATTCTATGTCCTACTCCCGTGCAATACGAGAAATTCCATTTGGTCCAATCACTGTTCATTTGTCCAGTGTACACTACAATCATCATCCATGCACTTCCATACACAACTAAATACAACGTGTGCGTATGGTTCATCTTAGTATAAGCTTGGATATTGTTTGTCTTAATGCGTACGTCTAGCACGCACTATCAACTTCTACATCACGTGACAGCGTTTAGCAAGTTTGCACTTACCAATCACATTGCACATCGATCGATACCTGTATGGATATGTTGTCCTTCACATATTTCATCCCTATTTAAATACCGTATTTTGTGTGCCGAAGCACCAATACATTCCACTGTCAGTTTGAGTGCCTTCTGATTTCATTTCGGTCAACTGTGTCACTACGCAAACACTGTCTCGCGGATCGACTCGTGGAAATCACTGTGAACATGCCCGGATTACTGGTTCCGTTGTAAGCCTGTTGTTTTAGTTAAAACTTGTTGATGGGTATTCAGTCAGTCAACCAATCATTGGTTACCAAACTGGTTGCCCAAATTCATATCATCATTACGTGAAGATGTTCACTCTGGCGTTCCTACTCAGGTGTTCATATTGCTGACAACAATGATAGTCTCTGCACATGTTGCGCCTGGCACACACAAAAAGAAACTATCAAGAAAGAACAAACGTGTACCACAAGTTGTCCCACTTTATCAGAATGCCTAAGAAATAGCCACGTCCCGCTTCCCGCCCACAAACCCAAGCATTAACTGCTCTCTCCGCGGTTATGACTCATCGAGTGTTGACAGTCGAGCAAAACAAACTGTCCACAATTTGGCCCCACAGTTCACCAAAACGTGGCGTGTTACAAGAATGTTACAGAACACTAGAGAACGTACAATGCACGCATGTGAAGTCAGTGAGTCAACCGGTCCCAGGTAGGCTGGCTAGTGGACCATAGATTAGTGTTGCATTGCTGGGATTAAAATTGTTTGCCTGACCCATTCCCAATCATCAAATTCACCTTAGGTATTAACACAAACATCATCATGTGAAGGAGCCACACCCGAAGTGAGATTGATGTCTACTGAAACCCAGGGCGATGAATATGTTTCCCTGCCTATCTGCTTGTTCAGACAACGGAAATGGGTGTTGCTAATAGGGTGACGGCGATGATGAAACGGCGAGGCGGACGAGCGGAAGATAATTTGACCTGATTCTGATGAGCCATAATAGGACACACCCTGATGCATAATTCGACCTTGAAGAGTTCCCATCTAGATATGGCCCTTATTCGTCAGAGGCACAATCAATTTGATATTGTGGTTTTTATGGTCTAAGATTCGTCCCGGCAATTCGGACAGGTTAGGAACAAAGGAATGAATCTAATCGATATTGGCCGTCGATTTTGTGTGCTGTCAGTCCGCGGTCAATAACACATTCTATAGGTAACTAAAAGGTCAGTATTGTTAAGTCCCCTGCGTTTTTCGTAACCAAAAGTCCACGCCACGAGTCGAGTGAATCACTCTCAACTGTGTGCTATTCTTTCTATTAAGAAGTGACCGGTGAGTCAGCCAAAAGAAAAAAACCCAGAACAATTGCTGTATTTCATCAGGATAGTGGTTGCGTATCATTGCATATTCCCTTGAATTGCTAGTTCCCAGTTGGCCGTACCATTATACGTGGAGGGTCACTAACTCCCGACGTGGAGTGTCAGACGCGACACGAGCTTTAATCTACGGCGACCAGATGTTTGTGGTATGCGAAAGAACTACTGCTACTACTACTACTGTGGCCGAGCGTACATGCTACTTACCGAGTAAGTAAGTAGTTGATTGCTCAAAGCACAATTATGAGTAGTTGTGGGTTGACAGCTACCGCGATTACGTCAGACGAACCTAATGCAATAAGTTAAAGAAGGGCATGTGAATCACGTGATCACATCGGACAGAATAGCAACCGTTTTCAAGTGGACCGGATAGCTATTATGCAAACAAGCATTATTGTAACATGTGGTTAATTTGTTGATCTCCCGACGAGCAGTTCCTAGTAAAATACCCGTTTACCAGGTACGTCTTGTGAATCATAACACAACAACAACTACAACTACAACAACAACAAAAACTACTACTACTGCTACTACTACTTCTGCTTAATACAATACATGGGTGAAAATCTGCGGAACGTCACAAACATCTCTGCTCGAGTGCCAGAATTATTCTACACCGATTATTTAACGCCCGTGAAAGGGGCACACGTGAGAATCAAACCGATTTCAGACTCACCCATGGTTGTATCTATCATATTTTTACCTTTCGACACATTTTAGAGCATAGGCACACTTTGCGTAGATCCACAATCTCTGGCTTCCTTGATCTGAAGATGACTTTCAACCCGGTAGACCGGAAAGTCCTCTGACACCACTTCTCATGCCAGAATGTACCTGGAAAATTCATCTCCCAATCCCAGTGCTTGTATGCGAACAGTCGAAGCCGAGTTCATACTAACGACCATCTTTCCTCCGAGTTCATCAAGGGAAGTCAAATTTGTCAGGTTTGCTCTCTGCTGCCATTTGTTTTCAACTTTATAATTGAAATAGATTTAGACAGACAGTACTCTGTCTGATTTGAAATACGAGCACGGTATTGTGCTTCTAAGTGAAGATACCGATAAGTTAACATTTTCTCTGTGAAGTCTGAACAAGCGGTTGATATTTGGGATGCTTATTGCACCTTCGAAGTGTGGAATGCTGTTGCAGGACTGGATTCATCCTACACCAACCCTCCTCATACCAGATGAAATAGATAAGTTCGTTACAGTTACATTTCACCAGGTAATCGGTTATCGTAAGATTTATCGTACCGTATACAAAAGGCGAGTTTGGAATTCGCAGGTTTGAATCACCTGTGCCACCGGTGTGTCATCCGATTGTCTGTCACGGGTCGAGTGTATCATGCCGTAAATAGGTTGGTCCTTTTATACGACTCCTAACTGAGACCGTTTCGGGTAGAACGTACACAAAGACTGTCGGTGTTTAGGCATCCGTGTCTTCGCATTATTGCTCCGATATCGTGGGAAAGCCGTATCAGCAATGCTGAGGTTAGGCGTTGGGTGTTGGGAACCAGCAATCAGTCGCTGGAACAAGTACCTAATTTAGTCAGGTTAAGATGGCTGAGACATGTGTTACGCATGTTCACCTATAGACTTCCTCGGCATAAGCCACTCTCCGAGACAGATATGAAAACTGTAGCCGGTGGAGTTGGCAGAGTTGAACGTATTTTGCTTCCACGAGACCTACGCACCACATAGTCACGGACAGCAGATTGCATGGACAGTTGACGTAGTCAGTGACGTGGCAGTATACGAGTTCTTTCTCCGTCTTCGTGATTTCTATTTATAACTTACTTTTCTGTTTATTTGTATTTAAACCTTATTTGATTGAAATCAATAACATTTTCAACGTGAAGTATTCCTGTTTCTTGTTGACCAATAGCATCCTCCGGGAGCTTTCCCAAATCTGATTCGCGTATAGAGCAAATACAGTGAGCAATGCCCAAAAGACTTGACCTTGGCATCTATCATTTAGTTTGAACATCGTCGGTGGTAGTGACCTTGAACATATAAACGGTTTCAACATTTGTCAAAAGCTATCATAAACAAACTCGAAACGGGACAGTTCAGCGTTCTGTTCACGAACGAGCTACATAGAGTGGTTAAAACCCGTAGTTCGCAAGTTTTGCAATCACGTCATATACACACGTGGATAGGTGAGAACTCTCTCTCTATTTGTTCAACCGATGACCTCCAAGAGGAAGAAAAGAAGTGAAGGAGAAGGCAGATAGCCACACAGTCATTGGTGGGGGTCACGAACTCAATTCAGCCATGTGTGTCCCATTCCCAGCGCACTGTATCAATTACGCGAGTGATTCGTTCGGACAACCGCGGACGTCGTCCAACGTGGAATTGTGTATCACTTTCAGTGCATTAGTTTGCTCGCAGTTTCTGTGACACTAGCAACCGTAAAATAACCCGAGGGCTATCGTAATGGATTTCAGAACTTATGCCCAAATGACTGATAAAGTTGATGACACAGACACATCTAGGGATCATTTTGATGAAAATCCAGGGTCATTTGTAACAAAGAATCTGATGACAACCGTTGCTACGTATTCATAAATCAAAGCTGTTAGCACTCAGCGAAGCTGTGCTACCCAGGTTGGGTAACTCTGTTCTTTGCGCATAGAAACTGATAACACCGCTCATTTATCATGAAAAATACTTAAGTTCTTTATTTTATAAAGGCGGTACTTCGTGTCTGTTGATTGTGGTTGGCAACACCATCTTGTAAAAACTTCATATCGTTTCGCGTGGGCCACTGAACAGCGTATACGAAATGTAAACTCCTTGCAACAGATGTCTTTTTTAAGCACCGATCAGTTGATGAATGGCATCTCAATGCTTCAAACTTGACTAACCTTGTAATTACACAAAATGTCAGAGGTAACCTACAACGTGTACTCATTTGAAAACTGCATGTAATCAGCATGTGTGGTTGGTCTATAACACGTGTTTATCTGATTGTCAAATAACCAGCGGGGTGTGTGCAAATCTGTGACAAACTGAGCTCGAGGTTCAAAACTGGAACGCTGTATGACAGTTTTCTCTACTACCGTGTTGAGTTATGGTTAGCTTATTACGAAATACGCCTTCGGTCAAATAAATGAGACGATTAGTAGATACATAATTTGAATCAACAACGTCCTACTTCGGTACTGTCGCAAAAGAAGGACGTTGTCACATATTCTCCGTGTTCATATTATTTGTTCTAGTGCATGTTGGTTTCGAAAATATCACTTCACAGCAGTCGTGTCACTGCAGTATTATTTAGTTGCTGTTAGTCACAGAAATTACTCACTATGGTCTAGTGGTACGAAGCACAATGCTCTACTCTGAATCCTCAGCGGCAGCAGCAACGACAGCAGCTTCCATTCTGCTTGTTCTTTTTGTTCTTGTTCTTATCCTTCTTACCACTTTGGTCCGCAATACCGAATAATTTTTCTTGGTTACTTGCTGCCCGAAATTAATCAGACAATAAAATTGAATCTCGCGGTCTATGGTTAGATGGTTGCCTTACTCATCCACTTGGCTGATCAAATGGAGTTTCCTCGTCATTTTCATTCCCAGTATTATGTTTAGAAAGTAGCGGGACATCGCGCTGAACTGTGATATTCTAGTAATTAGTAGCTCCACCGTTTAGTCATGTCAAACTACTGACTTGAAAGTGCTCTTGTATGAAGTGACCCATAAAGCTCGGTTCACCGTTGAATGTACAGCTGTATTGCTGTTTCATCCCACTTGTTCGGGAATCGTCAGCTGTGCACTGAATATCCCAAGAACCTCAACTGGGACTCGAACCCGGGGCGAGGGATTCTGAGTTCAAAAATCCCGAAGTCCAGAATGTATTTTCCCCGTGGTGGTCATCAGCTTGCCTCAATTCGATGCTGCTTGATGTGGCAGTCAATGGTCCTTGGTTTCAAAGTTTAACAATTCTTTACTCATCCCTTCCCCACGCACAAAGATTGACTCGTATGATACCCATCAACTTAGTACGGTTTTGGTAACCAACATATAGCCAGTTTTAAAGACATGGAAGGCTGATCCTCCGCAATTTTGTCCTCCGGCGGTATAAAAGGAACCTAATGAGCTATCTGGTCTATAGGGTAATAAATATTTACAGCTAGTGGACAATTAATCGGAAACTGAAGCATATACGAGAGGTAATGCAAAAACTGTAGTCCAGTTTTGTTTATTTATCAATATATGAGAAAGAAGAACGATGCAAAGCGAGAGGAGCAATGACCAAGGAAGTGTTCAAAACGGTCTCTTTTTAGAGCTCGACAAACCCCTTTATGTATTCGACCAAACTTGGCCAGGGCCTTCGGGAAACCCTTCTCCGCAGCTCCTGTTCGAGTCCTATTCAATCCCAAGCAGTTTACTGTTCAGCAATCCAAGGTTGGGTTGCCTCATCAGTCTCGATCGTCTATCTTTTATCAGTTTATGTGCTCTGGTATTGCACACTAGATTGGACGAATGACAATACGCCAGACTGAAAAACTAGCGGAACCTGTCCTGACCGTTCTTCAAGTGGAGACAGTTCGCACCCGCGGTAGTGCAATCCTGTAACTACTAGAGGATAGCGGACACCAAATCGATCATACGGTAGCTTTCACGCCGGTCCTGGCAACTCCCAGAGGATTACGCGAGCGGTTGCTCTTGTCTGTTGAAGCCGCAACTGTTGTTGTTGTTGTTGTTGTCAAGACTGCAACAAATATCCCCTCTTTAGTTTTATGAGTAGACCCTCCAGCCCCTCGGGTTTTCCGTTCTTGGTTTTTAACGCATGTTTTGCTCTCCTTGTACTCATGCACTGCACACATGATTTCGTTCGCATTAGTGTTACAAGGATAATTAGATTTCAGGGTGTTGTCAAGACACCGAATTTGTGGTAGACTTACTCACCCACTGTCACCGATAGCTATGTTACTGCAACTCTCCACTCCCCATTACTGTATATGTGAGTAAATAGCCCAAGCGATAGATGAATCGATAGGAAATTTCCTCCTGTCATACGAGTTTCTATGACTCACGGGCGGAAGCATATTGTGCGCAAAAAGTTGCCCGAAATTAAACAGTTTTTAGCTAACAGCAGCTTTTAGGGCGAGACAAGATTCCCCAACTACAAACGCAGTCCATCAAAGGAGATATGAATTAAAAACTAACGAACTAAAGTATCACGTGATTTCCTCTGGACCGCGAAGGCTCAGATGTGTGCACGCACGCAGTACGTGACCTTCGTTATTGATTACACAAGTGCGATCACAGAAGTACAACGATTTTTAGCATTCAACTAAAAAGACTGAGACACGCGAGAGAGAGAGAGAGAGAGAGAGAGAGAGAGAGAGAGAGAGAGAGAGAAAGAAAGAAAGAAAGAGAGAGCAAAAGTATCATGATGCAGTGCAGTAAGAGTTACTGCTTCAGATCAAATCAGTTCAGTTCAGTCTTGAAAACCACTAACCAGGCCCTGGTCGTGCCTATTTCGGCTGTTACCTAACAACAAGAACCACCAAAAGGAATTAAGGACAAAAGCGTAAGAAAAGTACTACAAATAACGGGTACGAAGTAGATGGAGAACGTCTATCACTTGGATCCCGGTCAGAAAGACTGACTTGATCTATATGGGCAACTCCATTGGTCACGCTTTTCCTAACTTCTTCAGATTTTATGGAATAGACACTCTTGCTCATCCTCCAACCGCTACTTGCCTCAGCCAACACGGTACGCCGGTGAATCCTCTCTGTGGGTATCGGTAACACATCTGCCTCATACCCTTTAGCCTGATGGGCTTTAGTGTTTCACCTAACGATTTGGTTCGTGTGTCTACTTATCTAAGCCTAACCCCAGCCCTGCTTGTACGGTGTACCAACCAGATTCGGGTAGAGCTACGCAGATATCTGGGTTCGAATACTGATACGCCTTGGGTATTTGTCTTCCATCCGCAGTGACTACGCTTCCGAAGCGCAAATCAGAACTGGTCTAGTTGTTGCCACGTGCATTCACCCCCTTGGTAAGACGAACAGATGTCAAGTCGGCCCCATAAATGACTGGGACTGGAAAAGTCAGGGTTGTCTTCTTCGAGAGAAAAATTAACCTGTGGCTCAAATGATGATACTGAGGTTATAATGGAGCCTAGCGTAGCCCTTCTCACTTGAAGAATTCCGGAAAAGCAAAGTAGAGAGATTAAAATAATAACAAGTCCGTGGGAGATACTTCACATGGCATACCGTAGGACGTGGTCGACTGTGGATCTTACACTCAAGGTGTTTCACTTTATTTGCTCTTTGAGTTTTGAATAACAGTTTCCTCCGAAATTCGACGATGAGGTGTAGAGGAGAATATATCGATGAAAACTGATGGGATTTAAGAGAATTCAGAATTAGATAAAACCTTGAGAATACATCAGTGGAAATTTGTTTTTAAGGAGAATTATCAGCTGGATAAAAGCTTGAGAATACATCTCGTTCTGTTCTCGTGCGTAAGTACAGTGGAAGAAGTATACCCCCGAAAAAAGACACAACGGAGGGCAGACAGTCACGATAATGAGAATTTGGGATCGAAGGGCCCAAATAGACCAGATGTTGTAAAGAGTTGTGCGGCTACTGCTTACTGTGTACCATCGAAGTGACCGGCGGTTGTGGGATCCGAAACCCCGTACTTTCGGGGTGAGACTTATACCACTCGGTTACTACCTGTTGATTCAGATGGATGTGCCAAACCAACCTCATCTGTATACTTAAGATTACAAGAAGGTCATAAAACTCAACAACTGCTTCGTTATAAATTGCTGTTTGACTGGTTTTGACCAACATCGAATTGATCCAAATGGTTAAAGTTGTCGACCCTCGTAAGTTTAAATTCGAACTAAGGTTGACAACTGCTAAAATTTCAATTAGTTCAAAAGTGGCTTCGTTATCAGGTCTGCTTTGTTCGACTATCCCACACGAAAACTGATCTAGGTATGTCGGGCGCAACAAATTGACAATCATTCAACAAAACTCGTTCCACAAGAACAAACTGATCACGAATTCCAGGGATGGACAACGCAAATAAAAACTCTCTGATGGGTGTTATAATTGTGTATGGAACCACTGAATTATCTGGAAGAACGAATACAGTTGCGGGTAGATGTTGCCAAATTCAAGCCGTTTTTATTTGTTATTCAGGAACGTAAGTGACAAGTATCTTGATTTTGAGTATTGACGTTTAAACCTCTGACTGACAAACTGTCTACTACTTGATTGTTTGAAAGTGTGAAATTGTAGCAAACAGTTCACACTGACGGGCAGCTAAACAGGTAACGTCTCTTATCATTGTTTACCTAGTCTCAAAATGAAATACTACTAATACACTAAAAATTAGGAGAACTTGATGACACATTATTGTAGAGGTCGGTGGGTGTAATTTAAACAATCTTTTCGAGAAATAATCGAACCAAAAACTAGTTCAGAGTGATTTTTTGTGTAGAAGAAAGTGTCTATATTTTTAATCGGAGGAAGACAAATCCGAAAGTTCTGGACTAAAGGGTACCTACGTGACGAAACTGTCAGAGACCGTCCGGAAGGGTTGATTGCTTGGCATGAGGGGGTGAGGTGGACGGATCAGTTGGTTAATCAACAATCAAGCATCGGTTGATCGAGACAGAAATTCAAATTCGAATATTCCGTTCCAACTTTATTACCAAATAACTGGTTCAGTAATCCATTCCTAGAGTGGTTTATCAAAATGTCTGTTCATTCCTTTCGTGATTCTTTCGCTCATTCAAATTTCGAATGACTCACAAGCGCACACACCGTCTAGGTCAACACGTGGTCCGCAACTTACCGCCGAGGGGTGATCCACGTTCACATCAGAATTGTTCAGCAGTAGTGTGGCTGAGTGAACATCGTTCTTTTTCGCGGCCACATGCAGTGCCGGTAGTCGCGTTTTTCCCTTCGAATCCTTCTCCAACAGTATGGCCACCACCCGGTCGTGACCTTGTTGTAAAGCTACCGCGAGTGGTGTGAACCCATCCTGAGACGAGGTAGCGGTGTCATCAGTGGTCGCAGTGAGTGTGGGGTGGATAACGAAAGAAAATGACGACAGTCAGCTGAGCACAAACACGTTCTTTTACAAGCGGCAAATATACATCAGTTTGTAAGATCTGATGTGATTAAAAATCAAACACAATGAACTGCAGTCGAAAAACTTATCGGATCATTCTTTACCTTGTGGTCTGGTCCGGTGTGGTGCATAGTTTGTGCACAAACGACCGGCGTGTTTTCATACTCGTGTGATTGATATACCATGAAGCGTGATTGTATATCATCCTGAATGGTTTTCAAATGGTCTTTGTGACATCAATGTCATGACATATCGCTATCAAATTTCAGAACTTTGCATATCGACGAACTTTTGAGTCGCCAAATTAGATATATACTTAAATCTATTGATGATCGAACCGGACAAAGTGACATTTTTCATACACCAAAAGAAGGACAAATGACAATCACAAATGACAGGAGCCATCACCAGATCGAGCACTCACCTCGGTCGACAAGGCCGGGTTTGCACCATTGTTCAACAAGTGGTTCACCACTTCGACGTGATTCTCTTGTGCGGCCATGTACAATGGTGTGAATCCGTTCTGTTTCGTCGAATCGAACGCATTGAATCATAAGATCACAAAATGGAACAATTTAGGAATCAAGTGAATACACAGTATTCAGACGTATTAGACCAATCAGTACGATAGAGACGAAGTGAGATTAGATCCAACTGCCATTAAAAATATATAGCGACGATAGCGACAATAATTAAATCACAGTCAGAAGAAGGCGAAACCGAAAGGGAATTCGCTTTTGAATCCGTTATTTGTTAACCGATTAAACGGGGGTGATGCATGGTACTGTAAGCGGATCTAACTTTTGATATAACCGAATTTTTCTTGCTTTTAAAATGTTCTACACCATGAGGGGAGGGGTGGGGATAGATACAAGGACGAAAGAGCATAGACACGTGCCCACACAAACACACACACACACACTTACAATTAGGGTACACTAGGTCAGACACCAGTCTCGCATTCATACACACACACACACACTCTATCACAACGTCACGACTCACTATCAGATTGTCTGCAGTGCAACTCAGTTTGGGCCCAATCAAACTGAATCAAGGGACAAATTCAATGGGTGAACACACACATGCCAGGTGATACTTCCTGGTCTTTGGTTTTCCTATATTACAACCGGCAATATTACGTTCCCTTCCAAAATCAACATCCCGCATTGCTTTCAAGCATATAAGGACAGCCGCCTACTCCGGGCTCGGTTGAGGCCCAATCAAAGATCAGTATCCCGTCTGAAAATTTCACATCAGATGCCCATTTACGTGAGCTTGGGAGTACACCTGTACAAACTCATGTGTGTGTGTGTGTGCATGCCTTGAACTGTCCCCACTCAGTTGTCTGAGTGGAACTCAAACAGAATTTCGCTCAACACTACAACGGGATTGAAACGGGTCAGAAGGTGTGGGAACAGGAAGCACTGGTGAACAGCTGAGATATTTTTATCCTTCGCTGTTGTTGTTGTTGTTGTTGTCGCTGCTGCTGCTGCTGCTGCTGTTCCCGTGTGACCCAGAGAGTTAATGATTTTGTCAAGTAGTATTCAAGTAGTCAGCAAAATATACAGATAGATAAACAGACAGACAGACAGACAGACAGAATACATTTTGAATCGTATTTGACAGGATCGGTGGGTCACCTGCTGTTTACAAACAATATAACGTCACTTTATTGAGTTAAATTGCTGGCAATTGGAAATTCACCAACGACCTCCCACTTATAAATGTGTAAAATTTGTTTTTTGAGCTCCTTCTCTCTTATGTGGTCCTAATTCAGATCTGATCTAGCGAAAATAGAAGAAAAGCGTGTATTCAGAATAAACTTCGTCAAATCTGGGACAATAATTGTGAACTGATTATCGGCACACTCTTAGCTCGCAACAGATTCTCTGTGGTTCTCAAAACTGGCGTTGTTTTTCCCCGGCTCAGTCTGATAGTTCTATAAAGCTCCTGATCACTGAGCTCACGACCCAAGGGCCAAACTCAACACTCAGCAGGGGTTTGTGAGACCGTGGTCATTTAAGTAGATATCCAAGGACAAAATGTTAAGTTCAATGAGATGTTACCTACAATTCTGTCGCCTATTTCCTCTCTCAAATCGTGTTGACTTTATGGGTCTATCAAAGAAAGATCTCGAAACATTTCACCGTCGACTTCAAATGATCAGCTGTGCTCATCTTTTTCTTTGAGATGAATCACCTGTATGGGTTAGGTAAGTTTCCGTACAATTATTTGCATTATGATGGCAAATGTTTCATCACCAATCGAGGGGTGACGTCATCAGTACGGACTGTAGAGTCTCAATCACTGACTGACTTGCGGACTGAATAAGGGAGTGACTCACTCACTCACGAATTGACAACAATCAATTGCTTATCTAACCGACTGGCAGATCGATCGATCGATCGACCAATCAATCAGCCTGTCAAACAACCAGCAGCCTGCTTCATTTCTGGCTACCGAGCTGTATGTAGCAGCTTTACAGACTTAAAAAAGTGTCTTGGCAGAAAAATGAGTCTCTGTCAAATGATTTCGGCAGAAGGATCTTGAATCACGTCGACCACCTGTGATAATTCCACAGGTATGTCATGGGATATTGTACGGTGCAGCTTTGCGACCATCTACTGCGAGAAGCCTCAGTCTTCCAGGCGAACCGTGACCATCACCTGTGACTGGCTAACCTGTGATTAACCATTTGGATTTTACCTATATATACAAATGAGCTGTGCAATAAAATTGACGTACCACTTCGCACCCTTGGTCTTCATGCTACTTTGGCATACGTAGTTCCGGGCTGGGGCCATTTCAGTATGTTCTGTTGTTTCAAGTATTTTGATCACTGCACTATTGTCTGGGACTTTCCTATTTTATTCCGATATACGGGGAAAATCTTTTTAATTCATCCTGAAAGTGCAACTGACATGGTCTACCCTATGTGTGATGCTCGTATGTGAATGTGAAAACGGGACTTGCTCTTTATTTATTATTATTTTTTGAGGTTTGGCAGATAAAACGATTGATCAGCAGCCTTTTTCCATGCAGCTGTGATTTTGTAATTACATCAAGTAGCTACGTAATCACGTCTCCATTCTCCGATCCCAATAATTTGTTTTGCAGAGAACCATGAGGACTTGGCCTGATCTACAAAGGGGGTCACTACACATCCATGGCACTACGTCAGGCACACCCCGGTCGTCAACGCGTTGTTGGGACTGTATCATATTGTCGGTTAGGATACTTGATGGTTTCCCAGCCCACACTGGTAGCTACGTGGTCAACACAAAAGTAAACTTTTTTCACTGAAAAAAACACAAGCACGGGACTGGTGTCCTGATGATCAGCCGAAATCCCACAGTATTACACTGGGGATTCAAAAGGTGATCGATATGGAGATTGGAGCATAACTTGCTGTGCTGCACACTCAAACCGAGCACAGGTCTTCCATTCGTCACTCAGCCTAGTGGCAACAATACTCAGCCGTTTTGCATCATTTCTCAACCCATTTGTACTATTCTTGAAATCAGTTGAATCGACTCCGTCTCATATGAGTTCAGCGAAAAGTACACGATAAACGTCTCGTACATGTCTAATTCTGTTTTTATTTTGCATGTCTTAACGCAAAACCACAAACATTGATGACCGGGAACACGTCCCGGTCTGGAATGTGTTCAGTACGAGAAGTATACAAGTCATACATCGGTAACATACATTGTAAGAAACGATTCACGGTTAATATAGTCAGGAATTATCCTAATTATTATTAGTTTGTTCACGTGACAACCACTCGAGATGTTTTACTAAAGCAAAAAATAACGCGGGTTGGAACTTTAAGCTCATGAGCGCAACTGGCATGGAAATTGTGAATTTCATTGCTCGATCACAAGTGGGAAGAGAAATAAAAGCACTACTGATTTGGAGATTGTACTCCTAAATGTTGATTTACTCAACTGCAAAGTTATTTGCTCTTGTTTCTCAAATAGTCTGCTGCCCTTGAATGTATTTCCAGCCGTTCTGATCCACGGTGATTCGTTGATTTGTGCGGTGTCTGTGGATCAGCCACCCGTTACGGATGAATGTGCACTCGTGCAAACCTTGAAAACACGTGCGTTTGCTTGTACGCTTTAATCAGACCGTAGCACTGTCACCGGAAATCACGGGTATGGTCGCGTGACCAAACGTAGTCGACTAAGCATTTGAGCAACTGGAGTATGATACTTAGAGCTTGAAAACCAGTTTAGAAAAAGGGTGAGATTTGCAAACGATCTTGCTCACCTGTGATTGGGAGTTCACATTGGCCCCATATTCCATCAGAAGTTTGACTATGTCAATATGTCCGGCCAAACTGGCAATATGTAGTGCCGTGTTGCCTTTTTTGGTCACCATTTGTACCGAGGCGCCTCGTTTGAGCAGTTCACGAACAACATCTATTTGGGCCTCCTTCGACGCCAAATGCAACGCTGTCAGTCCATTCTGAAATGTGATTGGGGGAGAGGTGGGGTGGAGGGGGGGGGGGAGAGATTGAAGGTGAATAAAGTGGGTGGTTTCCGAAGCGAACGATAACCATGGGTGACCGAGGTTATTCCAGATGACCAATTACGCCGTTTGACGTTTGGACCATACCAAATTCAAAACTGCTCCATTAACAAGCAGATCCGATGTACACAAGCATCAAGACAAAATCCACCCTGGCTTCAATATTTAAAGGCAGTAACGAACGGGGATATGACAAAAGTGTCCAAAAACGAAGTTAACTGACCCATTTAGTGTGATCTGTGCTCACAAAGACAGCTAGTATATGATATTCACTAGATCTACTCAAAGACCATCGACTATCACTCAAAACCATGTCCTATTTCGGGACCACTGACTGCTACAGGATGACGTTCAGCAGATCTCCCTCGCCCCTGTTCGTGCATCGATCGATAAGCTGGTGAATCGACCGAATTACGAACCTACGCACGGATTTATTGACTGTCTCCTACCCCCCCCCCCTTCTACTATGTGCGCAAACTTGATGATGAATTGGGCCCAAAACGTATATGCATCTACAGATGCACCAGACAGATGGGTCTCAACTTCTCGATGATGACCATTTGACCACGGCCGGTGAGGTTGGGCCGATACTAAACTAATGTGTAAGATTAACCATTGTCAGAGTATCAACTGTAACAACATCAAATCACGGATTACGTCCAAACTTGGGTTATTACTTGAAATGTAAGAACCCATGCTAAAGGGACTTGGTTACTGGGTTATTTTGGAATTCGATGGTAGAGGCTAGTATGTGTGATGTATAGAGTCCGTATATAACAAGTGGGGATTTTTCTTTCTGTGCTTGTGCACGAGTGAAGTGCAAGGTGCATGCCTCACTACCACAGAAACCTACGGCACCTTCTGGGAAAACGGAATACCAACCGTCATGTCTGTCGGGGTGGAGAGAGAGAGAGAGAGAACGAGTTAGACTCCCACTGTTCATTTGAGGAAACGACTCAATCGACTTTGCACTTCTGTCTGCCTCGAAAGCAAGCTGGCATTAGTGGGATGCGAACTTTGTGTCTTGGTCAGCATCACCGTCACCACACTCATGAAAAAGCATGCATTGAGAAAAGTGTAACAAAATAAGGAAGCACCCCGTGAAGGTCAACGAAACGGAGCTTGAAAACAATATTCCCGTAATTCGAAATGAGTGCAGGTAAATGTACTCCAGAAATGGAGCACGTCGTTTAGCATCTGAATTGTGTGCCTCACCGGTTGAGATAGCTGATATTGATTATCATCATATTCAAACCGCTTTGGGAGGGCGGGGCGTATTGATGATAAAAAACAACATATCCACCTTTGGAGTATGACAACGCTTAGGATCGCCAGACGGGAGCCCAATAAATCCGAGGTTTGTTGGCTGCATGGCTTCCAGTTGGATCTTCATATAGATCTACTTCGCTTATTCAGCCAGAAATGAAATCATGTTCTTGAAAGTTCCACCTATCTCATGCTCAAAATGACCCACCTATGGAACGGTATAGCGCTATAGAGCTGTTACTTCGGTGGGCGGGTGGACCCCTTGGGATTGACTGATGTCTTGTAAGAACACGACAGACTTCCAGTCAGTGTTGCCATTCCCAACTGCCATCCTAAATACTCCATTGCAAATGAATGGCTGCCTTCTAAATCGTAAACGAGCGCACTTGTAGTATCAATCAACGGAAGGTGATGGATTAACTTGAACACAATGAATTTTGCCCGGTAGATCGAGTTGGAGCTAAAAGATCCTTTATTGTTCATTTGCTGACCTACTGTAATGCATTACATTTTCTACGTACCTACTCTCTAGCACACCCAATATATGTAAAAACTAACGGGCAAATGTTCGCTTTGCCCACTAGGAAACAAAACTGTTTTTTCAGGCATCTATCACCTTGTTCATCAGCCGACCGCAGTTGGACCACGGCACGAGTCACATGATCATGACCAACAGACCAGTTCAAACTGTGTGAAGACAAATGACCTCGAATGTTGAGCGACTATGTTTTTTGGTTCACTTGACCTGCTAAAGACCTGCATTGAAAATGTTTGCACCTATTGATCCCGATAAGTGCAACTTTTCGAAAACAATGTTGGACAAACTGAAGCATGTTAAAAATCGCGGACGGAACAGCTTCATATCATGCGTTGATGCAAAACAAACCGTCGAGAGTCGGCCAAGATGACCTGGTTGTAACGTGTGCATCTGTGTGTCCCCTAACAACGTAGTTCACTTGGGTTCGAATCCCAGTCGGGGTTCGGCGATATACACCGTAGCTAAGGATTCCTAGCAACGGAAACATATATACCTCGATTTTCTTGTCTTCCTTGGCGAGTTCAGCTTTGGCACAGCGTGATCAATCAGTTCATAGTACTACGCTCAGGCTGCTCACTTAAGATACTGAGTGGGTTTGTCCACTCGTGTTCCATTGTAAGTGAATGATGGCATCTATCGATTAATTGATTTACTCAATGGACATCACTGTATGGAAAATCCGAAATACGTTCAAAAATAATGAGTTGAGAAGTGCCATATGATCTTTACTGAGCATCTCTAATAGGATGCAAACAACCACTCAGGATTTTGCGGCTTTTTCCGTCCAAGCCCAGCTGATCCATAAGCATGAAAGGTGTCAGTGATGCGTCATGCAATTGCTGGATGGGAATTGTGGCTACGAAAGAAGTTGATGCTCACGGAGAGAAAAATTTAGTTGTACATTTCACTTAATTTTCGTTGAGTCGTTCTTTCAGCCCTGCTGATATCTATATTTACGCCCAATTATTTTTGATTTTCTGACCGAGAATTGAGTGGAAATTAAAATTCTGATCTAATTCATGAGAAATAATCAGTCTGAACATTGCTCAACATTAGCTGTACTGTTGATGAATGGTACTGTATGAGTATTTCAAGTCAAGGACCCGTGGACAATTTGTATGATTGCTTGTGCAAGATTTGAAATGCCTTCAATTGTTAGTCATGATCAGTTAGCAGCAATCAAACCCGAACTACATATGCTTCACTTCGGAATACCGCCAGTGCATTTAATTACCAATTAGATTAAGAATTTCCTAATCAACTTTCAAATTTCTGGATATCCATTTGAAGCTAATATACAGATCCACAATAAGTTTCCATTCTTCATTTAGATGACGATTCACCTCTTTTGCCGCTCTCTGAAACTAGTCAATACAACTCCAGACTGCGGATATCGTCTGTCATTTTTGTACACCTGTACAGCCGGTTTGCAAAAACTCCCGGTAAGCCGTCAAACGTCAACTCACGGTCAACTATTTCCGGTGTCAGTTTAGCAGGCTCACCGCAAGCTATTTGAGCATACCGGAGATGACCATGAGACACTTTTGATAATCTGAGTTCTGTTCAATATTTGTCAGCGCAAAATATGCTGAGAATCGTCGGAATAATTTGATCAGCTCTGCATAACCTCAAATTCAGGAACAAGTCCATTGAATTCAGTGGTATATGACCAACGGTGGTCAGACAGTCACTATCTTTGTGGAACTGAGACCTTGACTTCCAGGGTTCGATTCCCAACACCACCGGTCACTTTCGAATTCGGAAGCCACTGATTGGCCAAGGCTTCCTTCCAGAAGTATCGTACTTTGTCGTGCTCTACGATGAAGGGATGCGAAAGATTATTGTTGTTATTTTTATCTTTGGATCGCCTTGTTTGAAAGCTTTCAGCACTTTTACTTTTTTCACGTCCACATTTGATAAGATCTTTTGAATATCCAGTGTGCGGTTAGATAGCCATAGTCTTGCCAAAGGCGCGTATACACTCAAACATTCGAATGCAGGAGCATGTATGCATGTACACGTACCGCGGAAATTTTCGACTTGTCCTCACGGCTAGGTCGTGAGAAGATCGAAAAATCGATAATCATCTGAGAAGCAGCCATCCTCATGAGAGCGGAGTGAGTCAAATCCGGTGGAATTTAAACAGATCGATCATTGATTGACGGATGAAACATGGTACACAGTACTGCTTGTAATGTGACAGACATTGTGGTCTTGTGAGTGTTACAGAGCGTGTTTCGGTGTATTTATCACAATCTTTCTGTCCCTCAATAGCCTATCTCATTAGATTTAAATAAGCAAACAATCTTCGTCGTTTGACAACGTCACAAAGAGACTCAGTAGACTCTATGCTGGATCAACATGTGTCTTCACACCACGGCCATTCAAACATACTAAATGACCTGTCAGACATTTGGCGCGTATAATTTTCCATCATCACATGGGCCACTACTCGCAGAATTATCTGTTCGACTAAGTGAAAGCTGGAAAAGACTTGACGTAAATCCGTCATCGATAATGATTTCCTCACCTGAACTGGAGAAGTTTGTGCGCACTCTGTGCACCAAAATCTCAACGAAGCCACAGCTAGAGGTTCTATCCTCGGGTTTGAAATTTAAACGCCTGCTAAAATAATACCCGGACCTTATGTTCAGGCAGAATTCGAGAGCTGCTACGAGCAAACCAAAGAACTCGTCGTAGTTGGTTCGAATCCAAGTTGTTAGACGTCGTAACCAGCTTCCTCAATGCAACCAGTCGACAGAAGTGCCCCCTAAGGTATTAACTTTACGAAGTGCCAAATCAACGAAAGGATGATCAGCATTGTTGATTTTAAAACCGGACAAACGCCGAGGTGTTCTCATAATGGATAAAGAGGATTACGTCAACAAAATCGTGACAATTTTAACTGACAATTCCATGTTCAAGCCTGATCTTACTCCAGATACTGTCCTACTGGCTGAGAAGCAGATAGCACGTGAGTCACAAATTCTTGTATCGCACGGACTTATCACTGAAATGCAGTCAAAGAAGCTGAGCTAGGAGGTTGTCATACGCCAGTTTCCTATGGTTTATCAAAGACTTGCAAACACAGTATCCCATTACGTCCCATAATGTCTATGAGGGCTGACTGAAGTGCTTCAACCAGTTCACAAGTGACGTAGTACTCACACTTTGTATGATTCATTTCAATCCTGTGGACTTGCAAACAATACCAACATACCAAATACAATGATGTGCTCGTTTGACGTTGCATCAATATCTACAAACGTCCTCCTATATGGAGCAGTACATTTTGTCTGTGATTTTATTGAGCGAAAGAACATCCGACGCGCCTCATCGCCAAACGTCGTCGAACCCATCATTCTTCTATACACAGACAATACTTACTTACATCTTCAGGCAAGAGCTTACAGACGGATTGACGGAGTAGCCACGGTTAATTTCCTCGGCCCCATCCTGACAGATATTTTTGCGGGAGTGATCAAAATGAGGTTGAAGGCAATAATCGAAGAGATCGTTTTTACTAAAGGTATGTAGCCACGGAGGCCCACCGCTTTATTAGGGATAACCGGCTACCAGACCCTGAGACTCAGACTGAAGAACCATTTAAGGTCCCAGTAGGCCAGGAGTAGTTACGAGCCGGACGACAGAGGGGATTACTGTCTATCACCACAGTGACCAGTGGTGACGGGGATTCGAACCTCCGACCTCCGAAGCGGTAATCAATCGCTCTAAACCACTCAACCACCACCTGTCTAGCCAATCATGTACAAACAAAGTATACCGACCACGACACGCATAAAACGATACAAAATCATCTGTATCAATTAAGGTCTCATTTCTGAGCAACTCATTCCATATTTTATGTGGAACCGATGAAACTACATAAAAAGCGTTACTCTCGTAACACTTGTCTTCTGTCTTGTTTGTTCTAGTAAACAATCATTTACTGAGTAAGGAGTTTCCCTATGTGTGTTTCCCAAAATATTGTGATTTTATTCATCTTTTAGAATTAATACTAAAATAATCATTAAAAATTTTTTATCAGTCAGTACAGTTATTTCATCTGATTTGTCAGGACTCGTCGGTGTGTCCACAAAAGTGTTGTGTGGAACTCAGACTCAACCGGTGTGTCAGGATTGTGAATCACAGCCGGTAAATGCGTAATCAGCGTTTCTGTGATACAAAGGATCTTCTGAAACACGAACTGATCAAGATTAAGTTCATTTTTGAGGGGTCATTCTAAGAGGTTGGAAGCCATTGTAACTCTAACTACTGGTGCTGAGGTCTTCTCCCCTCCCGTATACCAAAACCACTGATAATTTTTGCAGCTTTCAAGATCTGAATTGCTATCAAATAATTGAAGATGAGCACTATAAAAGATGAAAAACGCATAAAAATGAATGATTTTATGGCCTCACAGGAAACTTGGGAACGTGAATGGAGTGGTTGAGAGATACAAATCTCTCCCAGAATCAAGTCGGAAGTGAGACGTTCGAGAAACATCGCCAGAATAAAATTAGTCCAGTCGGTATTTGACTATCTGACCTCAAAAGCCCCGTTTCTGGTACTTCTTTGATGACGCAGTGGTCTTTTTTTGTATGGGTATACCTCGCTTGCTGCAATGTAACAATGCATACGGTAAACCTTTCATTATCTTGGACACTCACCAGCCTAATTCGGTCAAGTTAAATATGTCAGCTTCCGGACGCAGACTTACTAGAATCTGTTCCACAGATTCAAAAGATACGTATCATCATTGATTTGGTTAACTATCGCCTACACATTGTCTGTTGGATCAATGACCCAGTCCCTCCCTCCCTCCCCCCCCCCTGGTCCTCAGTATGAAGACATCGATTTCGTCGATCGTCATCTATTTACAACTTTTAATTTTTGAATAGTTACATATTTTTATAAATTTTGCAACATTAATTTTGAACCTGTATGGTACTACTCTTTCCTGACTGGCCGGTTCTCTTACTTTCGCATCAATTTACGGGGTTGGTCAACTGCCGGCCCGAGTACCCCTTTACGTATGATTGAGCACCCTTGCTTTCTCGACTCGTTTCCACTTGGGTCCTGCTGTGCCGCCAAAACACGTTCGGTTGTGCATTGAATGAGTTTTTTCTCTCAAGCTGTTGGAAGGGTTAGTTTTGATTCTCGCGTGCCTCTTATTATGTTCTGTCTCCAGGGTCCAAAATATGTGCAACCACGGATTTGTCCATTGTGTGTATGACTTTTTGTTCAGCAGTCTTTTGTGACAGTGTGCACCGAAGCTTGTGTCCTATCAGCTTATTCACAGCGATGTCTATGCCTGCCACAGCAACTGAACTGCTGCGACTAATTTGAACGGACTGTTCGGGATGAAGGCATCATAATGGGGCCTAATAAGACTGTAAATCCATGGTCGTGCTACAGCACACACAAGTTTGTTAAGTTTCAAGGTTATACATGTTTTTTTTTCAAACGAGGTGATGACTTGATTAAGAAGCGGTGGGGGGTGGGGTGGGCTTGATGCATACTAGGGATCAGTTATGGTGGATATTATAGCTGGGCCTGTCTTACTTCCTACCAATTAATGGGTCATTGTGATCGGATTGGCTGTCGGTGAGGCCGGTTGATGGCAGACCTTTATTTGAGAATCATATTTCCCACACATCCATGCAGAGTGAAACAGGTTTTCCGGAGCATGTTTCCCACATGTGTATGCACTCTTAGTTCGGTGGGCCGCTGCTCACATTTCTCACGTTCTAACCAGTTGTGCTTCACATTGCTGACTGAATGATCTTTAGGTTGATTGATAGACCGACACACACACACACACACACACACACACACACACACAAACATTCTGCCTCACCACATTAACCTCGGATCAGCTGTTTCTGCCACGTTCACCTTGTTTATAAGTGAATTCAGTTGCTGACATACAGACTTTGCTGAGTACTACCATGACCTCCGTCTCTCCTTGATTGCACGTCTTGACCCGAACAGTGTGTTCCGATTACCTGAGCTGGTGGTTTGACGCATTGATGGTTATTATTTCAGTCCTAATTAATTAATAGTACAAGCGTATAACGACCGTATAAGTTCGTTAAAACTATCGGAAGAGAATGAATGCAAACTCATGCGAATATCGAAAACTCATTCTTTGACAACGTTTAGATTTCTAGCAGTTCCAGATCCAGGCGAGTGGAGCGAGCTGGGACCCGTCTTCTCAGTTCTTGCTTCTCCCTGTGTCACTCATTCACTGATCGATTGGTTCCCACACCAGTTAATTTGGTGTTATTATTCAAGTATCATCCATTCGCATCCGAACTTATTGATGATGATCTAAGACCCTATGCTTTTGCATTTTGCCGTCGTGTCTTCTGTTTTCGACACCCGGTTTGTTCATTCGTAAGTGGCCTCGTTCGGCGTCCTCTCCACTGAATTAGACCACACGTTTCGGTGAGTCATATTGCCCGAAGTGAAACACTGTCTGTGATCAGTCACCCTTTTCCGCTCCTCCTACATAATCATCAGCCCGTTGTTTATTGCGTAAAAGTTCATGTCCCCAACCCCCCCCCCTGCGTATGTCTGCTACCTCCACTGGATGAGTGTTTCGAAGTTCAAGCAATTATCTGTACAGTTTGCGTGATCATCCGCATTTGTCATATTCTGCTGTAGCATACGTAGATTGCCAATTCTTCTAATTCGGGCTTTGGAGTGGGTTTCCTACGAGTCATCGAACCACTAAAAGACAGGCCTTTAGAACGAAAAAATACTGCTAAGTCGTATTTACATGCATGCAGTTCGTATCTTGATTTGAGTCTTAAACACAAATCAAGCCCATGTCTGTTCTGTCCTAGGAAGAAAAAATCTGGGAAACGAGTTCTGCTCACAAATACTTGCATTTTGAAATCTACCAATGTCCAGCACATGCTTACGGTTTATATTTTCATTTATTCTGCAAATCGATCGATTAGATCAATCCATTCCGGAAACCGCGAATCCGATCACCTGTCCGTTTGGGCTGGACGATTCTAATCGTATGTGAGTCACGAGCAGCGTTGCAACGCAGTAGAAACAACGGGGCGAAAATAAAACGGATCAACAGGAAATAAATAAACCGGAAGCTGGCGTATTGATTTTTTGACTGAGGACACCGGGGAAGGGGAAAAAGCTGAGTTCGTGTATTTCTTCTTTCGACATGCAACCAAACTCATGTACATAAACTGTATTCTACCGACTTAACATTGGCTATCTAGCAGCCTCATTCTGTTCAAGATTCAGCTCCCGAGATTTCACCCTCCTACTCTCCATTTACCTGTTCAACGCAAGTGCTTTTAAACTTGTCCAAAGTGAACGATCTGAACGGAGTTTTTGAAACAATATTTGACTCAGAGGATTCAAAAACACAGTATGTAACTGCTGAGAAATTGTTTCGTAAGACGTTTATTATCACGCTTTTCACGAAGTTGAAACTAACAGATTTTGACAGATGTTTGACAAATGCGTTTATTAAAGTTTATCGTTCTCTATGAGATCGAACCATGGAAGCTACGCACGGTTTCATATCACGTGCTCTGCATCAGCTAGAATACTAGGTCATTTTACAAGTAGACCGGATAATGGAAAATTCGTTTGCATTTTTCACATCCAAATGCCCAACACAGCAAGCCGGAATCGAACCGGGGACACTCCGCTAACCGGGCAGATGCAATATCAGCTAAGCTATCGCGGCATGGACAGCCGGGTATGAATAACGCAAGTGAATACTCCGTGCTGCGCAAATCACTGTTCCGATGATACACGGCAACTATCCTGGTTTTAATCAGTGGACTAACTTCGTTGGTCATTTCCCAATAGACGAACAGCACATGGCTGAACTCGTTCCAATGGGCTTTGAAAGATTTTCACGTAACGTAAAGTTGGCACTAAGAGCCTGAATCTTACAGATAATGAAAAATCCACTTGATTTTTTCACATCCAAAAGCCAGAATCGAACTGACCGGTGGATTTTCCGTTATCTGTAAGATTCAGGCTCCTGGTACTAGTAATACATTCTGTGAATAAACCGTATAAGTTATTCATCTCGAATAAAGTGCATACCTTGGCAACTCAGCTGATGCAGCGCACTGAGGACTGAATCCGAAAAGCGGTTCCGCATTTCGAGCCCCTCCGGTGAACGTCGATTTCACCCGTGGCAGACCAGGATGATTCGATTTCATCCTTCTACAGCTGCCATTAAGCGATAATCATCAATCCGCCCAGTAGACAGAGTTATCCAGTGGGTTACTGAAGTAGTCAGATACTCAGGACCCAGGCTAACATAGGGTCTAGATCAGTGAGGCATTGTTTCAGGCTGTTATTGTTACCCAAAGCTTACAACGAGGGCGAAAACGGAGTTAATTAATATCTTCATTCTTGGTCGCGCTCTGAGGTACGCACAGATTGGTTCATTCAGATGTCAAACTCACTGATGCATGGACGTACTTCAGGTGGCAACTAATCAGTTGCCATAGGAATGGCCGCGAGCAGTCATGAGTTGCAACGTGAGGGTTGGTACTGACAAACCAACCAGGCTGAGACCCCACTGATTCAGCCTCAGGAGCACAATCTACAGATTCGGTTGGAAGGTTTCAAGAAGCAGTTTACGTGACTTTCATATGCTATTGATGCTCTGAACAGCACAATAGACTCTGTTCCAAATTTAGATACCAAACCGCAGTCAGGGGTAAAGGTTCTTCACAAAATATGCCGTCTTAAGGAAAGTAAGCCTGCTGAACCAAAAGGGTTGTCTCCTTCTATCTGGAAAAGCGGCAGTCAAGTTTTGGTACTGAAGTTGAAGAAAACACCGCTGTTTAAAGTGGATAAAGAAACAAGTTCTCGAAAATTGATTTGAATCATTGATCGTGAGGTTTTTAAAAATGGGTGACGTGTCCTTGTGTGAGAATTACAGGCGAAGCGATATGGTTGGCTTAATCGACTATCCGGCGCTCACAAACAGTGCTAGAATTAGAGAAGTTTAGTACTTCACAACAAACCTATTGCAAGTAGCTTGGGTGTCTCCTGTTGTCTGATTATCATGCTACACGTCAGTTCTTCTACACGGACCAGCAAACCGACCCCGACGATGCATTTGCTTCCGCGCTTGAGTTTGTTCGGAACAAAGGATCAGCAACGTGGAGGTTTGGTACAGTCTGTTGGATGCACATCATTGGATCAAACACCAAAGCTAAGATGCATCTGCCATGCGTCGCACGTACCTCCTGATAAACTTCCATCAGTTTGTTGTTTTTCTGAGACTGGCAGTGGTTGAGAGCTGAGCGACAGTACCCGTTCGATGACATGTAAGAGAGGTTCAAAAACACCTAATCAATGCACGTAAAGTATGTTAGGTTTCCGGAGTGAGGTTCAAGGGATTCGTCCATTCTGTGTTTAAATAACCTGGAGGATATGACTAGGTGTCCTAACCAGGGTTATTTTTGTATTCACACTATACGCTTACCTAGATCTGTTATCAGTGTTTCTTTCCTTAATTTTCTCCCACTCCTAGTTATCCTAATTTCCATATGAGGTTCCCAATGAGAGTGGTAGCACTGTGAATTGCCATTGAGCGCATCCAGCCCGCGGGTTATTGTTTATTCAGACTGAACTGAACAGAACCGAACACTGTATTTCACAGCATTTCAGAGAAAATCGCCCACTTATTAGAAAGGGAACAAAACAATCACATCCCTCGAAGATCTAGCATATTGTGGTAAGATCTTTCCGTGGTGGGTTCCCCGGAGTCAACAGTTAATCTCACCAAATTGATTTTTTTTTGTAGTAGGTTAGTTGGTAAGACCATTGGTGTTCACGTTCATCAGTCCTAGAAACCATGCACTTGGATTACCAAGCCAATTCGACGTAGCAACTAATGGGTTGGTTTTCATTTATGTGAGACATAACGGTAAACAACTTTACCCTTAACAAATAAGTTCGCTTTATTGTTTCGGTGCAACCAGATTAACTGTTAGATGGAAACAATTGCCATTCTAAATCTTTTCGCCCGCAAAAGAACACCTAATCCAAACAGGCAAACACGCACAAAAACAAACAATACCGGTTAAGACAGTTGTTTTCAAATTTAAAAAGTCATGGATGTGATCTGTTCGAAGCAAAACCTTGGTACGCACACCTACCGTGTCGAACATGATTGACACAGTGAATGGCCTTTGTTTGAATGAGACGGTAAAAAATCGATCGATCGATCGTCTGACTGCCAGCCTGCCTACATGTCTACCTCCCCACGATTCTTGGCATGAAAATCACCGCACAAGAGTCACGCCTAGCCGATTTTGAACGTATTCACGTACGTCTGGACCACGCGTACTTCATTGAACGTTGAATGCACTGGTTTATCGATCGATGAACAACAATGCATTGGAGACGAACAAAACGACGACGACGAAGACAAAAGCAACAACAATAATAATTAAAGTTATGCGAACCCTCCAAACCCAATGAATCTTCGTGACAATGACACAGAGAGAAGTGATTACTGTCTGGGCGGTTCCTGTCACCGTCTGTTCCGCAGAATGCGACCTGATCGAGATAGTTTGTTCTAATCAGTCAGAGTACGTAATGCTGATTATTATTTTGAAAAAAACTGAGGAGGAAACTTTGATTTGTCCCGCATTATTGATTTGGTAAACTGAATGATGGATATTAGACTCCTTACAATTCCGTTCTTATACTTGAGTACAGTCATGTTGTAGGTATATCCAACTCCACAAGGAATGGTCACAATGTCGGATGGAATTCGCAATCATGATTCAGAGATATAAAATGAAAACTGGCTAATAATTAAAAACAAATGGGTATTATAATATGATATATGAGTATTAAAATATAACAACCTGAGGAACGACTATACCGTGGTTACAAGCTGACGTATTGGCAACAAGTAGTATGAAGCCGGATGGACAGTCTTGATGCTATAAGATCTGGATGCGAGATACACCTATGGAGTGTACAAGTATGAGAATGGGTGGACAGATGAGTGCCGAATAGCCATACATGATGGGCGATGATGGCCGTGAAATTGGCCCTGTGTATGGGAAAAAAATTTTTCACTCATCTATATACTTCTCACTATTAAATATATGGATGATTATTGGTAATAAATTGTGAAAGTAGCAAACCGGCTTATTGGTTTGTCGGGGAATCTATCTGCAAACGTACGATGCCGCTTCTGTAAATGATCGCTAGCAGCAATTTTCCTGTGGCCTGTATGTGCGCGCAGCTTACAATTAGACTTAAGAAGTTCCCTCATCTGAGATAAACTACTTGGCATGAACCCACCGATGATTTTACACTTTTTCTGATCATGTTCAGCAGGTGATACGGGTTGAACGACAGGGTCTTCTTTTCAAAGACTCGAAGAACACATTCCCCGAGCTGGTTACTAGATAAAGACTAAACTAAGTGTCCAATCCCCGAAGCATTCACCTAGAGGTAGTGGCACACCTCACAATCAGTTAAACTATTTTATAATATCCAAACGCCACAATTCATTCGCACTGTTCTCCCTTGGGATGCTTGCTGACCAATCCAGCTCCCTCTAACCGGAACTCAGCAAAACATATTGCCCCAGCCACATCACCCTGCCGTAAACACTCGTTTTCTCGCTCTAAAGCCTGTAAACCTTCAATCGTGCCATGTATTGCCCGTATCCTCACCAACCCTGAAGCTTACACTACGGAACTAAACTCGATGCTGAGTTGACATAATAACTTACTGTATATACCTTTTGTAAAGGAATGTGTTAACTCAGCGCTGGCTGACGGCCAAGTCGAGTTGGCAATCCGCATTGGTGCAGTACCAAGCCCAAGGCTTGAGACAACGGGATCTCGAGTGCCAGGACAGCCGATCGGTGAAGTGGATCGACAGACGGGAGATAAATCTTGTCAGCTTTGTTTAAGCCCCAAGGCGCGGTCGCCCACACCGGTCGAACCAATGCATTGTGTGCAACTGGTGGGCATACAGAGTAACAACAAATATATTTTATTTTTCGCTACTAAAACGGGATGATTCTGAGGCAGAACTGAGTGGGATGTTTCGAAACATCCTTATCGTATATTTGACAGCGATCTTGTAGCTGCTGAATATCCATCCTCGGGTGCATGCGGTATATACTTGAATGGACTTGAAATGAACAACAGTCGACCTGGTTAAGTTCCGGGACCACGAAGCGCAGATCTCCAATGAGATAGTCACGCAACTCGTCGATTACAGCAACCAGATGAACACATGGGATACCTTCAAAATGATATGCATTATCTCTCTCAGAATGCTCTTAAAAGTGATTCGCCACGGACAACTGGTGTCAGCTGTCACAGTTTCGCTTCAACTTTACAGTTCATCAATTTGCACTCCGGTCATTATGACCTAGAATGGACGTTGGCCCACAAACGAGAAGCTACTGTTGGCATGACTCGGCGGTGCAACGGAAAATGGTCGGATTTAAGAACGAATAACCTGACCACACATCATCACCCACTTCTTTCCCATCTTGGTATGTCTCAAACCTCAATACGTCCCTTGCCATTTCACAACCACTCAGTAGTAGTGGTAGCCCTGAAACCAAATCATTTTGCTGCGTTAGTGTCTTATAAATACATTAATATTGGCCTAGAGATTCAGTTACAAAGAACAAGCCTGTTCACGAGTTTCTTGTCTTCCAATACCGACTGTGTTTAGCATTGGGAGTGACTTTAGAAAAACGAAATTGGGAGTGATAAAAAAAGAAAATCTACTGGTTCCAGGTCCTATCATGGACCTTATTTGACCACATAATCATCTAGCGGCAGAAAAAGACACTATATAATGATCAAAAATCTGCGAAAATGTACCTTCCGGGTCATTACCACTCATGATTATTCTTGGCTTTAAATTAGAATTAGCTGTCTAAGTCCCACCAGCAACATTTTTCTGAACGTATTAGTTGGATCTTTCACCAGTGAGCAGTAGGACAGCTCATGAAGTCACGTGGTACTGCTGATGTATGCGAATCGAGTTGATTGTTTGTATAGGCATGACTCGATCTGCACCAAATCTCTATAGTCGTCAAGGCAACGGTCTTTCTTTGGACCGCCTAGATTCTGCATGCAATATTCCCTTCGTCTCTGATGCGCGTCACCGAGACAATTTGAACTGCCATGGTTGCGCAACAGAAGATGCAATCAATGGGAGCAGAGGCTTTCTCACAATCACATAATATGGTTCTCTTTTCTGCTAAGGATTTCGCAGTGTACGCACCAAGTGAGCAAATAACAACTTGATTTGCAGTAGGTTACTGTGACGAACTAACTAATGATTTAATGGGAGAAAAAACTTTCCAAGGAGCCACTGTAATCAAGTCTATTCTGTATCCATCAGATGACATAAAAATCGATTTGGTCGATCACAAATAGTTCTGTCTTTAAAGGTCTTCCACGTTGATCTATCCACGGCAATCACAACTGTTATCCATTCTACTCCATCGAGACTGAAATGGCATTTGATTCAGGTTCGTTCACTTTTGCTCTCAAGCACACTCACATGCATGGACAGTTCGAAAAATCCCAGCATACAGACACACACACGCACGTGTGCACGCACACATGACCGAGTCACGACCCATCATCGCCCCATTCAAACCAGTGGGTCAATCGATAGACCAAACGATTTAAGTGATCATCTCTGGAAACTATCAGTGATAACTAAAGTCCACTAAAAGGTGTGGAAGGTATCAATATTGCTGTCACGGTGTACATTTTAGTCCACCTGTTCCTTTCGTTATTACTTAGTATAATGGAACAGTCCATTCAAAACCTTTAGAAATACTACTATGAATTGAAAGTAGTAAAAGACCGACGCCGCACTATCATTGTTTTATCAAACAACAATAATCTACCTAGGTTATCATGTTAAAAATCTTGAGATGCTCTTTGGTCGGTGAAGTGGCAAAACCACCCTTCAGCTTGGAATGCATTAGAGCAGTGTAAATATTTTTTACTCGTGTCACAAATAGCAGAAGTGAACTATCGTTTAAGAGCAATTAAAGTGGTTGAAACAGCTCCCAAACAAAAAATAGTATCACTTAAATAAATCTGTTGACTTAAGGAAGCTACCCTACGTTTCACACCGTTCGGGCTACGCAACTTATCTGCAAAACTGAACGATATGCAGTATCAAAATGATGATTTTTTCAAAAGCTCAATGAACCGTAAGAATATTCACTCATCAATCATGCGTCTGCTGGTGATCAGACGGAGACCCACAAGATCAGCTACATACAAAACACTTTCCTCCTTTCTGAAATTCTGTCTGCAGCGATTCAGGTAATTAGCTTGAAATCTGTTTCCGGTTTAATTATCCGTGAACATTGATCGAGATCGGGTAGGTGGAACACCAGTCTAAGGAGGACTGTAAGAAAGCACGATTGTCTGGGAACACTTACAAATAGTAGAATCAGTTAGCTGATTATAAGCACTCTTGTGTCCATTACACAGATTTGTTTAGTCTGATTCTCATCCGGCTTGCACGTCGACCACAATATTCGAATTTTAAACCACGGATCACGTAGCGTTCACTTGACACATGCTACTCTGACAGTGATGACGATGTATTTCGACGAAACATCGTGTGATGTCATTAGAAGCGCTACTATCTTGCACAGAAATGCATCGGATAGGAATAAAGTAATAACTGATCAAAGACAATGGCACGCTGATGAGAAGCTGATCCGTCTCACGATCTCTGTACTGAGGACGTCACCTTGGTTTCCTCCGAAACCCTTGAAATTCTATTGTTCAATTTTTCAAGCAGACCGTTGCTTTTCCGGGATGCTATTCAACTTCTCATCTTTAGAAATCTTGACATTTGATGGGATGCCTACAGAAATACGAAAAACTTTTTCAGGGTGAAACAATATGGAAGAGATAAATGAACCCCAATTAAACTTATACAATCAGCCCTCTCACTTACCGCATTCGTTGTGTCGACTTCCACTCCGGACTTCAACAACTCGATCACCTTGTTCAGGTTTCCTGCCCGAGCGGCCCGAAGAAAACTCTGACCCGCATCCGATTGCTGTTCAGTTGCATTGGCAATGGTAACGTGTCGTTTGGACAATTTGGATGATTTACGGCCGGAGCGTTTTGAGCGACGATTACGCAGATCATGCGTCCGACCCGCAACAGGCATCGAACCAGTTGCCGATTCCGGAGTGGTTGTGATCGGGTCCGGTTCCCCGGTTTCGTTTTTGTGTCCGTTCACCCCGTTGTCAGCAGTATCATCGGTCCCATTTGTCGGTATGAATCGAGATGAATCAGTTGGTTTTTTACGTACAGGCCATGTAATTGTTTTAATTCGATGCAATTTTTGTCCATCCGCGCGTAAGCGTTCATTCGAATGAGATTGATAAGAGTCGTGTGATATGGAGGTTACATCCGCCCGTGGTGGTAAAGAGCGTGTCCGATGCACAAATGATGGGATTTTGGTGGAGGGTAAACAAGCAAAAAGAGAACAGCTCAGAGATTGTCTATTTTTCCGTCTACGTTCCCCATCTCTTTGTTCACGACGACTTTTACGCATCCTATATATTTTTCTCTTTCAAACGGGATAGATTATATAGTTTTTGCGCATACAAAACGGTACATTCATTACGGGGACAGCTGCAGTTCAATCGATTTCAAATCAGATGAGTGTGACCAAAACAACAAATTTGCCTCACTTCCCCTTCGAATCGAGAAGAACTCAGAATGTTTATCACCTAAATGTGTTATCTTTTTATTGTAACTGGAAATTTTCAGAGTACTTGGCGTGTATTCTTTGGCCCTTCACGCAAAATGTGCTTGTGTCTGTGTGCCTGCACTTATGTGCACCTTCTTCTTCTTGTGCTTCTGCTTATCTTATTGTCTGCGTGCATACCATGAGCACCTTGAACCGTTCACCAACAGCACTCTGCAAATACGAGTGCTCCAATCATTACCTGACGTTGGATATACGCAGACAGATGTGTACGCAAGTTTCTCAAGCTGTTTGGTGCCTTGAAGATCAGCCTCAGAAAAAGCAAGAAAGACTACACTGACATAAATGAATGAGTGAATTTGGAGTCCTGTTCATGTGTGCATGTCTGTTTGCGTGTTCGTTTCTGTTCGTGCGCACTGTTGCTTTTAGCTCTGATATCTCTGTACACTTACATACATACATGAATGCATACTCAAACACATTCAGACACTTTGTCCTGCTATCCTACTCATGACCAGTGTGAAAGCTTACCGTGTACCTGGTCGAAATCATCATTCCTAATGCGAGTCTAAAGTCGACCTTTTATATTTCGTTAGGCTCATAGTTGACTGATGGTGTTGCTGTACTGAATCCTTTATTTGAAATAGAACAGCGTATCAGGGAACACGATAGACAAATTCAAATCAGTTCGGCCAAGTCAGTCGACCAACTGGAGCAATTTAAAATTTAAAAAGACCGGTAGATTGCATTATTGCTACTAATACTAATACTATTGCTACTAATACTACTACTATTAATATTGTTATTATTGTTAATATTACTATTAGTGGTGCTGGTATTGGTATGGTAGTAATACCATTATCACTACTACCGCCGGATATTCCAATAGGGTATGTGGTACAAGTAGTAAGTTGACATATTTGGACATTCTCGGAACTTTTGTTGGTAAATGCATACGGTTTTCCACTAATTATATCAGCTGGGGGAGCATATTCACTGATCCTTGACATTTCTAAAATATACCTCCGATTTAATAAAAGTTTTCTTGGCTGTCCACCTTGGTTACGTATCTAACGTAGCACACTGTCAGTTTGATCATTTGACTGTCCATGTCCTAACTACATTCTGTCAATGCCAAATGTTTGTCCATTTCTGACAATTCATTCTATTATTTTATGGCGATTTCTTGTTCAAAGGTCGACTCAGTTGACCAGTTACTAATCCTTTGTGTTTGATGAAACCCATCATCCCGGTCAATCACATGTGGAATGACTGTTCAGTTTAGGCTTCCTCGGAGCGATCACGTGATCATAAAACGGTCCAGCTTATGATTTGAACTAGTGGCACTCACTTGAAAGTTCGCAGTCTGCTTTTGCCAAGAAGGCAGAGACAACCACAACGACGAAAACAGAATACGACGAAAACAACAGTGTATTTCATGTATGAGGTCTGAATACCTAAGGGGCAGTTAGTTTTGGGAACACGAATGTACTGTATTCGGAGGAATGTCGTTGAAAGATAGTCACACCAAACTTCAGAGGTACTTTTTGATCGAGAGCTTACAACTCTTACCCTGAAAGATCCCAGATTAAAGGCGAACGGCTATGTGGTTGGTTGTTGGCTAAACTGTAAATATATCAATTTAACTTCAAGTGAAGCCACCCATCACACTACTCTCCAAACACGGACACCTCATGACCCATCAGGGATGAGCCGAATTCTCGGTGGTAAGCGCAAATGTGTGCGGAAGGGAGAGTAGATCGTTGTCACCACTTTACCGACTGTAGCGCATTCGAAAATACGATAGATGGGCAGATGACGAGTGACCACTGCCAAGCCAACAACGTGTCTGCGGTTGTAGGTCGATGTGATTGGCTGCCTTACTTGAAGTTGCACATGATTCAACTGAGATTAGATGGTACATATATCATGAAGTGTTTCGAAAAGTTGTTGAAGCTTAAAAGTTATGCATTTATTGAGTAAAGTATAGTTCCAGAAATGGATACTGAAATGAATAAAAGATCTTTGTACTAACCAACCGGGTATCAGGAGCTTTAGAAACAGTTTACCTGTTAATTCAGCAATGTATAGGATGCGTGCAAATTCGAGGATTTGCCTTATCCTACGATCTGAATGCGCAGCCCTCTATCACAATTCCTCCCAATCAGGTAGATACAGAGCACAACTACAAGCTGATACCAGAGCGCGATTTGAACCCACGCATAGACGAGCGTGCTCTACCGACTAAGCTACCAGGTCACGCCGTAGGGGTTCGCGATTTTTCACCAAAGAACCATGCAGTTTACAGCCAAATCACGCTTTAGCAAACGGCATCCGCCACATTCACTGTACGCCCAGATAGGTTGGGGATTTTGTTCAGTTACTAGGTTGCCTGGCTCAGTTACTGAGCTACATCAATGTGGTCAACAATTCGGATGTCAGGTTACGCCTATGTAGTTTTGAATCTTGGCGGGCTAGCTGGGCAGTTTGACTGCACGTTTGTTGGTCGCGGCAACCCGGGAGGTAAATCTGCTTCGTTATCGTTGATTTTAGAATGATCACCAGTAGATGATAGAGAATAGCCTCGTTTTCGGTAACTCCAGCTTCTGACTATTACAGTTACACATGTTTACTTTGTCCACACAAGCAGCTCGTAATTCCACTCCTACTTCACTGGGAGCTACCAGAGAATGACGGTCAAACCCAGTGTGTCCCTCGACCGCAACCTTTTCGTCGTGACAGAAAACAGAGAATCCCTTTCAAGTATACTCGATTCAATGAAGTGTGTGTAACCACAGACAATGAATTTTCCACTCCTACCCGGATCGCACAACGCCTACAATACTGATTAAAGAACCTTATTTTGGTATTGTGAGCATTATTGCTAAATGTGGCTTTCCTTTACATATACCGGATACGCATACCTGGTGAGCGACAATAACTGCGAAACCGGTCGTGTTCTTCAGGGAAGATTTTGTCCTCCCATCTACACACTACTTACTAAAAATCTGCGAACTAACAAAAGCAACTTCTTTGTTCTCTGGGTTAGTAGTGACTTACTTGCAAACATCGTTACAGAAAGCAAGCTTGTCCACTATTGTTTTTAGCCAAAACTTCATTTTGTTTTGAAAGTGATTAATTGGTCAGTGAAGGAAGCCACAAGACTTGTCTCATCTTGATCACTTCACCACACCGGTAGCCTCCAGTTAGCTGCTTCTCTTCGTGAAATATTTTTACAATAATCTAAAGCTCATTTAAGAAGCAAACTAATGTCATTATTGTTTGTAAATTGACTTAGCAGTCATTTTTTTGAGAAAATCTTTTTTCTCAAGGTGGAACAGTTGAACATAGGGATATTGAACCGTCTCCTTGGATTCACGGAAATTTTGGGAACTATAATAATTAAATTTTTCAATAAACAGACGTGATGCTCCTGCCAAAATTACATGACTATTTGCTTAAACATTGGTTTTCGACATGTCGACTTAGACTGATCTGCTTTGCTGCTTCCTGTGGTTATCACAGGACTGAACACCTAGATATTTGGCATCTAAATCAAATGACCGGCAAACACTGAGCTACAGACTAAGTCTTGGCATGCACAGACTTGCACACATACACAAGTACGCAGTACCATCAACTGACCAATCGTATCTTTGCACTCAGCGTCTGTTCTGATCGACTCATTTAAAATTTCCGGTCCTCCGATCTTACCGATCGATTATCGATTGGTCGACTTCCACGCCCGTCACATGTTCCGATTGATCAATGTACAACTTGTACAACAGTAGATTTGGCAGTATGCGCACTTTTTGATTCTGGACTAATTTGGAGTGCATTAGAGATTGGATGGATACACACACACACACACAACCAGGTTTCCAATAGAAAGAAAAAAATAGTTAGGACTGAATACTGAAATTAATAATCAGGTCAGAAATCCCACATACCAAAAATGTGTCTGTCCAGCGTTCGCAGTGAGTGAACGCATTTGTGTGTTGGTATGCTGTTGAAAACAGTTTTGACCTAACTGAGTTTGACAAAATGCAAAAGGATGTGCTAAGTCCTTCGCTTATCAAGGTGAAATTCAAACTAAATAGTCACCATTTTGCTTTATTTATCTTTCCGTCTAACGAGTGAATAACCAATTACTAGCTGTTAAATCAACATTGAAGAACATTGTTGAGAGAAGATGCGAGGATGGAGGAGATGCGGGAGAAGGGGAGTGGGAGGGGTTGAAGGCGCTGTTTGAGTTAAAAACCGTCAAACGGTAGATGAGTCATCTGTGGAGAAATCTAATTCTTAGTACCAATGCAAAATTGTTCACACACGTCCGTGCCAGTTTCACTTGTTTGATTGATGTGCTTTACGATTTTGATTGAACTAAGTAGATAGTTAAAGACCAGGAGAATATGAGTCATCACACTCTGTTCACTGCGCCCGTGTTTCTTTTTGACTGCTTGTCAAAAATCTGTCAAAAGGTATTGTGAACTCAGTCACACGGCAGTGTGAGTTTCTTAGGCACTAAAATGCTGTCTGCTACTGGATATCATTAAGAGAAGGCAATTTGACAAACTAACTTGCCTTCCGTAATGCGTATCAATAACAAACTTTTAGTCAACTTTATTCAGTGAACACCTTTTTGGACCCTATGAAGGAGGAGTTTGCACGATAAACTCAAATTCCGAAGGAATCCGTTGTTAAACAACACATGTACAGGGCTGAATGAAATGATGAGAAATCAAGTGAGCAGGATGCTACATAAAGTGGTTAATAACATCGGAACGTTCACTAAGAGGAATGCCGATTGATATGTCGTTCACGGTAAGTTGAACTGGGTCCCAATTTGGAACTGAACCTGAGGTGCACGATTGAGAATGCGACATGTCAGGTGACAAGTGACCCAGTCGGAGATATTGGACGGCTCGCTTCACGTCAGCACGTGAATCCATCACTGGGTTCGACCGTGAACAACACAGAACATACATGGTCGACTCCCGGGTCGTGTCTGTGGATTGGTGCGACAATCGTAACGTTCGTGATCGAAGATAATTAGTCGGGTGGGAAGTGCGCACACTCGCGCACCGAGGCAGACAGGCAGAGAAGCACACACACACACACACAGGCAAGCCGACACACATGACCGCACACCGAGACAATGTTCTATTTACAGCTTGTAACCAGTATGTTTGATCTGTTTGCATTGATCAGAGATGCACTTGGTCGGTGTCGCGTGCAATCTGACACGTCGATCTAGGGGGGAAAGACACAGGCGGCAGAAGAATGACTAAAATAGCTTGAGTATTTCCAACTATTGATTTGATCGGTTCATCTTTTGAAATGAGCCCGATTCACTTTGCAAAAATCCATCCATCCTAAAAAATTGGGTGGTACGTTGTAGGTCAATATCACGAAAACAAAGGTCACATTCACTTGATAAGAATAGACACAGAAACCACCAACATCATCATTATGTTTGTCGATACACCATATCCTATCTCATCCTTGATAGGAATCATCATTGTGTGGGAGATTGTTCATTGCCAGTGACGGAATGGTGTTATATTATGTAGTATGTATGTTCGACAAACCTTTGAGAGCCAACCCGAATAGCCTGGTGGTTAGGCGTTTGACTCACAATCGTCCTCCCTAGGTTCGAGCCCCAGTGGAGTTCAGTCAGTATACACTGTAGCCGATGAATCCGAACAGGAATGAAACAGGGGTAGTATTGCCATGGTTTCCCCTGGTGATTTGGGCGTTGATACCGCATGGTGAATCATGGTATACAGGCCGCATATTCTACTTCTCATATAAATGCCTTGCCTGTGTTCATATCTGAATGGATAACTAGCGACAACTGCCAGTATAGTACTGCGTGTCTTTATTTCGTCCACCGTGATCTAATTTGAATCAAAATGCAATATTATATTTGGAAAACTGTGTATCTGGTAAGCACTTAACTGCTTGTGATTGGACTTTCGTCTCGATTTCACACACTGGATGAACAAATATTCAGTTGAGTGTGGGCAGCAGGAGACTGGATTTTTGCATAATACGATTCGCCATGCAATCTGAACTTTTAAATGCCACTGAAAACCGTGAAAGCATTGTACAGCTGTTTCATTCTTGTTAGGAATTATCAGCAGTGCACGCATGCCGATCCCCAGCTTGGACTCGAACCAGAGGCCCTGCTGATGATTCTCAACAAGGCTGCAACAGCTGTACTGGGTTTTCATGGTTTCCATTGATTTAAACGTTCACACTGCATGATGAATCATGTTGTGTAAAAACGTATAGTTGTCGGCATTTCATTTAAACTTCATTTGACGATTACAACTTTCACTCAATGGATGGTAACGTCATCAAATTGTGTCTTATCACAAGAATAATCGAACAATTATCTCCGCGTTTAATTATTTCTTTGTTTCCTCGGCTTCTGTTAACTTTTGCCTTTTACCTTTTTAAGAAATCGTCAATGAATAGCTCTCAGCTGTATTGCTGGGAAACTTTGTCCAACGTGGATGGACACGTTCGGTTCTTCACGTTATCAATGGGCGTCTAACTGCACTCCCGTACGTGGATCTGACCGGAACAGACTCTGCCGTTCGGCGTGTGCACCTTTTCGTAATTTTTGTGGGGAAAAAGGTTCCAACTTTTGTTGACATTGTGCTCTGAACTGATACGAATAGGAGTTGTTTGTCTAATAAAGACAAATCCAACGTGGTTTTCGTCATGATGGTGACCTTCATGTGTTTTGTGTTTCAGTTCAAGCCCGGGATTATCAAATCAGGGTGTATTAATGAAGCCTTTTTTGTTGGTGTGTTGATACCGTTGAGGAATACGCAGTGTTGCACCATATATCATTGGTCAAACGAGGCTTGGCCAGAGAGGGTCGAATTTTGATTACCTATCTACCGGATTTCAGGTAAACCAGATTAATTGGATTTTTATGGTTCCAATTTGAAGGCATTAAACTGTAGAGCGTAATGTCTCAACTGGTGTTGCGTGAACCACAATATATATATATATATATATATATATATATATATATATATATATATATATATATATATATATATATATATATATATAATGACGGAGACCTTATGTACCCCCTTTGAGGAAATTTTAATGGAACAAAACCACTAATTATTACACAGCGGGAAAAAACGTTGAGTCTGCCTAAGATGACAATATTTAGGATTATTTGTAGGGCGACATAAAGTGCTCACAAACATCATACTCATAGCAGCAGAGTGAGTTATAGTAGCCCGTGATAAAACCCCATCCAATGTGGATTTCCGGTACTGAGTCAATCGCGGTGAGACAAAAACCGGTTGCTACCGTGCAAAAGCCGATGACGGAAGGGCGCCGTGTCTCAGAGTGGTGAAATCAAACAAACCACTGAGAGTCCGCCCGGATAGCCCGGTGCCAGGCAGATGGACTTACATTCTCTCACCTTAGGTTTCAGTTCCAATAGGGTTCCAGTTGGTGGATTTGCACTGCCGCTGAGAAACCTTAGCAAACCAGATAAACCAATTGGTTTCCAATACTGATTTTTGAGCGTTGATATTGCTTAATAAACTCTACAAGAATAACCATTACGATCACGCAACTACGGTTAAAAGGGAAGTATAAGCCGAATTTGTGTTAACTTGCCTTCAGGTGATCTCCCTAGGAACACACTGAAATACGGTTCGAATGACAATCTGCGTGATCGCTTTTTGTATTGGGATTCATAAAACTGCCAAGGATAGATTTCGAATGGCTCAGATATCACGCGATTCTCTTACAGAGTGAAGAAAAGGACCCATTCTTTTGGTACTTTACTCCCACTAAGTATGAAAAATTGTAATTTTTACTGGTCATTCGTGTCAAAAGTTTAGTTTTCATTGTATCAATTACAAATTTTTCCCATTCTTTATTCATCAGTGAAAAAGTGCTCAACGGTACTAGATAAAATAGCACACCGTATCCAGTTGCCGCCAATTTACTTACGGTTTTTCAATTTGGGGGCTGTTAGTTCACCCACTGGGTGAGCGATACGGTGACTGTTTAAAGTAGATTGCCAACTCATTGAACTCTGTGGGGGGTGGGGGGGGGGGGCGGTGGTTATGATGAACGTTATTCTCTGCATAGTTGACCTTGTTGTTGGGACAAACCCAACGGGAAACAGCTGTTCTTTGATTTCACCCTGACAATTGCCCAAAGCATAATCGATAAGATACAACATCGAATGATTGGTGATTTCCGGCTAGATCACAAAAGCTGACCTCATTTTTCTATGACAATGAAAGATACCTTATAGGACAAATAAACGTCCGCATTTTGAGGTAACTGAGTTTATTGGCTTCGAATATAACTTATTTTTATTTCATTCAAATTGATCTGTTAATGTTCGATGCTGCGAAAACATTCACTGGTTCAACTTTGTTTAGTGTTTCTTTATTCGGTTGGAAATACCTTGATTATTCGATTTACCAAATTGATTACACTAACTACAGCCGACATAATTCTGGAAGTCAATGAGAGTCGCGTGTGATAAAGATCGACTAACTGTTATAAATTATCTGATACTTGTCCGTCAAACGATCAGCCGCGTTTGGTCAATTTCAAACTTAAATTCGATGCAAAAGTCCCGATAAATCTGAATAGTGCTCAGTGCACTTTCTGCAAGTAGTTCACTGTGGTTTTATTAATCACACTATAGCGGAGAGTGCTATGGCAACATAATCAGGTTGGAATCAAACCGATCTGGCACCGGGATCTTAGGCAGTCAGTAAGATAGCACATGTAGAGAGCTACTGATGAAGCCGTCAACCAGAGCAACTGAATCAAAGAAATGGAAATGGTGCGCAACAGAACCAGCCCAATGGCCACAGACATCAGGTCAGAACAGACCCAAATGTTTAGGCAGTCGCAGAATCAATATCGCGACAGAGCAGACGGGAAAAAGAACTATTTAAACGGTTTTATGTGTTTTACTGATTTTGAATTGTCTGGCTAGTCAAATACAGGTGTGCCTCATCCGTCTCCCCCACCTTGTTCCAATACGTTCATTGCAATATTACGATCCAAACTTGTTCAGTGATGAGTGGAGTTCTAGTATTGTTTAAACTAGATAAACCGCGTGATAAAAATCACGCGTGCTACTACCGACCGATAGACCTAATTAACACAGTTTTCAGCTGACCGATTCTCCCCTCATAATCCTCAGCGTTTTCATCAACGTGATGAAAAAAAATACGTTGAATAATACCTTCATTTTTGTCTGTCCCTTTCAAGTATATTGGGCATTTACTTGACTTAACGCGAATTCACCTAGTCTGGGAAGTGTGAGTGGTAAAGTGGTATAAACCGACAGAAAGCTGCTCAACCAAATAACAGATAGTAATGAGGCGAGAATTACTATCCCATGTGTGAAAAAATAGCAGGTGTGTGTCACGGATTGTTTTTAGCTATGAACCCTCGAAATTGAGTCTAACAAGGTTTGTCCGGATGTCCGTTCTTGAATATGATATTCATACGGCTCCATTCATTCACAACAACAAATAAAACTATAGAATATCGAAAACAGCTAGAAATCCACATCTTCTACACGCGCTAGTCATTGAAGCGTTTAGATGGACAAGGAGCTGGAGACATCTACCGAGGTTGTAAACCGAAATAGAGTGAAATAAGTTTTCCTGGCTGGGGATGTGGAACAAGGAGGAAGGTTCGGACTGTTGTCAGATCGTTCCTCTGTTGACTACATCGACTCGTTCAGAAGTCATGTGTGTGTGTGTGTTTTACTTTCATTTAGCTATATTACAAATATACAACATTATGGCAGAGTTCCAGTACAACTTCACAAATGTGCACGAGCATACTTACGATGCATTTGCGCGAGGTATGTGATTCGATCAGTCTGGTCGTCATGTCTTAGTCGGAGATCGTCTATCGAAAAATTGATTTCGTCCAGTTCTCAATTCACACTGGGATCGATAAGGTCTTCGGAGTCAGGCGAAAAGATCCATCCAGAAGGGTTATCACAAGATTGTGGACACCCGAGGAGACCGTTTATGATGGGGTCTATGTTCTGCACGAACCGACTCGGTAGATGACCGGCACAATACGACTCCTGAAATACTGATTTCTGGACTGATGTCTTAGGCAACTACCTGGGCAAATTATGATTGCGTGTAAGCTGAAACATGTGCACAAACACACATCCACGCGAGTGTACATCGTTGTTGTCCTTTTACAAAAGGACCTGATTGGTCGGGTCGCTTCGGTTTCGTGATGCGCGGGGACACGAGGTTCCCACTGGGCACACAGTAGGGCACTACCTGGGGGAGAAAATTTCCAAACGTCCACACATGCAAATATAGCCACAAACCAACAAGCAGAGATGGATTGTGATCGGACAGGTTAGTGTGTATTGGGTGCCGTGATCGATGAACGATTTTTTTCAAACTGGTGCAATTTCTGCTTGGAAGTAACAGGCAGCGAACTGACATGTAAGTAGGACATTAATGTGTCAACGTATTCAACATGTGCATCCAAATCACCGCGTACACAGTGCAATTCGGGCTTCCGTTTTCTGCGAATCACTAGAAATTCAACGAAACTTCATTGAAATGGATAGTTTTTCGAAATTTTTGTCTCACTCTTGTTTTCAATAACTATTCATCATTAATCTTAGAAAATAATGTTATCTGTTGTGATACCAACAGTCTCTGTGTGTTTTAAGTTTTGAAAATAGGTTTTTTTGACACTGGAATTTCATTTCAAAAGTTAGGAAGTTGAATTATTCTTCCCGTCGTCATTATTACTATCATTATTATTATTACCATTGTACTATACATCTCATCATCTCATCAGCCTTGTCCGACGCCTTCAAAGTTACTCTTCCAAACATTTGTGTCTTACTATTACACGAATAGGATAAATTATTTTGCTTGGAAAACAGAATTATCACGTAGTGATATAAACGCTCCGTTCAGCGTTCAGGAGCATTTGAAGCACCGGCACATTGTTTCGGGCCGTTTACTACAATTCCTAAACGGTAGCTACACCCTAACAGGTCTCACAGAGAGCTCAAAATTTGGCTTTACGAACTGTGAACGTAGAACGTGGTGATCGGGTTATTTATTTGGGACAGACCCAGTTGGTTTATCTCCTGTTGCACTAATCCATAACTGACTTTCGGAAAGAGACTGGTGTCGCACAACAAGCGATGGACTTGACTGAAGAACCTCGTCTCAGCTCGGGTCACCGCTGTCGAGGCTCGGGCCAGTCAAAAACGGTAAGACTTTCTCCACCGTGTTCTTTGCAGTAAACACAATTTACTATATCCTATGCTATGTAACACAGTGACGATCTTGAAGGGGTCCATTTGTGCATGGGTTTGTCCTCTTCATCAAGCTGGTTTGTAAGCATGAATTAAACACGTGATCTTCTTCATAGAATAAGGACATTGGCGTCCCGGGTTCGACTCGTGCCACTACTGGTCACTTCCCCCATTCGGCGACCACTGATCGGTCGCGGTTCGCTTCCAAGACTATCGTATTTTGTCTTTTACAAATTATAGTGGTGTATTTACACTTTATTTTAATAAAGTTTATGCACTTTAAAAAATATCCCATCAAATAGGCATTTGCCGTATCAGCCACACTCGGGGAATGACCTGATGTAGTGGGTCTATTTTTCTCCGTTTTGTTTGTATTTTCCCAGCCAATATCTTTTTCTCAATTAAGAACCCTGAATCTCACTTATCCTGTTGACGGGGACCGATGAACAACAAATATGTTAGACAACTCCTAAATCCAAAACACGTATCCAAAAAAAGTCACACATTTCTGTTGCTTCGCTTTTAAAATTAAACATTGTTCTGACCCGATCATCACGATGAACTTACCCATTCGGTAGTCTTTCCGTGGTCTTCAGTAGAAAAAATCGCAATCTAAAATCGATCTTACGGTACACGTACACCGTAGTGCCATTGTGTCCACCTTGGACTAACAGGTGAGCTTAGTATCGAAAATCACTCAACCAGTCTCATAGATCCGAATGTCTCTTATGTTATCCATCAGTTCATTTGCAGTTGCGATGACGTATCCAATGGCAGAAGGGATCCTTGTTTAGCTCAAAAAATGTCAAAGCACACACGCACACACATCTAAATGGGTAGTAAAATTCATAACGCAATCCGCTGTGGCCATGCAGTTTAAGTAGACATCTCCGGCCTCTTCGATCGCGAGACACCTATGTGCATCAGTTCACGGTCGTTCAAATTGACCGAACCCGTTCCGATTGAGCAAAGCAATGCTTTTCATGATTCATCACTGTGCGCACAATAACGGTGGATACACAAGGCTTGCTTACCATGGCGTTAACCCAATAAACCTTGATGCTCCTCACGGAAAGGGACTGTGTCAGCATCAGACGAACCTATTCCTTTGTCATATTTCAATTGCTGTACAGTAAATGCCTAAGACGACTTGTTTCCATGGCTCCGAAAGACAACAGAAGAAATAAAAGCTTTCAATCTATCTTCTACGGTTCTTATTGTCAATTGTAGGTTTTTCGTGGAAATATCGAAAGTTAAGTTACCAGGTAGGAACGGATGTCGCAATTTGATCTATAGTGTTTTTCATCTATGGTGACAACAATTGGAGAGTTATCTCACCAAGTAACAAAATTGCAAACCGGTAGAATAATTTGGTTAACAAGGGCTGGACTGATCATAGACAAGCTTTACCGTATCCACGTTAACATGATGTGTAGTAAATGCAAAATGGATCTTGCTTTCATCTGGGCGCATGGTAATGTGTTGATCTCCGTGCATGTGCATATGTGTGTGTGTACATGTTCGTCCATTCGAATGTTGGCCTAGACATCGTGGTGTCCAATATCGATTCCTCTTTGGGGAGGGCAAAAGTCTGATACGAGACAAACAAATGAAATAAGAAACTACAAATCTGCCTCTCGGATTGGAGGTTGGAAATTGGGTCAATTTTTCCAACTTAAAACAATTTCCTGCCTAATTCCAATACTGCATCGGACCTGTTCATGACACAGTTATGGACTTAGATCATCGAAGCTCTTCTAACTACTGATTTACCGTTTCTATGCAGGATTCTTGTGACCCCCTATCTACCACAGTTCAGAAACCATCTGAACAAAATCCTTTCAGTGACGAAAGAAGAGAGGTGTAATAACATTTACAATCGTTTGCAAATCGAAGGTGCTTAGTGTTCTTTGATTGTCTGAACTGACTGACGTGGGTAAACAAACGATTTTATCGCTACTGTGGAGAACTACGAAGAAATTCTCTCAGAATGTTTACATTCTAAGCAATAAACGCATCCGTGTCGATCGTAAACAGGATGTTTCGAAAGAATGAAACATCATTTCCCACGTCTAGTCAACCCCATTGTGTGAATTTGAAATACCACAGAGTGTAGTAGTGACACTTCGGATGGTAAAGATACGACTCCTCATATGATCGTCTGTATGCCAAAACGCGAGCACACATAAGTGAGGTCATATGATTGGTCGAGACGTCTGACGAATGAACCACCAATTATTCACGTCCAATCGAAGCCGATTGCACTACAGGAATAGCGAAATTCGTATGTTGAATTGAAACAACCGTTCGTGAACTTTTTGGAATAGATAACTTAAATTTTGCCGGATTCCGTTTAGAAGTTGTGTTTGATGGATGCCAGTGGGCTAGGTTTTGGAAATCAATTCAAATACACCAAAGGAGCCCTCTACAATATGGCTAGGTAAAGGGAAGTCCCTGAACAGTGAACACAACATGATTGCTTGAAAGCAGCCATAGTAAATCCATCTGTCCCATATTCTGACGGTTTTTCATTATTATTATTATTATTATTATTATTATTATTATTATTGTTATCATTTTTTTTTGGGGGGGGGGGGAGACATTAAGCATCTATAATATTAATTGTGATATTTCTGAAGATATTCGGTGTATCGTAAACGTCGTCCTTAACGCCCACGGGAGAGTTAGTGTCTTGAACAATAAATGTTAGGTGATGTCCTAATATAGTAACTGCTTTAGTTTGCCTCACTAATTCCAATAGGGAGGTTGTTTTGCCTTTGAACCATCTCAGTATACTAGCTCAGAACATATTGTTTATATAAAATGATGAGTTATTGCCACCGCTCGTTGCACTTTAAACTGATTGGTTCAAACTGGCATCGGATAGCATCACTTCTGATTGGTTGATCAAAAGGCCATCCATCGCGAATCCTTTCTCGTCTTATCGATCTGTGCCGTCGATTCGCTGCCCAGTCGTTTGCGCTTCCGTTGGCTCGAGTTTTGACCTGAATTGTGGACAGTCCCTGATATGCTGCCTGCTAGCCAAGTTATCGATCTGCTTCGCTGATTCTAAACCTGCCCTAGATTTTGGACAAGCAGTGACGTACTGACTGCTACCGAGACTGGGCCTCATAATAAGCTATATTTTTTCTCACTACCACGTAGGGATTTACAGGCAGGGATCACCTGCCGTTTTGACTGCCGTTACATTGGCACTAGACCGCACATCACTTGATTGATTCCATTCCTAAAAATGCAATGATCTCATTAAATCCGAAAGATATTGGAACGATTACGCTCTACAAGCTTGATACCCCAGTTACTTCACAATCAGTGAAACATTGGTGTGTTCTATTTCGAAATGATGATAGTAAAGAAATCACTCACTAGAACAGATGATTCGTTGATTCTACGCTTCAGGAAAGAAAGTTTCCATTAAGATCAAGTAACTGAAGGTATTGAGTTGCTACCAGTATCGGTGATTTCGGTAAATAACGATGCTGGATACCCAAAACACTGTATTTCCTGACCACTGACTGGATTCACCAAGGGAAAGAACATTGGGGTACGAATTAGGAAAGTTCCTCCATTACGAGGACGTCCTGCCATTCCAACTACAAGTGTGATCATTTTAATTTTAAACGTATTTCCCGTAAGTTTCGGTAAAGTCATCAATTGCAGAACTCTTCAACACAGACCGAGACGTCATCAGTTTGGCCGTGGTCACTTAAGCCATATGCTTCAATAAATCTTCACGTCCACTTTCACATTGTGGACTTTCATCTCGGATGAGATTGACTCTCGTTGAAAAGTGCAACAGTTCGTATGAGAACCTTGCTACGATGGGGGGGGGGTGATTGTCCAGTAGACTCTTGTCTTCGAACGTTGCGGTAGCTGACTGAAAATTAACTGATCATTCGCTTTTTACAACCACAAAGAGGGGTAACCAATGTGACCACCCGACAGTAGGAAAGGTTTAAAATTTGAAACGGTTCGGCAGCAAGGCTACCGACCTTAGGCCGAAATAATCCGGTGGAGATAAGATGAGGAAGGGCTTTGGCGGGTTTGATTTAGGAAGCTGACATGGGTTGAAGCACATTCTTCTTTGATAATACGAACACTTTTCTTCTTGAGGCGTTCAAAGTGATTTCAAAATTTGTGGATAGATCGACGAACTGTAGGACAGTATGTACCACGGTTGAAGTGGAACACAATGAAGCATTTTCAAGTTTTCATGGACAAGTCGTAGTCCATGGATCAGTAGGAGTCCGAAAAGACGTTACCAAGACGACTTTTTAAAGGTATCAGAAGAAACGGGCTTGCAGTGCTTCAATTGCGTTTCTGCCAATCGGTGGGTAGTTCACTTTCCAGTTTGAGTACGAATATTGATCGTAACAAAGTGGGTGCACTTTTGTACATGTTTTTGCACATATAGAATGGATGATAACATGAGATTACTCGTGGTTCGATTATATCACAACCTCATACGATGTGTGCTTTCGTACTGCAGTCAGTACCGACACTTTGTCATTCATTCGAGAACGTTCGATGCTGATACGGAGAGGCATTCCTTTGCTACACAAGACAAAACTAACCCGCCTTCTTTTCAACCGTCCCCTCCCCCTCCAAAAGAAAACGTGGCTTCCATCGAAATGGATTGGTGAACTCCAATGCGTTTGCATAACGGGGAAAAGGGAATGCCGTATACGCTACCAACCTGAATGCCATGAACCAGATCCGAAAATCTGTCGGTCTGCTATACCAGTATAAAAAAAGATTTAAATACTTTTCGAGTAAATGAGAAAGTATGTGAGTGAGTGAATGGATAAACGAGTATTAGTGAGTAGGTGAATAAAAGAATGAATGAGTGATTAAATGAGGGAGCAAGTAAGTTGGCAAGTAAATGAATGATTAAGTGGGTGAGTGAGTGGGCAAGTGAAAGAATGGATGAATGGGTAAATGAGTGAATACATTTGCCAGCAAGGAGGCGGGCGAGTACGTAAGTAAGCGACTGAGTTGGTAAAGAAGTACAGCATACAACTGATTTGGCGAGTGGGTGAATGCGTTCCCATCGCTTCGTGAGTCAGTAAGTGTGTGTATAAGTGCGCAACTAAACGAGCAGTCAATCAAGGGATCTACTCGTATGCATGTTCCAAGTAGCGACAAAAGCCCATTTGGTGTCATGAGATAATTTAAACACGAACTCACTATAGATGAGACTAGAGAGTGGGATTTCAAAATCATCTTTTGAAGTGTTGCATCAAATCTGAAATGGACTTCCATTGATGCCAGCCAACCAGTGGAAAGGGAAGCTGAAGAGTGACCCCAAGTATAACGGCATTTTTAGCAACCAATAGTCCCAGCATTTGGACCCGGATACACACGATTGAAAACGAAAACAGTCGAATCGCGCACAATTCCCCCCCCCCCCCCCCCCGGGTGCATACATACACACACACACACACACACACACACACACATACACGGACACATGCGTAATATCCACTAGCACAGAAAACACTTTGTGCGGGGCTGCTCTGCGGACATGTTGGTGGAAATCCAATTCAAGAAGTGAACGTAGGTTCTGTCACGCGACCGTTAACGGTACTTCAGTCTGTTCAGATAGATTATGTAATTGGGTACGAGCCTAAACACACGGATGTTTTTCAAACATTTTCACTTCAATTTCCCTCTTAAACTTAAACATTTTCTCGGAAAAGGGGGAATATCAGGCAACAAACCCCCGTGACTTCCGAGTGTTCCGTCACTTTCGCTCAGATCGCACAGTCTTCCTCGTGAGCATTCCTATGAAGCTGACTTAGGCAAACTGACTGAGCTAGAAGATGAAACGGTCGGAAACAGATTTGTTTACTAATTTCTTGCTGTCGAAAAGGGATGTTCGTTTTCATTTGAAGAGACGCCTTTCGCTGCGTAATATAAGACTCTCTAAGCAGTGTGAACGTTCAGACTATTGAAAACCATGGAAGCAATGTGCAACTGTTTTATCCTTGTTGCAAATCACTAGTAGTGCACTCCCAATGAGCCTCCCATCTGGGGCTCGAACCTGGAGTGAACGATTGTGAACCGAACACCTTGACCACAAGGCTATCCGGGCGGGCTGTCAATGGTTTACTGAACCTATACACTACATAATATAGCGTCCTTTCTCATCTTTTCTCATCGTACTGTTCTGACTGGCTGTTGTGCTGAACCAATCAAAAGGCGAACTTAAATCATCCGGGGAACTAAACAACTGATGTCCGTCGTCGTTGGGTCCTTGGGCCGTGGAATATAAGTTGTCATAATTAAGTAAATCCTTTTTGCTCATTGTTCATTTCATTGAAACAAAAATTGCAAGAGAGAGAGAGAGAGAGAGAGAGAGAGAGAGAGAGAGAGAGAGAGAGAGAGAATCAAAACCTTTTCATCTATCTGGGTGGTCCGATTTACGCCGATATCACACAGAAGGGAATTGTGAAGACGAGCAAATCTGGAAGTTGATACTAATTATATGAACCATAACATGACAGAATGAAAATTATTAGAATCGTTCCAAGCCCAGCCCCACGTACATACAGACAAAATCCCTGCAATGGGGATTTCTCAATTTATTTTCGTTTTTATCGTGTTGTGCTCGGAGATTTCTTCTCCAAGGTCTTATTGGTCAAACCAATTTTATAAAGTTATGACACTTTCTTCATTCTGATTGGATGATTTTAACGAACACTGGAAATATGAAATAATCGGAATTGTTGGACTGGTAAGTCGTATCGTTCCGCTGATTAGACTGTTCACATATGTGAAACCAGATTCCTTTCCGTACAATTAGATCAATTTTTCGATCATGGGCTCTGGGTCAGCGAGGAACGATCTACGGGCGCTCAGTGATGGTTTGCCACGTAACACAGTGTCACGTGTCTTGAGAAGCGATTAAAAACAGATCGTAGGGTCTCACTCATACACACACACACACAAACTCATATCAAAAGGTGAATTATCCTAAATGATATCTACGAAGTGAAGGGTAAACAGTCCACCAAGCCAAACGGATCATAAGTGCTCTATTTCGTGATATGCCTTACGCAACACCGATTCTATGCGTTGTACTGTTGCACTTTTTGGGTTACTCTTTGGAGATTATTGACGGGTGTTATTTTGTACACGGCTGAATATTTCATAACTCTATAATTGCAGTTTTTGAAACTCAGATAGATAGTTAGTTGGTAGGCCGGTAGGGTAACTTGTTAGTTACCTAGCTACTTAGTTAAATAGGCGTTTGGTTGATTATTTAGTCATTATTTCGTTGAGTAATAAGCTAGTTTATCCTTGAGTAATGAAGTAAATATGGATGTAAATAGATGATTGAATGAGCGATTGGGATGGGGTAAGTGAGTGGGTGAATAATTACGCCTAATTAAACTCGCAACAATCAACTAGTACACATTGGAAACAACAACGAATAATCAACTGAACATCCTGCTTCTAATGGGTTCTAGAATCTTTTTGGCGAGGGGTATTTCGGTCAGTCGGAATTTGTCCACTGAGTGAAGGCCAGCCAATCGGAATGACTGAGTTACGGACCAGTTCGATTGTTTACAATTTCGATGATTTTCGGGAATTCAGGCAACTTCAGCCTGAATATGATAATGAAACACAATTACATAATTAGTCCGGTAGGAGATATAATATGACTTAATTTGATTGAGTGTGAAATGCAGTGTGTGCCTGATCGAATCTTGTTGCCCGGTGATCCTCCCCAGTCATCAGGCTCAAGTCTGACGCTGCTTTCCGAGATTATTGATCAATGTATTACTCAAGCTTCTAGGTTGTATGCCTCATAAAAACAGTCTAAACAATAGTTCTGACAGTTTTTTGATGTTGAATAGTTTTTATTAGTGATTAGGTTAGTTGTCTAGACTTCTCTCAAAGCGTAAATTTCTGGGTTCTATATAAGCAGTCTGCATTTTGGAGACTGTTTAAAATGTTATGTGAGAATGGAACGACCACATGCGCACTCAGGAATACGCATCCATTCACACATGGATGAGTCAATCGATTTCTCACTCACGCGTAAGCCTTCAGGCGTGCAATCGTGTGCGCACGCAGCACTCACATTGGTCACACTTCTATCACAATCGTACTGACCAATCAGACCCCGCCTTGTGAGCTGCTGCTTGATTGTTCCCAACCAGCCGGACAGGTTTGCCCATCTGTGACAGCTGTGATTTGCTGCCGATTTCGGCTGCGAAATTCTCCTACTGCTGCAGGAATAAATGGTTTAGTAACTACGTTCTTTTGTAGGCTGGTTATCCTCGTTGGTATGCGTTACTGTTATCAAATCATGAACGCTGATGGCATCACCATATTTAGTGGTCAGATAGAGATGGCGACCCAGATTTTGTTATTGGAACTGTTAGTAGCAGCAATATTAACAATAATAATGATAATAATAGTAGTAGTAGTAGTGTGGTGGAGTGTATATACTACTTAGCAAGTAGTTAATTGCTGAAAACGGAACTGTGGGCATTTGTGGATTACCAATGCTCGATTGCCCAAGAGACTAACCGCAATGAGGTGAACGACGACAGGCGAATCACAAGACTGTTCCCCCATCGAATGGTGACTGTCTTCAAGTGAACAGAACAGTGACTTTGTAAATAAGCGTGTGTGTAACATTTGTTTTATTTTATGGATGTCCGAACATGCTGTTCCTGATAAGCAACACACTACCTAGGCACGTCTTGTTGATCGTAACAGGAGTAGTAGCTGCAGTAGTAGTTGTGCCTGCAACAGTCTTGGGGGAGCAAATTCACCGAACAATACTTTTATTTCTGGAATGACTTTTCCAGTCAGCTGATCTATCACGAGATGATCACGAGAGCACCCATTAGGCCAAAAGTATTCCAGATTGATCAACAAATCATGCAAACTGACCAAACCCGAGTTGGAACGAACAATCTCATCCACCAAGTATGCAATAGTACAACATTTATGTTGAACAGAACTTTGGTTTGGGAAAGTATTCTGCAAGAAGGAATACCATCCACGTATCAGGGTGAATCCAGTGATACTGGTGTCGGGACTGGGTATGTTATTAGAGAGACAGATAAGAAAGGAACACTAGGAGTGGTCCAGGTATCCAAAGTGATTATCGTTTTTCTTTACGCATACTCAATGTTCTTCTCGTTTTTGACTTACACAAACGTTTCCACTAATGTGTTCAACTTAAGTAGTAGGCAGTCACCGCTTTTGAATGACTAAGTACGATACGGAGTGATGAACAAGTGGAACAGTGGTGATTCAGCGGCCATCACGTGATACGGTCAGGTACAGCCTCATAGCTACGCACGCCTATGACCCTCAACAAACCAGGATTGCCGAGGTCAGGTACGGCAAAAGCTTCCTGTGATTGGTCAACTTTCAGTCTATCGATTATTTTCTTTGATTTAACATATTTATGCAAACCATTTTCACAATAAAATTAACGTGCTTTCCACCGCCTTGGTGTTCTTGTTACTTTGGTTTGCGTAGTTCCAGGTGGGAACGATTCTAATACGTCCTATCAGTCCGGGTATTGCGAATATTAAAGAAATGTAACGTGTTTCCCTGATAAATCGACTACGTGAGACTGGTCTAAGTTCTTTCTTAATCTTTAATGCTCAGTGATCACCTATCACGGCGTGGAGGCACTTCGAAGAGGAGTACTGTGTAACCACTCATGGGAAAAGGTCAGTTGGTTCTAGCCTGACAATCGATAAATAATCATTGGTATCTCTGTTTGAATAGTCGCTTCAATTACGTTCCAAAATGACTTGAATGATTATCGGCAGCACTGGATGTTTTGTTCATGGAGTGATAGATACCTTGGGCAATCACTATTTGACAGTCATCGCTGAAGGTAACTCCAAAGCAGCACACCGGTGGTATTTACTTGCAACCAGTTACCGTTAGATACCGTATATTGGACTGAACGTGGCCATATTGTAGTTCACCCTTCTTTTGAAGTCGTTCTGTCGAGTGATAAACATTTCAAAGCCCACTGTTCGACAGCGGCAGTTATAACTAGATATGCCTTTGCACACAGATTATAGTGTAAACTTGATGAAATACAGTGAAATTACATGCAACGCTAAGCAACTGTGTTGGCAGATCGATTTGCGTACGCGGATAGTGCTCATAAGGGGCACTCTACTTGTCAGTGCACTCCCGATATTTCACGCAGACTGTAACCACAGTTGTCACATTGATTATGCTCGGAGTAATTTCAGTGCATGGCATAAACCAGATCTGGGCCATTCGGTCGGGAGACGAACCCCAAATGAGAGTTGCTGTGACTGAAAAGATTTCGGTTCAAAGCACAGGACACTTTCCAAAAATAGGGCCAAAATGCCCGATGCGTCTTTTCCGAGGAGAGCTCTCCTAGACGATTCTTTCAACAGTAGCTCTTGTCCCTTGTTGCTAATTAGAATCAAGTCGCCTATTTGGATGGATGGTTCCGATTCGGGACATGGATCATGTGCTGTAGGATGAATTGTCACTGCACACACACACACACACACACACACACACACAGGTGCATGCACGCATACTGAGGGTGGATTTTTCATTAACTAGGGGATTCTGTCTCATTTTGCCCGTGATAAATTCAGCATGTGTGGAATGATTTTTTTCTCCCTCTCACAATTCCTTTTTCAATCGACAAACTAACTGATCAATAAATTATTCGATAGGTTATTCAATTAGTTTTTCATTTACGCATTCAATTAGTCAATGAATTAGTCAACGAAACTTTTAACTAGTCAGTCAAATAAACTCACCAAGTGACTACAATTTACTCCGTTGTATTCCAGTACTTCATTGATTTCCAAAAAGGTTTCTCTGATATAATTTGATATTCGTCTACTTTTTGGTGAATTTCTCTGGGAATTTTCGGACTCCGAAAAAGGAGACCATAAATGACCAATGGTCGAATGGTTGAAGGAACACTTTTCCTTCTCTCGTCACTCTTGTAAGAACTGGATCTAGCCGGCCAAATTTGCCTGAAAGAATTGTTCATAACCAAACCACTCACACCACTAACTGACAAAATCGGACTAGAATAGCAGGAATGTGTATTCTAACAGACTCGATTAGTACAAGCTTGTTTTTACACTGTGCGAGAAAAGTAAAGGACACCTATCTTTACTTTTCCGCAAATTTCGGCTTCTATAAACCCTAACCAAACCGTATCTGGTCAGAAAGACCGAATACCAATTACGATACAGAACATAAGGTTTCACAACGAATAATTTATTATGAATTTATTAAGTCAGAATATGCGGAAAACAGGGGCGACAGAAATATAGAACCCATACAGCTCGACTACTATACTTACTCCCCAACATGGTGTGCAAGAGCCATTCAGCACCGAGATCTCGATATATCTTCTCAACATACTTCTTACCAAACCTACGCTATTCTGTCGGTCATTGTTCATCCATCGTCGCTTAAGGAGGGTTGGCAGTTCACTCTTTGACCGACAGACCATGGAATCCTTGTACACCTGGAGAGCAAGTATGCCCTGATGGCTCTCAGCTGGGTTTATATCTGGGCTCCAGGCTGATCACTGCATGACCTTGATCCAAACGAACAGGAGCCAACATTCAGCAGTGTCGCATCTGTGGACAGAAGCATTATCATGTTGGAATATTACGTCATCTTGTAATCTAGTCCAAATTACAAATATGTGCAACGGGACCTCGTATGCTCTCAAGTATAACCGGGCATTTTCACATTCCTCTGTACCTGATATGTGGGTTTGAGTCCATGACAGACGTTGTCGTTCATGTATTGGTGTGAGAGCAGTTACTTTCCATTTTTGTATGTCATCCACAGCACAGTTTTCAGCATTCTTTGTCACTTTCGTTTCAAAACATTGACTCCGGTCAATGCTTTCAAACTCGACATGAAATGTGTTCTTGGAGGCTTTTGTTCTAGTTCGTAAGTTTTTTTGAGACGACCTATTCACTTTTCAGGTGCATATTGCACATTGCATTCCATCTAACATCATACGACGTTTCCCAATCTCTTGCACTACCTGGAGATCTCATGCAAATTGAGTCCCATTTGGAAGGACACGGAAATTTTGCTCCTAAAATCTGTTAGTTTATTTCCGTGTGGCGTCGAGCATACAAAATTTGTTGTCAGTTCTGTAAGGTGTATACGCGCAAGTAACGCGAATGAAGGTCACCTAAGTCACTAGGGTGCATCACGTGTTCCAGTGTACAAGAGTTACCTGATTTCGGTTCTCGTGGATTGGTTAGCCTCCCAATCCACAGACCGAACAGATCAGCTTGTTGTCAGGCTCGGTGGTCCTTCTGGTTCTGTGAACTTTTCCATGGGACAGCGCACCAGAATAGAGGGTCCTATACTTTTGTCACCCTCGTTTCTCATGATTTCTGCTCTAGTCAACTCATAGTGTGGCGCAGTGTACATACTACTTACTGAATAAGTGAGCAGTTTCTTTATTACATGCTTGCTCATGGGTGCAGCGGAAGGGGTATATACCCCATAGCCACGAGGACCCACTGCGCTACTGGGGATAACCGGTGACCGAACCCTGAGACTTGGAGTGGCGAAGAACCACGTAAGGTCCCAGTAGGTCAAGTGTGGTAACGATCCGCACTACGGCGGATTACTGTCTACCACCAAAACTCAATTACGGATAGTTGTGAATTATTAACGAACGCCGCTATGTCAAATGGACCAGATGCAATGAGGTAAACGAGAGCATCCAAACCACAAGACTTCACCTTCTTCTGAATAATGACTATCTTCAAGTGGACTGGACCGTCGGTATGTATGAAAGCATCGTTAATACATGTCATTAATTTGTTGACTCCCGAACTAATGTTTCTCAGCAGACGACCTTTTTGCCAGGCACGTCTTCTGTATCACAACAACAATTCTTAGCTCTCCCCTGGGATTTAGTATGCCGTATAGGATCGTGAGTTCTGTCTTTCTAACCACGTATGGTTTCATTAGAGAACTCAGAAGTGGAAATATGCGAAAAATTGGGGAGAGTCTCAAAGTTGGGTCACGCCTTGTATACGGGAGAAGCCATGCAACAATTGAGGGTAACGCACTGACCAAACAATAATAAGGTGACTGCGCGACATATTCACGGTGTGGTTGTCAAGACCAAGCTTGCCCTGATTAGTTGGAGACTGGAAGTTGGGCTATGGAGTACTGGGTCATGTGCAGAAGTCTCCCAACCACCACGTTTCCCTGTTGGTAACCAATATCTGCCATGCCCATCACTTTGAAATACTGTACCGTTGTTGTCTGGATTATATGTATAAGTTGGACGTTTTCCTCCATGAAACTGAATTTCATAAGAATGATAGCAACTATTTTGCATATCTGTGCCGAATGGTTTCCCAAAGTTTTGATAGACTCGTGATCACTGAATTGGGTTTTTAGGTTGCTAAATTTTCCATAACATTCTCAGATGACATCAGTGCACAGGTGTCAAGCTAGCACCCATGTTTACTGGTGTTGCAACTTTTCGCACCTTGAAGTCAAGCCCAGTGGCCAGCAACAAGGAAAACCGTCAGGCACTGAGCATAGCGACGTATGGCCTAACGACAGAGTTAGGCATATCAGCCCTAGTAAACGACAAAGTACTCATTTACCACGGTTTTGTGCAATATACATCATCTCCCTGATGGATAAAGTATACGGTGTTCCAAGAACTTTGTGAAATTCATTTAGGATATATTGAGCACAGCTTTCTTTGTGTGACTAGTTTTACACTACTGTTAATTTGCCAGAACCGTATGATTATCCACCGAGCTATCTCAACATTCATCAACTTCATTGAAAAATTTCGTTTCATCAGCGGTCTAGATGGAAATTGTGGTCTTTTTGCCAACCTAAACCAGGTACGCTAAATGGCGAATTCACCAGCACGCATCGACCACCACGTGACCTGGCTGACTGGCAGTCAGTCAGTCACGTCTGTTTCAATTCCTGAGCGATAATCACTGGATCGGTCGACAATGTGGATACGCGTAATATTTCGAGCTGGACATCAGTAATAGGTGCTACGGTTGTGGCACTTGCGTGTTGACCTGCCGATTAAATACAGGTGTGCCGTGTAGTTATTTTCAGTTGTCCATTGAGGAAGTTTGGGGAACAAGATACATTTTAATGGTTTCAGACAATAAGTTCTCATTTCGAATGATGCACAACTGACCATGGGAAATCCATGGAACTGGCACGGTACGTCTGTTTTATCTGGCATGTTAGGACTCATTGTCAATTGTGGCGACTATCTTACGAGAAACAACTGAGTCTGGAGTAGATACAGGTGAATACCACACACACACACACACACACACACACACACACACACACACACACACACACACACACACACACACACACACACACACACAAACACACACACACACACACACAACCCGCTTGACTATCAGGGACGATTCACAGGGGTTTGTTTTAAGTCGACATTCTCTTTGCCCTGGTTATAGCTACGTGACAAAACATGTCTTTGGTAAGCCAAGACGTCATACTGACTGCGAAGTCAATGTGTAAATATGTAAAAACATCTAGCTACTTTTGAATGAGCCAGTAGTCAGGCTCTGTAGGCTGTTTGTAAGGCCTTTGTGTTATATTTGCTAACTCGGGTCAGAACATTCACTCACAAAAGACCATTAATTTCCGATTGAAAAGGGCACGCAAAATTGACGAAAAAAGAAACTAAAGAGTACGCTCTAGGAATAATGCACATCTGAATTACTAATCGTTCTTCATTAGGCAATGTGTGAGCCAACGTATATGCCAGAGAGGATTCATTGAAAATCTACACGTGTTGCTGGGGAAGAGTAGCTACACGATCAGTGGTGTGCACCAGGTGCGTATTGTCTGGAAGTATATTGTGGTCAAAATTTTATGCACGATCCAGTGTATCTATCAATAATTTTAAATGTCAGTTTCTTAACAAGGAAAAAGGAAACATGACTGATTATGTTTAGACCAGGCGATAGATCTTTGAAGTCTTGTTTCAGAGAGACCGAATAATAAAGGAAAAAAATAGAGTGCGATGGAGAGAGCACACTGATTGACGTAGGTAGATGAGATTATTTTCGGGATCTGGAATTGTCTGTGTCTACAAATAAAGAAAGACAAACACGTCGCTGAATCTGCTTCGACCACCGGAGGATATTATTTGCTGTGACTCCTAATTAATTGATAAATTCATCTGCAGGGCGGGAGTCATTATCAATTAGTCATCTATTGAGAACACAGTCACCAAGACAGTTCGTTGCTTTGTGGAAGTTATCTTGGTCACTAAGCGGTCAAAATCGTCTTTCATTGCCACTGTTACTATCGCTTAGGGGTGTTGCCGAAACTGATGCATACTATCGTCTGAAATGCAGCCTTTGTTCTCGCGCATGACAGCTTGCACTGAAGTTCTGCAGTAGCTCGATTTTCGGCCCGCTACCATTTCTGATGTATGCTGATAGTTTCGAAACTTGGCATGAGATCAGGACCACTGCAGATCGCCGTGAGCTTCAAGCGAATATTGATGCTCCTCCGTCCCAATTCGCCTCTTGGGCTGTTCCAGTCAACGCCTAAGACTGATCTCCAATGCAGATCGATAGACAAGAAGGGCGATCCACTTGTAGAACCCTCTGCTGGCTGTCTTGGTGGACGACGTGAACTACAAGCACTCCAGGCGGAAGTTGGATCTTCAACCGACTGAGAGTGGGTATGAATCTCTATCCTGAGACTATAATCGAGAGCTGCTGTTCACGGGGCACAAACAGGTGTTCCGCGTCCTGTTATCTTGATGAGTTGAAGTATTCCGACCAGAGTTGAGTACAATCCGTTGCTTATTGATTTCCTCAATGTTGAAAATTATATCACAGATCCTGTTTACCTAAATGCTTACCCTGGTTTTGTTCTGATTGCTGATCTTGCCGAATATGTCACCCCGAGTTGTGACAAAACGCTTACGACCACAATGCCAAGCCTATGGAAATGGTTTGAAATAAATTTCGGAAGCAACAAGAGCCAAATTAGCTGTTATTCATCATGAAACTTCAAAAAGATGAGGTGGGTAAGAAGTAGGAAGCATTATTTTTTCGTCTTTTGAGACTCAAGACCCTTACGATTTCTTCCAAAATTCACGAATTTTATCTTTTCGTAGTCTTTCTGGAGCTGTTGATTGTAATCATTAGCGATGAGCTCGCTAATTGTATTTTGTTAGTAGTAACAACCAAGCTGCTTCAACTCAGAACCAAGGTGGCAGGGGATTCAGACAAATTGATTGTTATATACATGGCGGAATTACTTGCGAGTAGCGTGTAGGACTGACGAATATTTATTTAGCTGACTGATCTTCGGACTCCACGTTTTACGCACAAACCTCAGGTCATCCTACCAACCTGTACTCGGAAGCGTCAGACTCGAGTTTTGCCCTTGCTAGAGCTCGTCAGCGATGCATATCGTCTGCCACACCCAGGATTTGAACCCGGGCCCTTTTACCTCGAAGGCGTACGTGTTACCACTGTGCTGTCGGGCATCTCTGGCGCCTCTAGAGGTCGACATCTGAACAAGCTTACCTTGGCGATTCGGATCAGCTCGGACGGGAGTGGGGTGGCGCAGTGGTAACACACACGCCTTCGCATTGAAAGGGCCAGGGGTTCAAGACCTGGGTGTGGCAAAGGATATGCACCACTGGTGAGCTCTAACGAGAGCAAAACTCGAGCCTGGTGCTTCCGAGTGCGGGGTGGTCGGATGAGCTGAGGTTTGTGCGTGAAAGGTGGAGTCCGAAGGACAGTCAGCTAAACGAATTGATTGTTGATGAACAACGCGAAGGGTTGCTACACTGCCTTCGGCGATTTATTTCGTACGTTCATTCTATGGGCTGGCTGTAGAGAGCGAAATAAATGGATCTTTTGTAAAGGTTGCTTCGAAAATTTTACCCGTGCTAGTCAAAACGTCGGCTAATTATAATCTCTACTGACAACGCCGTGTTTTGACGTTAAAACGTCGAAGAAAGTTCATGGCTCACTCTCTGGGAATGCCCATAGCTTGGGTGGGACTTTGACACTAAGCAGGCCGATAAGCTTGCTTGGCATTAGACCTCAACAAAATCGGACAGTTTAAACTTTATTCAACTACAAGAAGAAAAGAACCCTTACTTCTATATTCAATGGATACGAAGCCGTGACATGTCACATAACATTACAAAGCAGTTTTCCATATTACACACAACATGTTTCACCCTGGTTGACCGATAATGACAACAGTGAGTTGTGTGGTACGGTTCTATCTCATTGTGAGCGTGAACATAAACAAGCATCCAGTCGTTTTCCTCCATAACAGTAGAATCGCATTGATTCATCAGAAGTAATTGTTACTCCAACATCCATCCCGCACTCACATACTCAGTAAAATAATAAAAACCTAATCCAAAAGGTCTGACTCTCCAAAATGCTTGCAAAAGATGTTGTGACAAAAATGCACCAGACACAATTTTTCCGTGGTTTGACAAAAGTGACTCTGTTCCAACTCTACTCATGTCGAAGGCCCGACTCATCATTGATAGACAAATAATGGTCCCAGTGATCTGACTGAAATCACATTTTACTATGAAACCTGCTTAGAAAATCACTACAAGTGGCTCTCTAAGCTAATTAAGGTTCATTCCCATCGTGTTCATTCCGGAAGGTTGGGCTAACAGTAAGAGTTGACGATATTTCAATAGAAGGAAGCTGTGCGAGTTGCGGAGGGGCCACTGATTCACTTATGAGATGTGTAATTTATTGGATCAAATCTACTTGATGCTGAGAGCGTCCCAAACGCTGCTGTGTCTCCGCTTATAACAGAAACGATATGAAGTACGACCGTTCTGCCAAGGATATAAGTCCAGCGATATCACGAAGAGGTGCTGTGCACACAAGTATACACAAATTCATGCAACTCCGTTGGGACACATTTTTTCACGAAATCAGTTTAGATCGGTAAAATGACATTAAAATCAAAATACCATTGAAAGGATTGAATTGATACAAATGACAGATGAAATAGATTCGGATGATGATAGTGACGACGATTCAAATGATTAGGATTATGATGATATTAATGATGGTGGAAGCGAGAATAATATTTTTGCCGACTCTGCTAATCTCGATAGAGCTTGGTAACGTATGTTGTCGTTCGCAGCTCGAAGCAGACTCAACTATGACATGATCTACTGCAACAAGTCTGTAATTTGGAAAGGCTTGCAGTGGGAAATTATCGTTCCGTAGAGCTTAATTTTCTAATTCTAACAAAGGCATGATACATGCGGTTTGCCCTCACGGTTCTAGCACTTACCTTTCAGAATGGCAACTATTTCTCTTGTCCCGTGACAGTCCACCCTTGACCCCTATTTGGTCACGTTAGTCAAAACCTACTACTATTTCTGTTCATCTTTTATCACTAAGTAACCTTCCTAAACATACTTCATACCTTATCCACGTGGCCAAGGCAACGTGAACTGTCCCGTAGAATGAAATATCAACTGATGGACATTGACCAGATTATTCCGTCTGTCCTTCCAGTAATGTTACAATCGTACTGTCATTTACATCCGTGTTTTGGGAGTGCGTACACGTGCGGTACTCATCAGAATTATATAACATCCAATTATCCGGTTTTGAGTGAACAAAACAAAGCCAATGAAATCATTATTACCAATTTGGCCCGTCAACGATTTGCATGCTCTCAATTGGCAACCCACCTGAAAGGTGACTTATTGCGCCCCGTTTTCAGAGTTTTCGAGTTACACTTTTGGGACCAAACAATTAGGCACAGATTGCTACCAGCCTCAAAATCGCTCATACTATGATAGGGAGAAGCAGAACGAATTCTGTTCGATATGCCACTCTTGTTTTTTTATTGGCAAATCGTACTCAGTAGTGCGTGGGCTCACAAAATTTCATTGAGGAATACGCAAGTAGTCACTGAACTGACTCATTTTCCCCTGCTATTCTTTCAAAGTGGTACGACTTGTACTGGAAACCTCTTGGAGCGAATGGTATTTTTAAGTCATGTGAACAAAGTTAATGGTTACAGTGTTGGATGAACTAAACTCAACAAAGAGTAAGCCACTTTAGCTGGAGCTCACAATAATTGCAGCTCCTAGGTGTATGTTTCGTTGCTTTCATGCACACGCGATCGATAGTCTTATTTCAAGAATAAGTTGTGAAAGGAGGTGGAAGGGAGGGGGGGGGGGGGGCGGCAAATAAAATTCAAAGGGAACGATGGCTCAATCAATTTAAAGTCGTCTGTTTATGGAAACATTTAACATATCCTTGAACACGATTAGACGTTCGTTTATTTCCCGGTTCAGCTTCGACCGGATCGTATGAGTCAGCTTCTTACCAAGAAGATTTACGATAGCCGTATGATAGTAAACGAGTAAACGCACGGTCACCGTGGGCGTCAATCTGTTCACAGTTTTGCACAGATTCAGCAGATTTGCTCTGTGAGAACATCCAACAAATGCGAAACTGTAGGTGTGACAAACGACCATACTTCAAAGAGAGAGAGATTGGCTAGTCGGTGAATAGTACGACAGTGGGGAGGATTGAGGTTGGATTCGTGGGGCACCGCAACCTTGCAGGCTAATAGGCCTAATTATGCTCCTAAAGTCTACTCGATCTCACTATTCAATCTTTTCCACTTCATTCATTCAATAGAAATTCAAATGCTTGTTAACAGTTTTCATTTGTATGGTAATTATGGCCTTGAATCGTTTGGATTTCTAAAGGATGGATGCACTTGACTGAGTTGTGAAATAATTGAAAATATTTTTTTAAAGAGCGTCGTCCCGAATACAAAAAAGGAAGGGGGGTGGGGGTGGGGGTGGGGCGGGGTTCGTCCAACCAATTTTTTCGAGTCTCCTGTGTGGTTTTAAATGACGGAATCCTACAGACTGGATGCCAAATAGTTTGAGCTTCGCTCACATCCATTAATCTCTATGTGTGTGTGTGTAAAACAAATTTTAAAATCAGATACATACAGAACCAAGTGTGGAAAATTCACTACCTCTTATGGTTATTAGTCAAACAGTTTTGTTTTCCTTCAGTTCAGTTGGATCAAATGAATGGCAACACGTGGATTAGTTGGGGAACAGTGAAAGCCTTATTACTTAGATTATCTTTACTGGACACCGGAGACAGTCTCTATGACAACAACCTTGTTCCATCAAAAAGGTGAACAGTGTGATTGTTGATTGACAATTAGGAAGTGACCGGAGTGAAATTGTAATCAATAAGCTTGGTGGTTACTTGGACGCCACTAGTACTACGTTCAGTTGGTAAACTTCCTATGGGAAATCAACAAGTTTGCAACAGTTTCTTTACGTGAATAATTGGCTTTCGTCACATCCGGTTAGTTCAGATGCATCTTTGCAATCATTTGAAAAAATCACAACTTAACGTCTTCTATTTGGTGATGATGGCGCATGTCCTCCGATTTAAGAGTGTATATTGATGTCCGTGAACGAAATTCCGGACTGGAAGTTCATTACAAATACTTAGACGTGGCTCAAACAACCTCTGCCCCCGATCCACGACCTCCGTCATCCTCGATCTGAAAGCGGCTGTTGACTCAGTCGACCACACAATTCTCTGTCGCCACCTCTGGTGAAATGCTGTATCAGAGAAATTAATCCATGCTCCAGTCAACTGGTGCTGAGTTAATGCATACGGCTATCTCGCATTCGAGTTTGCTACTAGAAACGGTGTTTTCCAAGGTTGTCTTATCTTACTATTACTTTCAACTCTGTAAATGAAATGATTCTAGAGGTAGCGCAATCTTCATATGAAAAGAGCTACGTCGATGTGTGTATGCTCATATAGTAAACTGTATGAAGCTGAATGGGCCAATGATTTCGGGCTTCTGAGTAAAGATTCATGCAAGTTCCAAGCTTTCCCGGATGATCTGAACAACCATTCAGCAATACTCTATACTTTTTACACTTCAATTGAGTCTTTCGTAACTTCAAGTGAAGCTCAAATGGCATCGCTCCGCAAACACAGACGTATGTATCAACGAGAATTCAGCTTACCAGTTACCATCGTGATGTCTGTAACCACATGGCAGAGAGATTTTGTGGACAGGTGACAAGTGACCACTGCAAAGCAAATCATGTCTGTGTTTGCACAGCGATGCCATTCGGGCTTCACTTGAAGTGCAAAAGGTATAGATGCGTTTTGCAACTCTGAAATGTAAAACGTTGCTGCAATACCGGGTCGGTGGTATGACAAAGCCTGTACCGAGTAGTGGGAAAAAATAAGTTCCGTGATCTCGGAATTTACATTTGAACGGTTGGTTGGATATCAGATGAAGTGGGGTCACCTGTACAAAAGACAAGATTTGCTAATCACCGGTTATCTCTATCTTTTCATTCGCTTTCTAATATTGTATATAATAATGTTAAACAACTTCAAGAAGGAAGTCGCGGTCAGGTTAAGGTTGCCAGTTAGGGGGAAGTGACCGGTGACGGAAGCATGGTTCGAACCCGTGGGGCAGAAGGACTGGAAATCCACTACGATAACCGCCTGACCACGTACCACCACACTGCATGAGCTGTAGCGGCGACATAGTTTCCACCTGTCCATAAGAGCTCGCGTATGAACTGTGGCAGGTAATTTAGTTCCTCCAAACGGATGAGAAACGTGGCTGTTACTGGTAGAAGGAAGATACGGGACCTTTATCCGAGGCCGAACATAACTATCTCCACTGTACGCCGCCAATGTAGTAGTGGAGGCGTATCGGCAATATTGCTGTTAGGCGTGGGTTGTTGAGAACCAAAAGTTCGACCTAGACCGTTGAGGTACGCTGAGATTTGCAACATATACTCACCGGCTGCCTGGGCCTGAGGTGTTCCTTGTTGCAGATTACGGTTGGGAGCCGGGTCCAAGTGGTCAGTTCAGGACACGATGAAGAGCTGTGAAACTCCTGACCAGTGGAATTAGCCGAGTAAGAGGTGTTAGACTTCCTGGATGATCGAAGACCGTAGGGATATTTAGCTAGGTGCTGTCGTCAGTGTGATGGTTGCACCGGAAATCTTCGTTGGTCTAAATAAACTTCTACGTTTTTTCTTTTAGTTTCCTCTTTCGTGAATCGATTCAATTCACTGTCACCTGGACAGTACTATACGATGCCAGTTGAAGCCGAAGCTTAGAAGTTTGAGATGAACGGCAGAAAGAATTGGACTGAACCAAACAGATATCTCCAAGACCATCTACCAGAATCCACTTTCTATCCAATCACAATTCGTCTACCTGGTCAGTTTGAGTATGAATGCCCACTCGCGGTCCAGGTGCGTAATTAAGTTTCTCTCCGACAGGGGGAGACCCACGTTTACATCCGAAGGTGTACCATACGGAATAGTTGAAATTCGAAATGATCAAAGAAACCATGAAAATTTGGAAAAAAATATTCAACTTTTGTTCAGTTCGGTAAGGGTGAAAATTTTCACCGAACAACAACAGTAACATTCACGCTGTTCCGATCAGAGTGTAGGCCACTACACAGGAGTTTGACTAATATAAGATTGGAAACCCGATGAGGTACTTATCGAACTTTTGGATTCATGAAGTTTTTTGTGCTTCAAACGTTTCAGATCGCACACATGCAACCACCCACAGAAGGTCATTGGTTCAGCATGCTACAGTACTGTATGGCTTATTTCTCGGTCCAGTATTTATGGAGAGTCATAACTGCACCCGTTAGGTCAGTTCCTAACGGACGCCCTACGGCGATACAATCCGTCTCCCTGTATGCTTTTCCGTGAATCAGTTAGTAAACATTGGTAGAGAACTGTGAAACTTCGAACTAGGGACCAGTGGATTCATTTTGTTTCCGTGGTTTTTATTTACTTTTGATTCTATACGACTTCGAAGGTCAATCGGATGTGGTCCAATGAGTTAAAGAGCTTCACTCCTTGTAGAAACGAGGTTCAAAATCGACCACCGCCTGTCTATGTGATGGCTGGCCGTAGGTCGATGTCGTTCTGCCAGTCACCTTGTCCTGACCTGTTTGGACTTATTGCGTGGTTCACCACTTCAGGACTCGGACTCAGCTATCCCCAAATAGTGTAGTAGGCTTTTGAGACTATTGTTATACCATTTCTATTGCATGCAATAAAAATGTGTAATTGACCAGCGATTTTCTGAGAAGCCACTTCACCATTTTTGGGGGAATAGCTGAAGAAGAAAAATGTTGTGAGTGATACACCGACTTTGTTCAGTTTAGGTGAGCCGTTTTCGTTTTAGACACAACATGTTCTGGTTTCTTCAGTGACGAGGGTCTTCACGACTCCAGAATGAATGTCTCACGAATATCTCGTGAAATTTGCCACTGATCAAACTCAACAGTTCACCCAAAAATGTATTATACCGTCAAGTCACGAAGTGATCCATTGAATTATGCTTGTGATGGTAAACGAGCTGATTCCATGCTGTTAAGAAAACTTACCACCAGGACTGTTGGTTGCTATGGCAATAAGGTAGAAAAATATATTATATATACTTCACAAACTGCTTTCTGTTGACCTCAGATTTATCTACGAAAAACCTAATGCCTCTTGGAAAAATTTTGACTACATGAACCACGTCATAACTTGGAATTAATAATTCTGTGAACCCATTAAAACCACTTTGGTTGTTTGATCTGAAATCCCCTTACGGATGTTTCATTTGTTCTATTTTCAACTTGTTCTTAAGCCATAACGAATTTTGATCCTTCTGCTCACATTTTCATTTCGACCTTGAATGTGTCCAGTCGGTCAATCTAACGTTCAAAATAGTACCCGCATGACTCATTTTGAATGAACTTAAAGATTGAGTGGGACAGTACGGAAATCGAGCACGACCGGATAGCCAGTGTGTGAATGTCATTCGACCGACGATAGATCGATCAACAGTTGCGTCAGCCTCGTGCGCACTCGCGCTTCCGTGCTGACGAGCGCGCGGGGACAGATGTGATTCGGGGGCTGAATTTGAATGCCCGTGGCTAAGTCAGCCTCGGTTTTTGGTAGTGGTCTTGGCCAGAGGAACGGTGTAAGTTCAGCCGTGTGTTATCAAACAAGTCGAGTCCAAAATAGCTTTGACAGTCACCGTCGTACGACTGTGAGTGGGCTGTTTGTAGTTGCACGTGTACGAGAAAAAAAAACAAAAATTTCCCACTGCGGTTTATTTGTACGACTGTGTGTGTGTGTGTGTGTGTGAGAGAGAGAGAGAGAGAGAGAGAGAGAGAGAGAGAGGGAGAGAGGGAGAGAGAGAGAGAGAGAGAGAGAGAGAGAGAGAGAGAGAGAGAGAGAGAGAGAGAGAGGAAAGGGGAGGGGAGGAAGGACGGTGCAAGTCACTTGTCGTGATTTACTCACTTTTCCCTAAAGCCGAAGTAGAATGGATAGCCACGGGGTGAGTCACCGAGGTGAAAAAACTGAGTTGCAATCAGGGCTTTAAATTACTGATCGAGAGCTGATGTTACTAAACCGCGGTGAACTCAGTTTTGTGGGAATTCGTGGATGAGCGTATAATGAAAGTGCGGAAACTGCCATGTTTTTTCACCATAAGAAAAGCAAACACTGTGATAAAAGTTCATACTTCATTCAGGCCACGAGTGAATGTATCATAGGCAGTGGGAGATTTTCTAGTGGTTTTAAATATTGGTTCTGTTTTTAGCTCAGGTTTTATTTGTCTGTCTGGCAACCATTTTACGTGTAGCACAATCCCCAACTTGGTATGATTACGAATCACTGAAAACGATCTTATTCAGCAATTTTGGTTCATGTGAAATACGGTTCATCACCGAATATCAACACCATGGGAGCAACAATGAACAGCTTCTTCATCTAACTTGTTAGAAATTATGAACGATGAGCACGTTCAAGGGGCCGTAGCCGGGACTCGAATTCGGGGTGGACCATTGCGAATCGAACTTCTGACGACCAGGCTGTCCGGGTCGGTTCTCACCGGTTTGGTTGACTTTACCAAATTACCAGCATTTGAATAATCTCCTTTCCATATTACGCACAAGTCAAACTTTACAACGGCTTACGCTGACAAAGTAGCCAAATTCTGTAAACTGTTTGAAACGGAATGTCTCTAAGGAGAAATCATTCATCATAGAAGTCAATTGCTATGTGGGTGATGGCTTGTTACCGTTTAGAGAAGATGAAGTAGAAGCGCTATTTCACGCGGTTCTGATGCTGAATAAATCTTTGAGAGTCAGACAGGATAGCCTGATCGTAAGTTGTTCGACTCACAGTCGCTCGTCCTGGGCTCGAGTCCCACTTATGGATGGTGGATGCGTACTCTAGGTCATGACTCATAATAAGCTAGATGAAACACGTGTACAATGCTTCTCTTGCTTTCATTGCTGAGTTCAATATGGATACTGCATTATGAACCCTTTTATGCGAAAATGAACTGCCATGACAATTTGCAAATAACATTGCCATGGCAATTATCTATCATGTGAAGTCCATATTGTGCGATTTTCCCCCGAATGATGTAAGCACAGAATGGACTCCAGTGAATCAAACTTATCTTAATCAGCTATGACAAGTGTATTTGTTTTTTCGCAAACTATCTGGCTGTCCGCGAAAAAAAGAGATCGATAAACCTAGTGCACCACTGAGTCAACGCTTCAAGCGACTGTCCGTAAAAATCACAACTGTCCACCTGAGATTTGGATTTGAACTAGGCTTCAGATGACTGTATTGTTCCGGTTGAGATTTTGAGGGGAATGTGGCTTTTGAGAGATGAAATTTAAGTTCAGCAATACAAACTTTCCGTTTATGAGCTAAGTGAGTTGTATGATCTATTGATAAAATAAAAACGACTAACCGGGTCTCTTTGGACATAATCACACTCGAATCCATGTTCTTCGTTGAATGTATTCTTAGATGATAATCGTTAATACTTAAAAAGAATAAGCCCCACACAGATACGATCTATAAATCCAGTGGTTTGAAAAATGATGTTGATATTAGCTCAGGTTGATGATTTTCAGAAGCTCGTGTTCGCGGAGCTTAGAGCCAAGACGGCAATTATTTCACCGTCTATCAGAGTGACATCACCAGTAGCTAAAATAGCAACTTTTCAGTCTTTTGAACTTTCCCGTAGCCAAGTATCACCTTCTAATCTACTATTCTAGGATTCCCTGACTCTGAGAGCGTGCACCAGTGAGCCAGTTTGTTAGAAAATGATAACGATTGGATGCCTACGTGTGTGCCGTGATCATGTGATCAGACTGGGAAAGATTCAGTTGATTTGAATATGAAACTTGTTCATCATGTTCAAAAGAGCACATACTGATTGGAGTGTGTGCTACTTAAACTCATGGAATGTCAGTGTGGTGAAATTAAAATTGGCTACAATTCAAAAAATACTGCATTTGTCTGACATCACGTCAACCAATCCACCTGTGTATGGGCCGTCATATTTGCGACTTGCTGTCTGTGAAACACTGTTTACTTTGCAAAGTTGTTTTGGTGACAAAATAAAATTAAGGCAGTGTGCTATCAGTTAAAAACTTTTTTTGTATGGTTCGTTGGTGCTAAAGTTACATTTAATTCTGTTTGATACTGGAAAATACACCAAGTTAAATTCCTGGTCATAAGATGTGTGGGAAATGAAGTTAAGAAATGAACTTTTATTACCAGCCGAGTGAAAGTCAGTGGTTGGAGACGTGTGTTTTCCACGGTGTGTGAAGAGTATCCATTCACACTCCAGACGATTCAAATTAGATTCTAGTGAACATAACAAGTATGAAGAGGAGTACCGGGTAAGCATACCTGATGAGCGGCAACAACCGCGAAACCGGTCTTGTGCTTTTGGGGAAATTTTGTCCACACGTTAACATACTACTTACTATCAATGTATATATATATATATATATATATATATATATATATATATATATATATATATATATAATGTACGTATGTGTGTGCCTAATCGCACTTTCCCGGCTATCGTTTATTGTTCAGCCCGATGTCACCCTATTGTCGAGAAACCACACGGGGTTGTTAGTGGAGTTATTTGGAAATTAAACAGAGAATAATCGTTTCAGTTTAGTCAGTATTAAACTAGATCACCACGTTCTTGTAAAAAGCTTTTTGTGTTATGAGTGGATTCAGAAATCATCTTTTTAAAGTGTCGAGTGGAAGAGAAGTGTCCACAGAGAAAAAGATGTTAGCACACAGACAATTCAGTGGCTTCTCCATCATCGCATTATGCGACCTCCAGGTAAATTTTTTCATATCAGGTGAGATAGTGTCGTTGTTTTTCAGTTAGTTGAATGTGATTCTTTCCGTGCTTTTGAAGAGAGTCATGACCAGTGAAGATCAGATGGCCCGCATCCCACTCTATTGATTGTTCACGTGACTCCCTCGTCCCGTCCCTTCAGCGCTCCCTGTCTTCGGTTAAGTCCTCTTGCTACGAGTCTGCTCATTTCTGGCCCTGATAGCTCTCTCTCTCTCTCTCTCTCTCTCTCTCTCTCTCTCTCTCCATAAATTATTCCTTACCATCGATCGCGTTTAACTGACTCGATTAACGTCTAAGCCTTGAGCGCGTTGCTTGCTCAACGAACTGGTTATTCGATCGTGGTCATTCTAAGCAACGGTCCACATGACTTACTAGCAAAACCAGCAATAGATTTCTTGGTCCGAACAACACCTCTCTGCTACAAAGATTTATTTTGTAATTCTCCACGAGCGAGACAACTGGTGAGATTTCTGTTCGATCGTACGCGGGCACTGATAGCCGCAGACAGACGGGCTTAAAAATTCGAAAAGACTCAGGCTTCCCTCGTCAACAATGGTTACCCGTTAGGGTTTGTAAAAAATTAATCAAAATGAATTGACTACTCGACTGAAATTTCCCCAGTGAAATTTCTTAGTCCCTTTTCTAGGCTTTTGAAGTTGATAGAATTTCCGACTCCATCAGGAGGCGCTTATTCTCTGTCATAAGACAGACATTTACCTGAGCAGAAATTCTATTCCTCTAGTGGACCACAAGTGACCCGATTGTTGTAAGAAAATGTCCGGCGCCCCTTCCGACGGCAGAATGTTTTAAGCTCATTGTCATCAATTCTGGAATCTTTTAGGGGGCTGTGTTTTCAGCTCTCTGTTTTCGCTTTTATATCAGTGATCTATCAGTGTCCTTCTCGTCTGAGGTAATCAAATAGGCTGACGATGTGAACTGTAATTCACTACAACCAAATACATCACTTACCCACCCGAACTGGTTAAAAACTTAATCGTCCAAGTGCCTGGAATGTATTTCCAGTATTTCCCACTTCATTTTCGGAACAGATTCTGTTTTCACCAATTCCCAGTCCTTAGTTGGAGTGAACTCAGTCAAATTCTCGGAAGTTAACTTGGGCAATCTGCAACGGACCATTCAAATCCTAAACTGCATTGGAAAACTGCGACGTCTGTCTTTCCAAATAAGGAAACGCAAGCAGTTTCGAATATCACATTCAATAATTTGCAAATTCGTCTTCTAGCCTATTCTTCCCATCCTGTTTCTGAAGTTCTCCTGCAATTTTTCCCAAGTCTTCTGAAACCGGAACTTGATCATCTGAGCCCTAGCTTGGTAATTATATGTCATGTTTCATCTATCCCCTTGACACTCTCTCGACCGAACTGGTACATCAACGTAGTGAGTCTTGTCAAATCCTAGCCCGGAAGATACTCCACAAACCCAAACTCATTTGTTGCCATTTGTGATAGCATGCTTATTTTTCTTGGTTTTCTTTTACGTGTGTGTGTGTGTGTATGCGCTGAAGTGTCAGCATACTACTTGCACAAGTCCTCCGTACTAAATAGAAATCCCCAAAACGTGAGCATCATGAACAACGTCATACATGTCTATGGACTCTCCTGTAGATAGACGTAACTAGGAGATATCTCGATATCGCTGTGTCCGAACAAATATACACATGGCCGGAAAAAATCACGCCGGAGATTCGGTAGTCGAAAATCCAAGGCAGACAAGTCAGCTGGTCAAAACCGTTTGACATCTGTTTCACAAATTAAAAGAATCCAAAGGGGTGGCTCTCAGTCACGTGCGAACTGAACTCATTATAAAACACACCGAAACACTTTCATCACCTGTCTTGGACTTAAAACTGCCAACCAGATGCTGCATTCTAACACGATACCAAAACCTTTCTGAGCACAAATGTTAGCAAAAATGATTTCGTGTTTTGTGGTCACCATAGTCAAGTTTGGGACAGCGTACAACCCAACCGAGAGTACTGGGAGAAATTCGGTCCCCCGTTTATACAGAGATACCAAGGTCTATGTGACGATACGTGAATTCCTGACTACACTGAAACGGAGAAATGGAGTAATATCGGTCTCTGGTGAAACGTGCTTTGAGGGGGTTGCACCAGGTTCACGAACAGGATAGCCGGAACTGGCACCCTTAAAAAAGATTTGAATGAGTAGTTTGTTTTTCTGCTGCTAGAGAGCAAAATGTTTGCGATTAGGCATTCTGACAGAATTAACTCCGTTACTATCTCGTTAAACTAGATGAATGTTGCAGAGCAAGCATACTTTTTTGGTTTAAGCAGTATGGTGTTTTATGTGGATGACTGGCAGAAATTTCTCCAGAAGAACACTGCCAGTTTTTCGGTCGTCAGGTGTGCTCAACCGGTACCTTTCTGTCCAATCATCCCCATACTTGAGCATTCCACAAAAGGTTCATCACCTTAATCCCATTTGAATCGATTGGAGCGTGCATGGACTAAGAGTCCATTTTTGGAATCACGCGGTGATTCTTCCAAAGTGATTTTGTCGATTAACAAGGCTAGTCTTCTGATTAATGACATGTGGTCTCATGTTTGGATTTTTGGTCTAAGTAGTATGATACTGTATGTGGATGACAGGTCAAGTAGGCTTGCCAAAAGTCAACAATTCACTTTTGGTATGGAAAAGTTTTCCACGAGGTGTACTTCCTCTACCCTTTCATCTCTACGCCGTTCATATTCGTTTTACAACAAGTGCCCACTATTATCAATGAATGTGAATATTGGCGGTCGTTGTACGTGGTTCTTGTTGTTGTTTCTAACTGTCGTACACTCCCAATCACCAGGCACAGTTGTCAACATCGCCCAATAGTGATGCGAGCTCGGAGCGCGGGTGAAAATGGATGCAACTGAAACTCCCCAACTGAAACGATCACAAACCAGTGAAAGAAAGTCAGTGTTCGTAGACGAGTTGTGTGGTCAGTGAAATACTCGCTTGTATTGACAAAGGCAAGTCAGGGGATTCCCCAACGTGTCCGTCGAGTGGTTCCATGGATCAGTGTCTTGGCTCAAGCCCAACATTGCATCGATCGTGCGAAAACCAACCAACCATTCGGGTTGGTAACCTAGTAGTTCGATAAATCGAAGGAATGCACGCATGATTCCAGCCCAGTCCCCCAAGATAGATCAGTCTGTAGATTAGGTACAGTATTGTCTAACCATTCAGATTTTTTTTGCACCCTCTGATTCGACGCATCCTAGTTTGCGGCAAGGGGGTCGGAGTTACCAGCGCTGATCGTAAACCGAGGCTATGCTAGTGAACCACGAAGTAGAACAGGATGGTTGCAGCCCTGGTCGACCCACCGTCCTAAGTGCCTAACGGAAACACTCGTTTGCCCAACATAGAGCTGAAAATTCGGCACCGAAAAGTCGCTTGGATCCTGAAAATGTTTTTCGCAAAATGATGGTCACCTTCTCAAAAAAAAGACACGGAATACGTTTGCCGCTGAACAAATGTAAGGTTAACACTGATCACACGAAATTGCGAGAGTAGAACACTTAGGTCGAGTAGTCCCACCTAAGCGGCCAATAAAGGCCATTCAACTAGTGAGTTCTCTCTAAATTTAAGTCACTTTTCGGAATTTGCAGTGATCTAATGGTACGATTGCAAATCACTCAAAACCGGTCTGGTCATCAGTCTGTAGTCTCTAAAAGATTATTACTATTGTTGTTATTCTTTTACTATCGCATAAGTGGCCATAAGATCAAGGCCCCCATCAACCGCGATCGTCAGAGTTGGAATGGCTTCTACTTGTTAGATGGGATATTAAGCTTGGAGTCCTCAAATCGGTACCCATCATTGAAGGGGACCAGGAATGTGTACGGATTCGAAAACGAGGGACTAAGATCTACCATGGAAACTTAGTTGTCTCTTTGTCCAAATTGTTGTTCTTGCACCGAATTGAAACATTTGCAAAGCAGAAAGACATATTCTGAACGGACTGCTATTTTTCAGATTGGTTTTGCCTAATGTGAACATAAAACGGTTGGCTCTCAAACTAAGCAAACCCAGTTGGATTAGGTAACGGTAATTCTTATTCTCGAACGATACCGAGATCAGTATGTAACTATTCCAAAATATAGTTCACAATTGATTATTTCGACAGTAATCTATCCTACACTAGGTGTAAAAAATTCTAAGCCGATCGTTGAAGATCTTCATAGAGCCCCTTTAGAACTTCTCCGCGGCAGATCGATCGATTTTCCTCCAGTTGGCTTCTTAGAGCGTAACCGGGTTTCTCTCTACCTAGTGACTATTTCCTAAATTTGGAGTGCGAGGTGATAGACGGTATTATTCTCCCCCGTATAGAAGACTACTTAGAGGGAAATACTGCGAACGTGCTTATCAGGATGTTTCATCAATGAACGTCTCGATGGAATCAAGGGTAATATTAGTTCATATATACAAAATCAGATAGACAGCCACAAGTTCCCAGTACGAGTTCCATTGGGGAACTCGGTAGAGTGTTTCTACTACGTGATAAATCATTTCATACTAATTTCATACTATGTGCAAACTACAAAGTTCTGTACTTAACTTTGTTTTCTTCATTCTGCTGGCTATTCGGTTATTTTCTCGAGGGCGTATCCAACTTTTCTGCCTTTTGATCAATTATGGAGCTCATTTCACACGGTGAATAGAGACACAGTATTGACAGGCTGACAGATTATCGATCTGGGAGCTTCGCCCGAACATAACAATGTCACAGCTAGTGAGTCATGAGCTTGTGGAAAATTCATAATTTATCATCGGGAACCGGAGAGAGAGAGAGAGAGGAAGACTTGTTTTTGGATGAAAGCATTGTGAGGAGTACGAAATGAGAATGATGGGGCAAAACAATTCTGTTTTCGTAAGACAAAAACAAAACGACTCAGATTTTCAATGACAATGTCTAACATTTTGTTTATAGAGCAGCTGATCGTGTGGTGAGTGGTATGTGAGTAGTGATTATCCATGTGGTATGACAATGCCCCCCTCACCAGTGGGAATCGTGGAAGCGTCACTCCAAAGCTGTTTCACCTGATTTGAGAAGAATCGTCATCAGCAGTGCACACATCCCTCGAGTCCCAACGGGGACTTGAACCACCGGGCGAGGGGGGGGGGATAATGGTGAGTAGATCGCATAACCACCAGGCTATTCGAGCTCGAGCTCAACGGTTTGTTCAACCCATACAGTACAAGGCATAGCAACATTTCGTCACCTAATCTGAACAAGAATAACCCGTTTCTTGCACAACAATCGACTCCAGTGATGGGCAAATTGTCTGTTGGGGCCTAACTATGAAGAAGACATTCCATTACTGGACACAACCGGTATGAATTTGAGTAGTAGGATTTTGTATTTATGTATAATTATTCATCATGTTTGAAAGACCACTGAAAATTACTCTTTAGCCGTTTCATCCCTGTGAGAAAGCATTTTAAACTAATTCATGTCCTCCGAAAGATTAGAAGCCGCACAACTCTGGATTCATTTGGATTCGTTTTGCCTTGAGTCTTTTGGCTACCAAAGCTGTGGACAACTTCAGAGTAGGCATTTTACCATTGCCTCCTTAGAACCTCCATCTGATTGCAATTGAAAAATATGTCCCCGAAGATGGGAACAGAGGCCTGTGCACTTCTCCCCACACTGGATATCGGAGGCTGAAGTGATGCACGTAGGGGATCACGGGATAGCTAGTGATCTCGTCACTGTTTTTTCTCATACATTTCCAGTAGAGCCTTTGTCACTGAGAGGCAGACACAGAGAGAACACAGCTTACAATCTCCTTCCTGCTACGGTCACCCACGGGGGTTGGGGGCATTGACCACTTTAAACGTTTGTGTCAGGGTAAAATATGGCCTACTGGCAATAGACTAGTTGCAAAAGCAATCACCATATCACTGGAAATTTGATAACATCTGTAGGAATAGATTTCGAAAAGCTCGTTTCTTAAAATCACTTTTGCACAGGATTGATAGAAATCCTTTTTGTGCTCGAATAGCAAGAAACGATACGAAGTGGGAAATTTTTCCAGCACTGTAACTTCTCCTCTTTTGGTTGCTCTTATGTAGCTGTGCTTAAGTCTCGGATATAATCTATTGTTGCTGAGTTTCTAAAGAAAGAAGCAAAAAGAATATTACTATTGTCCTAGTAATGGTAGTAGCCGTATCAGTAGTAGTAGTAGTAGTAATAGCATTCGTAGTATTAGTAGTATCGGTTGCATTAGTATTAGTAGTATTGATAGTATTGTTATTATTATTAGTAGTATTGGTAGTAGTAGCATTGGTAGCAGTAGCGGTAGTAGTAGTAGTAGTAGTAGTATTAGTAGTATTAGTAGTATTAGTCGCATTAGTATTAGTAGTAATAATAGTATTATTATCATTATTATTATCAGTATTGATAGTAGTAGAAGTAGTAGTGGTAGTAGTAATAGTAGTATTAGTAGTAGCAGCAGTAGTGGGGTGGTGGAGTGTTTATACTACTTAGTAAGTAGCTGATTGATGGAAACGGAACTGTGGAGAGTTGTGGATTTAACGACACCGCTATGTTCAAGGTACTAAACAATGGCATGCAAACGACATGACTGCTTCTCTATCTGAAGAATGACTGTCTTCATGTGAACAGAAAAAGCTATTTGCAAAGAGGCATGTTGGTAACATTTGGTTAGTTTTATTGATATTCAAACGAGCTAATTCTAATGAACAGCCTATCACTAGGGTATCGCTTGGGGCTAGTAGCAGCAGTAGTAGTAGTACTGGTAGTAGTACTGATCTTATTATTCTAAGAGATGTAAAACAGATGTTAGAGTGAGTCCAGGAGAGTCTGGTCGTAGCGTGTTCGGCTAGTGATCATGCTTCCGAGGTTCGGTTCTTGGCCGAGACACTGAACTTCTATCCGGCTGGTGCTTTCATGCTGAAAATCAAATAAAACGGCTTTACACTGGCACTTCGATAATATTTTAGCCTAAATGGATCAGAATTTTCAAGGCGTCTACATACTGAGTTAGAGTATCCACCAGAGGTTGAAGGACAACGAAATGACTAATGGGGTCCCTTGAATTCAATAAAGTGGATACCAGAGAAAGGGATCTGACATTGTTAGGTATAAAAGATGAACCTTTTTTCGCTTTTGAGAGACTGTAATCAAAATCTCTTGATACCCCTGGTGCAATAATTATCGGCAAAATTTCATTGAATTCATTGAGCCTGAGGGTAAGATGTACTAGACATGACGACGTATTTTGTGATCAGGAATAACATATTTCCATACGTGACTGGGTAACACGGATACAAGCAGACAAGACCATAATCTAATAATCGTATTCTTGAACAAATGACTGACTGTTGTATTGATCTACGGACGGACGCAGAACGAATATCGATCTGAAGTCCAAACTGGTGGATATAAACAAATTTCAAAACAAATTAGTGATTGTGTACAGTCTCCACCTGTTCAATCGGTATCCAAATTTGTGTCTATTCAAAGATTTATTGACTGGTAATATGCGGTTCATTGAAGACAGGTATCGGTGCTAGTTCAGTAAGAGTGCGCATAAAGTGAGAAAGGGTAAAACATCCTGACCCTAACTGATAGCGAGGATGGCCTTACAAAATACTACGGATAGGGTGTTGTACTTGAGACAAGTTGTTGTTGTGCAGTGCAAAGAGAATGAACTATCCAACTAACAATGACAAGAATGCTAATAGAACCATAGCAACCGATGGGGAAAAAACAGTACGTGGACCATCTCAGCATTTGTCAGGCCTGTCCAACCGTATTTATTGATTAAAAATGTGATCCTGGTAACAGCGAGTGGACTCTGGTTGATTCATAGACACTGTGGCGGAGTCTGTAAGCTAAATGTTTGCAGTTCCCGCGGTAACCTCGCAGCTCAGCTGACAGAGCACACCGTGTACAAAAAGTGTGAGTAGAATTCATGTGCTAGATTCCAATCTCTCCGGGGTCTGAAGACTGCTCACATTCAGGTCATTTCAAAAAGAAAAAATAATAACCTATTGACCATGAGTTCTTTGACCTGAATTTTCACAAATTGAATGTTGTGGCTTTTACCCTCGCTCATCATCTATGGTATCCGTGTGACTTCTGTTTTTCTATCAAATTGAGTGAAATTCACGCGGTAGCAATATTAGGCCAGCTGTTTTGAACAGTTCAGAATTACAGCCACCTCAGACTGAGGATTCACGAAGACAGTCGGGATTCGAGCAGTGATTTCTTCGTGGCTTCGCTCGAATCTGATGAGAACAGCTTCCTATCCATGGGTGGGTTAGTCTCAGAATATTACGCACAAGAAGGAAATCATGTGGTCGCTAAGATTGCTGTCACATGTGTTGCACACATTCCGAGAGCAACCTCCTCGGTGTGCAGTATTCGCTCAGGCGGTCAGTGTTTTGAAGATGAGCAAGGGTGGGAATACCGGGATATTGAGGAGAGGTGTGAAAAAACTGAGCAATGGATTTGGCCATACCGGGTGTTATCTTGTATTATCACATACTCATACAACTTGGGTTGAATAAGTAGTACGATACACTTGTAAAATACAGAAAACCCGCGACTTGGTAGAACAAGTATGAACTTGTAAGTGATCACTCGGTTTTTTACCAGATTTTACGAAAATGAGTGAAGCTGAGAGTATTTTTGATTAGGATATAGCCAGTAGAGATTCGGTAGGTAAACACAAATGTCGATAGTAGACAAAAGGGCAAAATAACCCGGAACAATTAGACAGTGCAACTGTTCGAATAGTTTTATTTACACTGAAACAAGCAGAGTGCTTAGACACACTATCCCCATGCGCCGAAAAAGGGGATGAAGTCATATTCGGTATAGAAGCTGATTATGTTCGGCGATGAGGAGCACCGCTAACCTAGGACCTCGAAACCTTTGATTAGGCAGTCCGAATAACTTTCAGTTCAGCAATGCAGCAACACTATAAGAAAGTTTGAGGTTTAATATTCGCATGATGATGATGATGGTGATGACGATAGTGAAGTTGGTAATTTCGTTCGGGCAGAAAATGTAAATATTTGAGTTAAACGTTGGTGTTTGATTTGTGGCATAATTAGTGGGAGCATGTTTGATGCTCCGTACAACACAGATGCGTGGACACTCCAAATCCATTTCACTTTCAATTTTTCCTCACTATGAGGACGTACCGCATTCTACCTTATATCACACTCGTTTCGTCGGTACTCATCCCTCTTACTCATCCTAACAATACAATAATTAATGATACTCACCCGTTCGCCGACTTGGGATTTCTTCAGTGTGACTTCCGGCTTCGCGGGTTGCTCAGTGGGAAATCCCACATTTTTCTCCCTACTGGATACCCAGTGTAGTTTGCGCATTTTATCCGGTTTCGATCGGAGCCCATTTGTTTGCGACCCATTGGCGTCCACAAACGGTAGTTTCGGTGTTGTACTGGAAATTTCTAGTAGCCGTGCCGGTGCTGTCGGTTCAGTCGGGGTGTGGTCAGATGTATCACTTAGTTCTGCATTACTGCTCAGCTGACGCAGTTGATCTTCGTGCACATTGACCTGATCCGTGATGCTGTGCATTCCGGTCGGTGTGCTTGCCTCACTTCCACTGTCTGAAGCTTTGACCTTCTTCTGTGTGAATGCGTTCAGTTCGATCGATTGTGGCCGCTTGTGACGTGAACCTCGCTCGAGGGAATTGGATCCGGTCAGAGGTTCTGTATCTGCTGTCGGTGAGACGAACCCGGAAGAGCTGGCAGTAGATGATTCCGTGTGTTTATGCTTACGAGATGGCGAGAACAGGGAACTTAGTGACAGTGTGCGCCAGTTCCCAACGCGAAACATATTGAATCCTTTGTGTTTACTGCTCGATCGTGATTCACTCCTTGTCTGAATACTATTTGATGGTGTAGTGGTTGATAAAGTGGCCGATTTTTTCGTTAATGACCATCGAGAAGGTCGATTGGCCGAATTGGTTCCATGGGCTGTATCTGTGTCTGATTCCGGCCCGGCCTCTGAATGTGTTCGTTCACGAGGTAATGTGGCACAATTTCGCTCGCCCAAACCGTTCCGCTCTCCTACGTTATTTCGATTGGGTTTACGTTTGACGCAACGAAGCATTTTTAAAAAATGAGTATTTCGCTTTCTTTAATTTCAAATTGATTTGGTATGTTTGAACTCAAGAACAGTTTGAAAATGGCAATTGATCGCTACTGCACGCTAGCACGCACACGCACACGCACAAAAGATTTGAACGGGTAGAAAGGGGATTTAAATAGAATGGAACCACTTGGAGTATACAGGTCAACTTCGGCCCGGATCAGTTCCCGCTGCGCCGAGGATGAAGCACAAAATGTTGCCGTCCAATGTGGTTGGAAGCATAGTATTGATCGGGTAATAGCTGTGAAAGAAATGTAAAAATCAAATTCAAAATTCTGTCAGAAAGTACTCAGTCACATGAATCGACGTTATCAACGTCAGTCAAGTGGCGAACGGATGGATGAGGCACCGTTTGTGAAATCTGAGACGAAATTAATGCGAAGAGGAAAGCAGTAGGTTTTTTTTCCTTATTTTGTATCCAGTGTTATTTGAAATGACAATGTTTTCCGCACGCGCAAGGCAATGATTTGTGCGCAGATGCACAAAGATGACGAACAAGTGATGGTTCACAATGACGAGGGAATTTTAAAGCGATTTGGAACACCGGGATTGATTAGTTGAATGTGCACACAGATGTTAATTAATTGTCACGGTATACAAGATCAAATATAAATCACGATACCGTTGCTCGAAAGTAACTTTTGGCAAGCTGTTTTGTGTGTACGCTTGACGGAATGTACAAGTGACGACGTGCACTTTCGCCTCAAAACACAGTCGGCCACAACCCAAACAACGTGTGAACGGGTAAACCGACTCCGCCGATCCCTGGGCATTTATACGAAACTCGGTTGTGTTGTCCGTCGCATTGTGCACCCGTGCGTGGGATTGGCGTGCGGTCATCTGGATGACTCGCTTTGCCAACAGGACTCAGTCGCTCATTGGTGGGATTAATTCCTGATCCGGCCAATGCAAGTAGCTGAAGTTGAAGTCGGTTGGAAAGTGAACCAATACGGGAATGAAAGCGTTCAGATAACATGTTTACAAACGAGCAGGGTGACCGAGCAAGTAGTCTCATGGAAATGCGATTGACACACACACGCACAGAGGCTTCCAAGTACATGTACATACACATAGGTATGCGCAGCTGTGTTGCATTTTGGGAGTTGGCTCGGATGTGCAAACGCAAACACGCACGCCATACGCGATCAGTTGTCGTGCGTGGTCACGAACCCGTACACACCCGATGCGTTCGAAGGTGGCGGAACAGCCGTAACTTGCATCTTCATTATTTGTGTGCATATACAGACGTGCATGCGTATTCGGTGGGGAGTGGTCGATCAACGTACCTCATTTTGTCCCATGCTGATTAATCAAACAACTGAACATTTGGTTTCGCATTTTGTTGTTGTATTGGTTGCTCTTGCTTATGCTGTTGCTGTTATTGCCATGATTATTAATTATATTTAGTGGTACTACCAGCCAAGTTGGTGACAAAATCAAAGTTATCCTTTTGCTTGATGATATGTGATGGCTTTGTTTCTATTACGTGGTGGACCTGAAGTACGATATTTGATGGGTTATAGATAAAAGAATGTATGTGCAATAATCTGTTACTGTTAGGCAACGTTATCGATTTTCACCACTGACGATCGAATGAATCTGAATTAGCATCTTAACCTATTACCACTACTAATGATATTATACTTTATATTTCCCATGCAGAAATGGCACATGTCTGGGACAAGTTCACGGCTAATCAGAGGCTGCCGAAGCAATGACTAGCCATGGTTACAAGATGTGAACCCGGAAGCACTAGTTTCAAAGGTCGCCATGATGCCAGGTTTCCAAAGCCTAACGCGTTTGCTGTTGAATGCGCAATACATAGTCCGTTATTTTGGAAATACCGAAATGAGACGAACGGCTGATAGCCAGGCCTCAACCAGGCGGTAAATCACGTGCGTGTGTTTGTGTGCGTGCGTGTGTGGTTGTGTGGTTCAGAATCAGGTCCGACAACCGCGAGCTCCAATCTCAGTGAAGACTCAATGGATAGGCATTGTAAGTGACAATTCCTGGCACATGCTGGGATGAAACAGTTGTCCGGTGTTCACATGGTTGAGCTGCAATACTGAATGATGAACCGTCTCGTAAACAGTGAAAGAACTTTACCAAACTTTCCAGCATACACCTTACCGTCCATGAACGTGAACAGTTTCTTTCATAATTGAACCTTTTCAAATTGATAACTGTTTATTTTCAAAAGATCTGAGATAAAATATTGATCTGCCGTGAAATTGCGCACTCAAATTGAAAGAGTGATGGACAACCTGGGAGCATGGTAACATTTTATCCGCAATTAATTCTGAGGGACAACTGTTGGTTTGACATCACTCTGCCCTCACTGTATCCTAAACTTTCACGCTTATATATGAGTGCAGTAGAAGAGTAGAACTGTAACCGATAGAGAAAATTCCCCCGTCAGGGATTATCTGCAAACTTTGCGGCATCACATTCACTGTGTGCCCAACCGAGGTCATCGCCGACAACACCGAGTCAGTACATCATGTAAATTGTCTGGATCAAACACGCGATGAGCAGGCAGTTTATTCAAACTCTGAGCGCGTCAGTGATTGTGTACAGGTCCGTGGCCTGAAGTAAAGCAACCACAAAGATCAATGTGTTAATGACCGTGTGTGTGTGTGTGTGTGTGTGTGTGTGTGTGTGTGTGTGTGTGTGTGTGTGTGTGTGTGTGTGTGTGTGTGTGTGTGTGTGTGTGTGTGTGTGTGGGCTCGTCAATGAAAAGTCACGGCCATGACTAAGAAGAGATGAGACCAAATTCAAACTAATCGAACATCTGGACTGAGGCAGTCCTGAATGGCGTAAAAATCGATGCACACCCCACAGATCACGAGGTGACAGGACCCTTTAGGCCTAAGCTTTTGGTCAGAACTAAAGTATGGTAGTGTCTCTTTACGGTGTAATCAAATGCACAGTACCAAATCATTGGTTAGTAAATGAATAACTCGCGAAAAATCAAATCCCAGGTCCAAATTCAGAAAATGTAAGTTTACCAATCTAAATATACTGTGACAATGAAATCATTTACAGACAAATCCCAAATGTGAGTAATACGATTCTAGGGAAGCCTCACTGGTGGGTACGTTTGTGTGACACAACCAGTCGGAAATTCTCACCGATAGTAAAGATGGTGAAAGGATCTTCTGGGTATCAAAATAAGAAGACAATACAAGGATATCATATTGCAAAACGAACGGAAAATCGATTCGGTATTGGCTTGAATCGGTTGTGGGCAGGCGTGTCTCGGCTGTTTCCCTGAGGGGCTGATGCAAAGAATGACAGCAAAACAAGTGTCCCTGTCCATTGAAGACAAGTCGGTACGTGTGCGGAGAGCCTCGAGTGTGTGTGTGTGGGGGGGGGGGAGGGGTGGTAAACTATGAAAAACGGGGAAATCGATTAGTGTTTTTCACTTCCCAAAATCCACACCGCGAAGCGCTATCAAATCAGCAACCCTCCGCTTATCAGGCTGTTGCTCTACCAGGTGGCTCCTCCTGGTACGGACCGTTGGACTCCAGTAACAAGCAAATATCCAGTGTTGCGCAGACGCCAACCCAATGAGTCATAGTGACTGTTCTGGTTTTAACCACTGCAGTAAATTGTGTTGATTGCGTGAATCACGAAGGGAAGCTTACTGCCTAAGTGAAACTGGAAAGCAGGGTGGTGTGATTCAATTATTTGAATTATTGAACTGACAGAGCCTGCTGTATAGGAGGTCACAAACCCAAGAATGACTACGTCTGATCTTATAACTTGTGGCGGCAAAGCCTGACGGTGCGGTGTCACATGAACTGCGTATCCAATTACAGACAAGCAAGACCTGAATGGTCAACATAAATTACTTTACTATCCAGAGTACCTGATACCATGTGATACAAGGAGATCGTCTAGATACAAACAGATCGAAGGATTCCATTGGGGGGTTCCCCGTGCAGATGAGAATGCACACGAGTCGCTTAGAGTCTGTGGACACGAGAACCGGATAGGTCGATTATAAACTTGGTCAATTGGATTTCTGTAACGAATGTCACACTCTCGCCTTTAATCAGAATTGTTGACGGACAGCTATGAACAATTTATGTGTCACTTCTCATGAGTTGCGACAAGTGTGGTGAATCACTAATAGTCATTTTTTAAATGAACGTAAAAACCCATTCACGGAACCACCAGTCACGTGAACATTTAAACTAACATGGAACATTTGAAGTCCCAGTCTACAGGATGAACTTTTCAGTGTTGCGTAACCCGTCCTTATGAATAAACAGACTTTACGAAAAACACCTCTCACAACAGCCCTATACGTACGCAACTGAATGCGAAATTTGAACTACAATTTTTTATCAGAACATAACTTGTAATTGAGTTTTCCCGTATCCGAAAGGATTAGAATATGAGGTAGAATACAACGACGTGGGATCGATTTGTGTCACGGTTTAGGAGCACAAACAGTTGTAGTCAAAATTCCAGTCTCCATTTCATTCGTTCTTTTTTCCAAAGTCCTTACAGCACAGATATTGTAGGAATTCATTCGACAAATGATTTTCTACGCACTGTTTTACAATTTTCTTCAGTTTGGGAAAATCTCACAGGGCTGACTTATAAAATTCATCAGATATCGTAAGTTGTACGACTATCAGTTCTCGTCAGAAATTGGGTGATCTTGGTCACCACGACAAACTAGGCTGGATTTCAGAAGTCCGTAATCAGTGAAATTTTGCGAATGGCTTATTGCCAAACCAGTGGAGGTGAAGTTCACGGAAGGTGGTTTTCGTCATGGATACATAATTGCCTATCCCCTAAAAATGTCCTCTTCGTGATTTGTCTACCATCGGTCTGCCTAACGGGAAGATGCGAAAAAACGACGGGATCACATTTGAAGAAAACTACCTTTATCCCACCGTGTTCAACGGCAATTTCTTTGTGAATGATAGCCTGATGGGAGGAAAATTTTTGGTTTGTTTTTAACGCATGACCTGAACTTCAAGGTCATATGAGCGCGGTTTGTTTATAATGAACAGACTGTTGTTGTTCGATAATTGTAAGTGAAGGAATCCGATGATAAAATTTATGAGATTTGGGTCCACGGAATTTTCTTGGATTTTGTGCTTTTGCAGATCGAACTCGGACAGTCCCCGCGGCGGAAGATCACCTGTCCTACACGTTAAATATCCGTTTTTTTTGTTCGCTACGTTGAGGACAGAATTACAGGAAACCAAAAAATCCCGCTACTTTAGTAAATAGGAAAGGAATAACACTGTGCGGGCCAATCGAGCAACTGTTCTTGTGATAAATACTTTTAACTTATTGTTCTTAAGAAAGAATGCATGTATTCCCCTATTATTCATGTGAAAAATAGTGTCGTAACAAGATGTGGTGTGCAAAAAACGGACATTCTTGACGTGGATAATGATAATAGTTGCACTGGGATGAAAATACAGCAACATGAGAGCCATGAGTATCTAATCACGAAGATATCATAGTCAGTCCCCACCTCTACAAACAAGGATGGAGAAAAGTAAGTTGATTTAGCGCTCGGCCAATCGCGAGCCAGTAACATGTAAGCCACAAGGCGACTGCTCGTTGCAACCGCTAAATATTCAAATTGCTTTGTAAATCATTTTGATTTTCGATTTCCTTCGGATGGTTTGTGCTGAGATTTGGGAGGGGGGAGGGGGGATGGGGCTCGAAAATGTCAGCCTGAAAAAGAAAGTCGTTCGAGTAACTTTGTGATCACACGATTGTACCGGACTGCCGTCCCGTAATTGAGTGATGCGCAGATAAACGAACCCCAAGCCTCAAAACAGAGAACACAGGCTCGCCTCACTACGTGCACTATGGGACAGATGATCAAACAATAACAATAACACACCTCAAATGGTGGACAAACCGACCACAGGATGAATACAATCATGAAGGGTTTCAAGAAGCCCAAGCAACAGCAGACGGGATACTTTCGAGACGACAACGCAGGAGCGAGTCAAATGGTTTACAAAGTAGGTTCTTATTTATGGGGGTATTGTGGCCAGTCGAAGGACAGAAGATAATTACTTATTCGAGGGAACACACTCACACAAGTGTGGGTGAAGAACAAGCGGAAAAACGTGGCTTTGAAAAAGTGCAAGATCATGGAGTGATGGCTAAGTCCAGTCGTTCACACGGATAAGGCAGATTGGGAGGAAAAGATAATTACGTCCAAAAGTTTTGGCCTCGTCATGTAACCCAGGCCATTATAAAGTGGATCATTCCAAAACCGAGGACAAAGTTTACGCAAGCGATAAAATCGAACAGATAAGAGCAACAATTAGATCCGTGACAATTGGGGTCAGTGGACACTTGTCACAGAAACAAGACTAAAAATGGCCTGACGCAATAGGACTGAACAACAAATTGTCACGAGAGTGAAGAAGCCAAGGGTGTTGGTCGGCGGAGAATTTAGTAGTGACAGTGCATAGAAAGCAACCAAACCGTTTGGTGAATACTAGACAAAATTAGGATAGAAAGCACGGGATCTGGCCTAAACCAGTTTACCGGAGTTTCTCGGTATGGCGAACTGAATTTCTTTGTCCAAATTCATCTTCATACATACATCTTCACAACAATGGTTAACGCGGACTGCAGTAAATCACGATCAGCCTTGTTGATGGAGCATTACCAAAAAATATTCTGAACGAAGTATAATTCACAGAGCTAAAAGATGAGATTTCCCTGGCTGTCAGACTAGAAGTATTTCCACAGAAAGTTTCCTGCTCTAGAATAATGCACCACATCAGGTCTCACATGAGGCTGTACATCTTTTAGCCGTGAACACACAATTCTACTTGTCATCAGTTTTGGCCTTCGTGACACCAATGGAAAGTTTCATGATCCATTTTTTTGAATTTCCCGTTGACTGATCCAATTTGGATAACATCGCGAATATACTCTCAGTGCTAAAAGAAAATTTCCCCGAGTAATGTGGAAAATTCTACGAGGGTTTAGGCTTGTAAGACTGGTTCGAAAAACCGCTTTACCCAGAGAATTTCATCGACGCCAATATATCAAACAAAGTTTAGCAATATAACTCACCATGTAGACGAATATTGTTTATGTTGGTTCTGTGGTGATCTGGACGCTCCCTTTAATCGGTTGTGTGACGCGTCTGCCCGCCTGTAGAATTACTTCTTTCAGTGTTATCAATCACCGGCATGCTGTGGAAGGAGGACATGCTTGGACAACAGAATGCTTTCCCGCTATCCGATATCCGCGTAACTGGAACCAGCATGCAAAGAAACTCTAAAGAGCAACAATTACACTGCATCCCAAAGTTTACACACCTCGTTTAACAGCTTACGCATTGCGCGACAAAAGTATCAGACTCCCCCTCACCAGGAAATTTTTTCCCATATTCCCTGTTCTGTATTCTCTAACGAGACCGTGCCTGGTCAGAACACCTAAACCCCCTTTACGAGGCAGAACATGAAATTTGAGGTAACAGAATCAGAATATGCGAAAAAGGGGATGACATTATAGGACCTCCTCAGCCTGACTGCAATACTCACTCCCCAACATGGTGTGCAACAGCCATTCAGCACCTAGACCTCGATATATCTTCTCAGCATACTACTTACCAAACCTACGATATTCTGTCGGTCATTGTTCATCCATCGTCGCTTAAGGAGGGTTGGCAGTTCACTCTTTGACCGACAGACCATGGAATCCTTGTACACCTGGAGAGCAAGTATGCCCTGATGGCTCTCAGCTGGGTTTAGATCTGGGCTCCAGGCTGATCACTGCATGACCTTAATCCAAACGAACAAGAGCCAACATTCAGCAGTGTCGGATCTTTGGACAGAAGCATTATCATGTTGGAATATTACGTCAACTTGTAATCTAGTCCAAATTACGAATATGTGCAACGGGACCTCGTATGCTCTCAAGTAGAACCGGGCATTTTCACATTTCTCTCTACCTGATATGTGGGTTTGAGTCCATGACAGACGTTGTCGTTCATGTATTGGTGTGAGAGCAGTTACTTTCCATTTTTTGTATGTCATCCACAGCACAGTTTTCAGCATTCTTTGTCACTTTCATTTCAAAACATTGACTCCGGTCAATGCTTTCAAAGTCGACATGAAATGTGTTCTTGGAGGCTTTTCTTCTAGTTCGTAAGTTTTTTTGGGACGACCTATTCACTTTTCAGGTGCATATTGCACATTGCATTCCATCTAACATCATACGACGTTTCCCAATCTCTTGCACTACCTGGAGATCTCATGCAAATTGAGTCCCATTTAGAAGGACACGGAAATTTTGCTCCTAAAATCTGTTAGTTTATTTCCGTGTGGCGTTGAGCATACAACATTTGGTGTCAGTTCTGTAAGATGTATACGCGCAAGTAACGCGAATGAAGGTCACCTAAGTCACTAGGGTGCATCACGTGTTCCAGTGCACAAGAGTTACCTGATTTCGGTTCTCGTGGATTGGTTAGCCTCCTAATCCACAGACCGAACAGATCAGCTTGTTGCCAGGCTCGGTGGTCCTTCTGGTTCTGTGAACTTTTCCATGGGACAGCGCACCAGAATAGAGGGTCCCTCCCACCCTCGCATTTTATGTTTTCTTCTGTATGCCATATTGGATCGCGCATTCTGTCGTTCCGACCAAGTATGGTTTCGTTGGAGAATACAGAAGCAGAAATATGCGAAAAAGTACGTGGGGGTCCCTGGGGGGGGGGGTGGGGGCAATATTTTCGTCGTGCTGTTTACGCTTCATTTGCTCGGTTAATTGTAACTATGATTGGTGTGATTCTTCACTTTTTGGAGGGTATATTTATTTACGCACCAACACTACCTCTTAGGTTTTCATTCTTCTCAAAATCTGTTTTCATCCGATCAATGATGACTCGGTTGGACCACATCATGACCAACAAAGCGTAACTTTCTCCGTCGGGCTAAGTGCACCGCTCTGCACGAGTAATCGTTACATATTACGTCTTAGGCCTGAAATATTCTCTCACAGAGGTGATTTATTGCACTCTGATTCCAAATAGATCCGCTTCAAACAAAGAACCATTTTCACGGCGAACGTATTACTCCTCAACCGTTCATTGTTTATTGTTACGTCTTGGTTAAAAGACTGTGCATTTCCAGGATTTTTTCTGTGAATTTTACAAGGGAAGTGATCAAGCATATTTCTAATACTTGATCCTCTGTGAAAACTGTTTACCTCCGGTCTGAAAGAGTGGTTTCCCCAGATCTGAAGCCGTCACCGAGGAGGAATGAATTTGTTGACAAAGTGCACAGTAAGTCTTAGGTCCGTCGATTGCTACTTTTGGTAAAATTCGAGATTACATTCCTTGACGTCAACTTTTCCAAACAGTTCCTAAACTACCTGAATATCAGTCACTAGTGGTGTGGGATTGAGCTTCTTTGTGGTCAGATGAATGTACACGTAAACCGTCTCAATGTCCTTTTCTCCGACAATCAGAATACCCACTTCCCACTTCTTGTTCGAATCTGAACCACAAAGATTCTCAAGTTAGTGAAATCAACAAAGATGACCCAATCAACTGGTCCAGACAGTCTATCGTCGGAGGTGCTCAGATATGAGGTCGGCTTTCTATGTGGTCTGATGACTTCAATAATTAGCAGTTCAGAGGAAACACATCATTCCCGATTGTTTTTATCCAGTTACAATTATTCCGATACTTAAAGAGTTCCATAGCTGGATGGAATTCAGAAGTTATCGAGCTATAGCTCTATTTTCGTCAGCGATGAAATATGCAGAACGCGTTGTGCTGCGTCGTCTCCAAACCCTGGTAAGCAGTTACTATTTGCTTCCGCACGCAAGCGATCTACAGTTGATGCAGCTGCTTCCACTGAGCACCATATTGCCAAATCTCCTACCGATCCTAGTCAATCAGTTGGATGTGTAGTAACTGAACCGCTGTCCGGTGATTGAAAGACTTATCAAACTGCTACTCCAAACGACGTGTAATTAAAGAGCAGATCATTACGAATGTGAACGATATACCTCAATTTTTCGAGATCGTCTAGTTGCAAGAGACGGTGAATGGATATCAAATCATTCGAATGGGCACAGGAGAACGTACACTAAACGATACGAGACTGAGCCAACAGTGTAGGGTGAAAATCGATTTTTATAACACGGAAAATAATCAATCAAAAAAGTGGCACGGGAGAACTCATATAACGAATGGACGGGCAGTGAGTTCTGACAACTGCGCAGGAGACGTTGCACGCAAGCCTGACCTAGACAAGCATGCACACGTGGCCTGATCTTCGCGCGAAATGGATGACTAAGGGTCACTCGAATAATACGAATGGGAAATTTGGCAGCTACATTCCTATGGATGTAAATTGTACATCCAAGCAAAGGTGTGGGGTGGCTTGGACGTGTACAGGGCATAACAAGGATGACTCGTAGAGAATGACGTCAGCTCAAAATAGGATAGAGAGATTAGTCCGTGCACTGACACGAGTGGAAAACCAGCTCAGCGCAAAAGTGCACACATGGACACGCGGTAGACGAAGGAAGGCTCGGCAACACTTGGTCCTACATAGGAAGAGAAATGGCCACAGTGGAGATCGAGATGTAGTCGGAAAGGAGAAGAGATACTTGGATTGAGTTCTTCGAGAAGTGCGACAGGAAGGTCCCTCGTGGGCATTTCATAAACAATTTGATTTAATGTTACATGTGCTTTTCTTGACAACACGTCAGCCTATGACCGTGTGCCACTCCAGCTTCTTCTCAAAAGACTAGAATCTTCGGCCTGCACGGCATATATTTACTAAATTGGTTGAAAGACTATTTCTCTGGGAAAAACACAAAGCGCCAAATTAGGCGAAAAAGTCTCCGAACATCTCCTTAACCAGTACCGGGGTACTTCAAGGTGTTGTTCTTTCTCCGCATTTGTTTGCAACATAGTCTAAGGGTTTGCCTATCTTCCACCCAAATCGCATTTTTAAATGGATAGCTGAATTTGTTTTGACTAGGTCTGTCTCAAATAGATCAGACTGTGAAGAATTCACTGTAAATCTTTCACGTGATTGGGACTTTTCTAATCAATCTAGTCTTCTGTTGAATAATAATAAATTTCATGGGTTTATTGTTTTCATCACTCGTTTCCGGTTCAATTCTGCCATTAGTTCTCTTGCCAACGCGTGTACTATTGCTGTCAAAATTTCCCTAGATGTCACGGATTTTCGAAATAATCAATCTCGTACGTAGAAGGTTTGACCCTTGCAAACTCCTATAGGTTAAATGGAAAACTTGTGACAACTTCTTCCTGACAGACAAGGAATAAACCTCTTATTTGATTTCGGAAATGATTTTCATCAAGAAAATTGTGAAAATCAAAACTCTGAATTCACCAGGGCTTTTTTACCGTGAACTTCTATAGCAAAAAGATAGATTTATTCACCTCTTTGAAAAAAACCAGCCTCGTGTAAGAAATGATCCGGAGAATTATCCTATAGTAAGACAGTATTCCTAGAATAACTTTCGGTCTAACAGAAAAGGAACTTTCATCCTTTCATCACGGCGAATTCTACCTTGTTCGGGGTATTTTTGATATCGCCCCATCAAAAGTTCTGGTCGGGAATTTTTGCAGTGCTTGACAACCGGCGTGATTAGTTTTGCTACTTCAAAGTCACTCAAATGAGTTCCTTCGGAAATTCCTTTACACGACGGACGTATTCGTGAACCCCATGATTCCTATCAGAGTTCATTCACATTAAATCGACGGTCAGAATGATTAACGACGCATTTAGAATATTCTGGTGGTTGCAGCCTTTATCCACCCTTCTTGTTCGTGTACTACTGACTTTGAATCAGCCAAAGGAGAAGACAACCAACTTCTCTCCACCCTTGTTTGCAAAAGTCAGTGGAAATGTTTTATCATATCTTATCCCAGATTAAATACTTATTGCTTTCCAGTTGCTATTTTTATCTCAATGCAGATTAGATCATTAGGTAAGTCGGATGTGCTCTTTTTTTGCACGCCACATCCTTTTACGACACCGTTCATCACATGAATGATATGGAAGACATTGCTGATATTCGGAAGAAGAACGGGAAACTATGCTTCTCCTTTGAAAATGTGTTCGATAGGCTCGCACAATGTCATCCCATTCTTTTTCTTATCGTGGTGGAATTTTCCAATATTGTTCGAACAGTTCTCTAACGTAGCGAAAATAAACTGGATATTTAACGAGTCTCGTTCATATGACCTTGAAACTCCGGTCCCGCGTTCGAAGTAAAACCGAAAGACGACCTTCAGAGAGGATACTATTTAAGGTGAGTTGACCGTTTGAACTAATGAACTACATAGTATTCTCTATGCATGTGTATTTTTTGTTTGTATCTTTCTGTGTGGCAGACACGTGGCAGACAGTGCAGAAAAAAGAAGCTTTTTGGTCGGATCAAACTCAATTTCTGATTGACAAAAACCATTTATGGTGAATTTCACCTTCCCTGGTCTGATGACAAGCCATATTCAACAGTTGGCTTACTCCGTACTTCTGAAATTCAGATTAATTTATCATGGTGGACGAGAAAACAGAATTTAAATTGTCAACGGATCGCTGCAGAACTAACGTAAATGACAAGTCAAGTCAAGTCAAGGATCCACTTTGTATGTCCAAAAGGAGAAAATTTTCAGTGAAAACGTACCAGCTACATGCTTCCGCAATGGTACTGATAAAGAAAAAAGCAGTGATGGGTGAATCAACAAGTCAATGAGAAATTTGATTGGAAATGGACAACGGTGACGAAGTAGGCTTTCCTCGCAAGTCAATCATAAGGTGTTCTTGCGAAACGAGAAACCTTACCAGATACAGAATAGCCAGGTCATAAGACCTGGTTCACGAATATATCAAGTTAAATTTACCACGCGTAGCAGAATGGAAACCGCTGTGAGTTCGAGATGTCTGTAGCCGGTGTGTGTTATCAGAAAATCCCGTGCTGCACAATCTTGCACGTGCAAAAGGATGGATTTTTTTCCCACGAAATTCAGTAACTCAGAGTAGAATATTTTACTGCACTCAGAAATACATTCAAGAAAGAGCTTGATCAACGCAACATTTTTGCCAAGCTAATAAGAAAAAAACTGGCAAGGGAACAGTATAACGAGGTACGTAGTACACAAGAATGAATAAATTCAGGGATGATATGGGTAGGTAGACGTGGAGACTACAGATGAGATATGTAAAATGTCAGCCTTCTTACATTGAAAAAGCTACCCTGTACGTGATAGGTCCACTTAAGATGTGATGAGATAAGTATACTAAGATATTTATAGTATTGAACTATTTTTACGTTTGAACCTCCAATCATGAGGGTTGGATAATTTCATCACGATCAGAACTTACGATAAAGTGAAAAGAATGCCACTGTACACTTATTTGGATCAAGTGGTAATTTGATGGCGATGGACCGTTCTGTCATCACAGAAGTAGTCTATTGTAGTGGATAGATGTTATCACTGTTCCGGGATTCATGATCGACCACAACATCGTCGGCATTTTTGAAAGCGAATGGTGACGAATTAGAGGGCAGGTCATACATGTAGTAAGCGAACAATAACGGTGATGAGATGGTACTTTGCAATATTTCAGTGGAAATGGAGATTATGGAGGACCTATGATCATTGAGATGTGTGAAGAGAAATCAGTTTGTGAAATAGTCTGCTAACCAGTTGGAAAGCATTTGGGATATCCGTTGGTGATCTAGAAGAAACAGTAGACTTTCTCCATTGAGCGAATTGCAAGCAGTTGTATAGTCCAGGTTAGAGACGTGAACAAACGAGAAACCATAATGTCAATGAGACTGAGTAGTCGGTGGGAAAATTATGAGCCGACCTGAACGAGTTTGATGTTCTGGACAATCAGTGACGCTATTGGATGGATATGGCAGCTGACGACATCCGAAGTAGGACGCTTTTCTCTATAAGCAAACTGGTTTGCGTCCGAAATATTTTTGGCGGACATAGCATTGCCAATTATTATCTGCTCGAAAGTCTGGAGCAAGACGGACTTGAATGCGTTACGTAACTTGCTTGATGCGGGCGACCGTATGAAACTTTCTGCCCATTTCACAACTGATGGGAAGAGTTGTCTATGAGTATCGTGCCCACGGGTAGTCCGTCAAGATCAACAATTTCCTCTTTGATGTTCAGACTTAACAGCTTTACTGTAGACTCACTGTGCGAATGATATGCTCTTCCTTTCATCCTCCGCAGTTTCTTGAGCTTCTCCAAATCAAAACTATCTGTAAGTATCGCAACCCATGTTCGTGGACAGAAGTTTAAATAGATTGTAGTATTCCCACCGTGTACAAACATATGAGGGTCCTAATAGAAATCCAAGTTGAAGGAGGCCACTATGCCTTCGAGTAAGTGAATATTGTTTGTTTCATGCTACCGTAAATGCATCTTCCTGACTGGGTTCTTTATTATGCTTTGGTAACTGCTTGGAATAAAACTTTTTGGAAGAATTTTGAGAAAATAGCGGTTGAGACTTCCTACGGGAGCAAGCCTCACGCCATGAAAGAAACGTGGCTCATTCGAGAAGATGCAGTCCAAACAAACACAATCTGTGGTGAGGAAGTTAACAATGAAATGGAAGGACATTAAATTGTGGAATGTCAAATCAAAATTGTTTAACTTGCCAGCCACAAAAAGAAGTTAACTGGTAATCCCCTGGATTATTGTCAAAAAGAATGAACCCAGGAAGTTAATCAGTCCCGTGATACTGCAGTCTGTGGTTATGCACAGATACGAATATAACAACAGAAGAGAGCCCAGGGGAGATAAAGCGCGTCTTACATTCAAGGATTTGACAGCAAACTGTTCGTGTGTTTGATGTAAATACGCATGAAGATGAACGAGACCAAACACGACATACGGGAGTAATAACACCTCCACCTAATGAGTTCTTGCCTAAGTGTCTGTCCAGCCTGTGGTTGGCGGGTCCATCAAGTTTCAACAACTCATCATCTATTGTCGAAGGAAGGCACCATTCTTGAAATATAACAACACCGTAGCTCGCATTCTCCAAAGAATTCAGCAAGTAGCTGATATAAGATACTTTCAACACTGTTTATCGTATATTAGACAACAAAATCGACGGGACACATGCTGATTTGGTTTTCATCCTCGAGAAAGCAATCTTCCATCCAGATGGATGTTTACGAAATTTCCCAGCCGCATTTCGTCTAACTCCTTTTTCGTTGTACTCCTCAAGGAATGAGAAAAATGGAACCATTCCAAGTTCCTCTTAGATTCAATGGTATCTCGCATAGGAATCGAGATATGCGCGTTGTACTTGAGCGTGGTGGACACACAGAGTTGATGTGGAAAAGATAACTGTAATATGCAATGATATAAATACGCCAAAGCAGTAAGGATAGCACAAAATAGCACTGCCCGAATTCAAAGGTCTCGCCGACATCCAGCTTTATAGAATTTTATGTTTTAGTCTTGCGTTGTGATTTGCTACGAAAAGTTTGCATTTGTTGGAGATAGCTCAACTTGGCTTTTAGGTAGCATACGTTTCAACACCAGTCGATGTGACAGCATCAGTGCGCAGAAGAGAGGAAACAGTTCAGAAGAAAAAGTTCGTTTATCGAATTTCAACAGCTCCTGTACAAACCGCGTGAAATAACTTGGTTTCAAGCGGCAGCATAACTTGTATTGGTCTCTGACTTATTGAAGTCAGATTAGCGAAACTGCTTGGCTGGCCTTGTGAAATTAGAAAACTACGGCTATTTAGAGCCCCACAGTCTGTTATTTCCACTTTCGTAAAGCAGTGAATATTACGTATCATTCTTTGCTGTCCCTCTATCAATTTCTTAGAATCCCTAAAAAAACGATTTCATCAGAATTCGCAAAGATTTACGCATCATTAGTCTTAGTTCTGGTATCACCTCAAATGACCTATTCTTGTAGCTATGCACCAACCACATAACAGCATCCATTGCGTTTGCACCGGAACTCCTCTCTGATACTTCACACCACTACATTTTGATCTTTCTCCTTGCCAGTCCCACTCATCGACCCGGTCTAGGTATAAACTGCTTCCTTGCTGACTGTCTTTGAACAGGAATTCCGTTGTTCCGTTACGAGAATGTGTCCTAACAGACAAGAATGTCTCTCTGTCTGAAATGAAATCCTGTTCTCCTCTGTAACTCTATTTGGTTTCATTTTTGGGGTTGATAGACATTGTACAGTTACACCCAAGCTGGTGTATACAATACAATACTGTATAATGGGATACGTTACAATCGTGACAATCATGAAAGGTTTACCCGAAGCTTGGAAGTTCAGAACTAGTAAACTGTGAGAAACAAATTATCACCAAAAGATGGAATTAAAAGTCCTCATAGACTGTTTCGCTCAACTGCTGAGTGGTTGAATGAATGCCTGTCCCATCAGAAGGAACTCTGTTTCGCACCAATGCTTAGTACGTGAAAGCAAGTGCAATGCAAGTCCCCTTTTGGGGGGAATATTTTTATCTCACTGACCTACAGGAAGCTGGCGGCTGATGACAATTTCACCGGAATGGACAAGTTGGTTTATTTCGGGAAAATGTCCTAGACACCAAAGTCCCATCAGTGAGGTTCGGTAAAATACCACATTTTTTTCTTCACGATGATGTACTGAAAATCAAAACGCATCACAAGTTAAACAATCCGGAAATAGATACACTTCTGAAACCACGTGGAACACGTTTTTCTGTGATACTAATCGACCCGAATATTTTCCCGCATGACAATACGAATTTTCACATTGTCGTGTCCGCTTTTATCAATTTCGCACATCACGCGGACAATCAGCGCGTACTGCTCCCGTGTTTGGACACGTACGCCTGCTCGGTGCTGATATTCCGTCATGCTTCAGCCCAAACAGCAATGACCGTTCGATCTTGCCACATATCAGTTAACTTTGCCGGCTCGCTCGTGAAAGCACACGTAATTCCGTTCACCTATGCATTTTCTTGCTCACCGGATACTGGTTGGGTTGGGTTTGCATACTTGCAAACAAATGGACTGCACAAAATTCCTTGGACAAATTTTTCGTATCCTTTCCGGACGGAATCGGTGCAACTTCTATCACTGGAACTTTGGACGCCAGGGTCTCTCGCTGTATGAACGAGATGGTCTAATTTCGAAAAACCGCTATAAGACTGGAACTTCCACAACACGAGCACATCTGTTCATAGCTGGAACGGACGGCAAAATGGGAAAAACACATTTTGTTGGTCGAACTGGAGAGAATGTGAAGTCGACTTCGTTAGCCATATGGAACCCGCCAACCTTCCTCTAATCGGGCAGTTGATCTACCAGATTGATCTATCGCTATACAGCCAATCGGGTATGAATAACGCGAGTGAATATCCAATGATAAGCGACCACCATTCCGACGTATACAATATTTGATCTTGTTTACTCAGCAGATTGGTCTCGTAAGTCACTTTCCAATGGGAAGTATAGCACAGAACTGAGCAAGACTGTGGCCAGTGACGTGAAATTTTCGATCGGTAAAATGCGAGTGGAGTTTCCATTGTCTACCTCACCCCGGCTTTTTGTGCGATCGATAAAAGTTTGCTAAATTCAGTGTTTGGTAATATCTTAGTAAAAATCACGTTCCATGCTTTGGTGAGTTGTGCCTAAACAGACTACCAGAGCTGCTGTTAGGATCGGCTTTTTAGTATCCATGGGAAAGAAAATCAAAAGGGGATATTTGTTGAGAAATTTAAAATGTTTATTGGGCAAAGGGGATTAAAGGCATCGAGATGCATACAGTTGCGTAATATGCCGGGTGAGCAATTTTGTATTCCCGAAAAACGGATTTTCACTTTTACCTCTGTCCTCAAGTCAGACCTGGCGAGCACAGATTGCAAGGAAACTTGCAACAAATTTGGTTGGTTTTACTTTTCAAACAACAAAGCAATTAGTAGAAAAGAGGAGGTTATGAACTCCGATTCCTAGTTTTTACTTTCTGAAAAATCTATTCACCACGCTTTTTGATTGCCCTATCCGTGGTTGTAAAGCTGTTTGGTCTAGTTCGTTAGTGTTGGACACCTGATTCGCTCTTTTTCTTCAATGCCGGGCGCCCGCACTTCGTTTGTCCTGTGACCTGAGCGTTCATGGTTCCTTAAGTCCGATTTAGGTCGTCAGCTTTGACCTTGTTTCCTATTGGTTGTAACTCGTTCGTACCCATCCCAGTCACACACAGAATACCTGTCAACGCTTACTTTGAGATCTTTCTGCTTGCTGTTTGCTTGTGCATTCGATCGAGGATACTACACTTAGGAATTAGAAATCATAATGCATAATGACCTAATCCCAACTGAAAGCCATAAGCAATCGGGGTTACTCGTTTTTATCAACTGATCGCAGAGTTTGGCAACCATTTCATCACCAACCGAGATAAAATTGGCAGTGCTTTGGTGAGGGTCTCTGTAATCGTTTGCACTGATATGAATTCCGCTCCAAGATCTGACCTTGACTTCATAGATGACCTTGAACAAATGTTGTAATGATGAGGCCGTAGGTAGCCATCTTGGTGCTCGACTAGTGCAAGTGTGGATTCCCGATGAGACAAATACTGCGCTTTTGCGCTGATGGAGTTTTCTGTTTTTTTGTATTCTGCGGATCAACCACGGGCAACCCCACCCCCTCCGCGGAGGAATTCTACTCCTCGAGTACGACAGCTTGGTATCTTTGCCCACGGGACCAAGTAGAATAAGAGGCGTTGAAAGTGAGTGAATTTGATGCTCTTTGGCCGACAGCTATCTTGCGAAGTGACCTTCCTAATGAGATATCCCGGTCATCCGAATACTCCATGTTTGCTTGTGATGGGAGAATATATAACACTACAGACAGCGTTCTGTCCTCGAGGTGTGCGGGCTGTAGGCAGCTATATTAGGGTTCACCCAAAGCAAGTGTGGGTTCCCGAGGAGACACTTACTGAGCCTTTGTGCTCCAGGAGTTTCCTGTGTTTTGCTTTGTGCAGATCGAACAAGTGCAATCCCTCGCGGAGAAATACTGGTCCATTTACACCACAAAGTTACTAATTACTGAAAGTCGACCACAATTTAAACTTCACCAAGATCAAACATGAGTTCCTCTGGATAAGGCAATTGGAAAACACTTAAGGAAGCTCTTAGAAGCCCAACCCTGTTCAAAAGAATTCCGTCAGTGTACACATTGAATTGAATCACATTGTGTAGTCTATTGAAGCGTAAGAGACTTAACTAGTTCAAGAAAGGGAAAACATCTCCTACCCACCCGTAACCAAGAACCCTTCTTTGTCAGGTGAATAAGTCGGTCAGACTGTGCCAGTGAAAATTCAGTGGGACGAGCTTCTGAAAATAGAACCAACTACCTAGGAGGCAAAAGGCCAAATTAGGGTTTTAGAACCAGTCAGAAATTTAAGCTTCTAATTTAGAAGTGTGCACAACCAAGTCATGTGATCAGGCTCTCATATACATTACTATGCTATGCTGGGGCGATGATCGTCTGTGGGGTGTTGCTTGTGTTTAACCTGAAAAGACAAAACGAGGGGAAATCCACCGGTCTAAACTGTAATAAGTACCACGTCGTGTCTCCACACACATCATTCTACTATTTGAAGACATCCGTGAGTTCAAGATCAAAGCTAGGGTCAGCCTACCTATAAATGCAGAAGATTACGGAGACTTTCACTTGCACACTGATGACGTCACCATGGTTTTGGCGAAACATATATGACCTAAACGGCAAGCTCAGCGAAGAACATTGTTTGTGACATCGATGATATTTCCCCCTCTCTCGTGCTCAAAGAACATCGTCTGTTTAATGGATTTGGGGCAAAAATGATCAGACTTGGCCTCATGAGGCCTGGTCGTGTCGCATTAGTCTTCTTGAAAATTGTACGTCAAAACTTCGATGAGCTGAGACTAAACATTTTGTCTACTTTTGTTCACCTAATTGTACCTCTTTGTACGTGCATAAACAATACCAAATTAGCTCCATGATCCCGTAATCTTATTCTTTTCTTTTCTCGGTAAACTCTTCAGACTCGTTGTAAGATCCGTCAAAACTTCTTTTTCGATTTGATCGGGTCGCTTACGGTCACCTTGATAGTGGTTAACATCCCAGCACCACATCTACTAATTTCTGCTTAAAAACACTCGATTGCTCGTACGAAAGCCTACAAATCCTCAGCTGTACCTTTTTCTCCCGGACCCGTTCGAAATTCCCAACTTTTTCGATAGCTCGCTGAAAAGCTGGCTATGTTGAACAGTTCATTCTTTTGTCGATTCCTACATGCAATTCAATTTGTTGTGCACATGTTAGAGTGGCTGTGAAACTGCCGAGGATTTACCTGTGAGTGTACAGAACACTCACTTGACTGACTTGAACTTTACTCTGATCCCATCCGCTTGAATTCTTCCGTAAGACAAATAATGCCCAAATGCACGTGACCAACGGGATTCATTTATCAGCTGGGACCTACCTGCCAAAGTCATTAGCATATTGACCGTGTGAATACTAGTGATTGTTGTAATACCCCCCAGTAATGATTTGGCGAAATAGTACCAGTGTTTCGAATTCCCGACACAAATTTATTCACAAGGTAGCTCTTAACTGAAATCATTATCTTCTGTGGAAACGTCAGACAGACAAAACTTCGAATGAAAAAGGCCTGAATTCCATTTCGTTGATGGAGGAGAGGAAAAATAACCCAGTGATGAAGACGACTCTACTATACTTTTTTTATGAAATGGGTCGTCATGCACCGTTACCGATGAACCTGCCGGTGGAGACTCCAATGCACAGCTGTTTCATCCGGCTGGTTAGAAATTGTCAGTCGCTTCGCATTTCCACCCAGCACCGACGGGGACTCGAACTCGGTCACGTTACATGATGGCAGATAACCTTTAGGCTTTCATGGATTAATCTGAATGACCTGCTCTGCATTAGAACACTGCACGACCTAGCTTAGCCCTAGATCGCACATGCGCTGGCAAATTGCTCAGTCTAGATCTCAAGGTTGATTTTTTTGAGCATTATTCATTGTATTTGCTCCTTCAAACTTTGTTCTTATATTACTTTGACTTCGAAACTCACCTAGCTGTGGAATACCTTTTAACCGGGCAAGTGATCATTGGCCGATATGGGCAAGTCGCATGGAATGAAGTTTTAATTGTTCTTGTAAATTCTGTCGCGAAACATGCAACAAGAATAGTACACGCTGACGGCCTCAGCCACGTTAGTCTAGTAGTATACAACAATGGTCGGAGAAGACATATTTTGTTAGAGGCTTTTGTGTTACTGAATGCAGCATTCCCCAACCTCCAGCCAGGCGTACTGAAAAGACTCAAGCTCCGAGCCCAGAGCGGTGGCTATCTGGTACTGTCCATTTCATTCACTGCGCACACGTGCAATTGAACCGGTATTCGGTACAACTGCTAGACGAAGTATTGACCAATCGTTACATCATCGGGTCATTCCTAGTCCCAGGCCAGTGACCTTCCACCTACCGAGTAGACCCAGTCGTCGATAAATTCCACAGATGTATCAAAGTGTTCGATGGATCTCGTCCAGTCGTGTATGCTGTTTGACTCATCGGGTAACGATCAACAAGGCTAGTCCAGTGATGAAACCAACTCGACTGTTGCAACTCTTTGGCTATTCTCTTTTGTTATTCGCACTCAATCGGCCGTAACACAAAAAGGTCACTATCTGCTCGGTTAGCGAAATGTCGCCGGTCCCATTCCGACTTTGGGATGCGGATTTTCCATCATCGTGACAGTCCACGTCCATATGAAGTGTTTCCTTGCAAACTACGCGTGCTTGCTTGGTCTAGTTGTAGTCACAACCAAAGCGTGGGAGTTTTGTCGAACATTTGAACGTCTGAAAGCAAACCAGGGCAATTTTTCAAATTCCGTGATCCTTTTTCAAACTTGTTTTAGCTGTTTGTTCTCCTCGTAGTAAAGCATGGAGATCGGACAGGAAAAATGCCTGCTTCCAAGGAGAGAATCAAGCACCTTTTTCAAAAAAGGTCTTGCGTGGTCACTTGGTTTCCTTTTTCAATCAATATTTGTTCAATTTGAAATCCGTCTCTTGCACTAATAAGTTCACACCAGTACTAAGGTACCAGTTTTTGTATTGGTCAGCAAACGATTTTGAGAATTCCGGTTTGTTAGGATGTTTTTCTGACAAAAATTGGACAAATGCTTTGCAAATTTGTCGATTGTCTAGATATTCCCTAGAAAACCAACATTTAGGCATTTCCCATTGTTGTGAGCGGATTAAATACCAACGAAATTGGATGGTCGAAGGTCTGTAATTTGGAATCTTGTCTTCTAAAGTTTCATTCTAGCTGAGTCAGGAGTTCCCATGCATGTTTACCACGTTTGTGCGCACTCTCACAAGGGTGGGCCGCTGATCATTTTTCTCACGCTCTGGGCGGTTGCGCGCTTCACATTCCTGAACAAACGGCTTATTCGGCTGATTGAAGGACTGACACACACACACACACACACACACGCACACACACACACACGTACAAGAGCACACACAAGCACACACACACGCGCACGCGTGTTCCACCACGTCAGCTTCTGGCTGGTTATTTCTGCTATATTCACCCTGTTCGTAAGCGAGTGCTACTACTGACACAGATTTTGTTGAGTACTACCTCAACTTCCCGGCACGCTTCATTGCAATCGGTGACCCGAGTGTAGTGCTATCAGACTAATGCAGCTGGTGATTTGCGGCACATTCGAGACAAAATTAATTCCCGATGCAATAGTGCATTTAGTCCGGTTCATGATCGGGTCAGTTTCTAGGGGAAGCTTTGAAAGCCCGAAAAAAATCGGGTCAGATTTGCAATCAGGTGAAGCATCTTTACTTTGAATCAGTAGGGAAATTCGGTGCGATGTGTCACCAACGAATCCACGACAATGATTATTGCGATGCTGACAGACAGCAGTCAGTTAGTCCATGATCATTATTTTTGGCCATAAATTGAACTCTTATTTTTCATAGCAGTTTATTCATTAATCCATTTTATTATTATTCTTATGTTAAACAGGTTATACTAAAGACAAAGATGATGTATGTTGAATAGACGAAATGGAATTTTGTTGATGAATCGTTCCCTATTTTTCGGTGTTCACTACCTCTGCTGTTCTTCTGGCACGACGGAATTACTAACAATAGTAATACTTTATCGATCTGATTCACGACCTAACACACACACACACACACACACACACACACACACACACGCTCATACACGCACGTGTGATAATGCAAGCTTGTTGGTCGGCATTCTGTCGGGGGCACTTCCTTTGGATGAATGAGACACGAACATTTACTGGCAAGTTAAATGATTGGATGATCGAAAGCCTGTCAGTCTCTTTTTCAATTCTTGTACAGCAGCGTCATGAGAGATGAACCACTGTTGAGTGAAAATACAGATTTACAATGGACCAGTTCAGTCGTTGGTCGATCATCACTTTATTCGAAACTTCACTCCATTTCCCATTGGTTGATGATCAGCCGTCAAAGTGAACAGCTAATGGCAGTGTGTAATGACCACTGAATTAAGGTCGACTTAGTGCATACAAATCTAGGCTTTTGTCCGAACTCAACAGTTTTCCTACTTGAGAGCAACAGTAACTGTCGACACGGTATTTTTATGATCAGTGGAATTTTGACCTAACCATTCCAAGCACAAATCCAACTTCCTCTGGCTACTTCACTTTCAGTAGTCCCAAAGGACCGTGAAACCCCTTTACTGAAATATTAAAACTTTGTTATGTGATAGACACAATTGAAAAATTCCTTATCTTTGTGTAATCAAGAACACGGAATCAGACATATCCATTTCCGTTCCTGGACTGACAGATGGTCGGCTGCCAAGTCTATTTGCCAACAGACATGAGGTGCACCGGCGAAAAGTCCACACACGTCCGACAAAGGTGTGTATCAAATCAGACAGCCGATTTGTGCTGAACTTGTTGCAGACCAGATCACAGATTGGTCCTTTAATAGTCAGTGTTTCAAAAGGTACCACCTAACTATCATATAAACAAAATTATTTCGTCCTGATAAGTGGTCCGAAACCCACCGTTTCCAGTTCTAGTAAAAATGGTTGAACTTTGATCGCATACAAAAAATACTGACTATTCGTTTCGTTTACCGCTGTCCTCCCTCCCTCTCTGTTACTTCATAAATTTAGACGAGATACAGTCGACGATCAGCAAAAGGTGACGATTTGAGGTGAGACGGAAGTATCCTTGATAGTTTGTGCTGTGGAGGGGAATTCAGCATACAGGCGGACGGAGTCCCTTGCCGTAGTGACTGCCTAGTCAAACTACCCCCATTGCACAAGTCGGTAGTGGATAAATTGCATAAAGGCAGTTTGGGTGTTGAACAAGTGAAATCACTGGCTCGACAGATGTGTTGGTGGCTAGACTTGGGCGCGGTCATCTGCTTTAAGGCAAAGAACTACGACGCCTGGGTGCCCGTATTTAAGTTATGATCAAAGAACCGGAACCGATGGCTCATATATAAATATATATATATATATATATATATATATATATATACATAATATATGTATAAGCAGGGACATAGCTACTGTCCTAGATTGGGCGCTTGGGCGCACAACTGAGATTTACTCCTCAGCTCTGAAAAAAGTCGATTGTTTTCAAATGAGATCAAACGCCTCACTGCCTTCAATGGGTAGGGTCCATTCGCCACAGAGGCAGTAAGTGGAATTGAAGATCTAAGGATTTTTGGGAAACGCGTCTGCTTTTTTAAATTATTCCAAAACATTGTGAATACTTGCTAGTTCAAGCTAATTTCGGCTTCACATCTTTGCCCGCTGCAAAACTTTTCTCTGAATTGTAAAATTATCTATCTATCTATCTATCTATCTATCTATCTATCTATCTATCTATCTATCTATCTATCTATCTATCTATCTATCTATCTATCTATCTATCTATCTATCTATCTATCTATCTATCTATCTATCTATCTATCTATCTATCTATCTATCTATCTATCTATCTATCTATCTATCTATCTATCTATCTATCTATCTATCTATCTATCTATCTATCTATCTATCTATCTATCTATCTATCTATCTATCTATCTATCTATCTATCTATCTATCTATCTATCTATCTATCTATCTATCTATCTATCTATCTATCTATCTATCTATCTATCTATCTATCTATCTATCTATCTATCTATCTATCTATCTATCTATCTATCTATCTATCTATCTATCTATCTATCTATCTATCTATCTATCTATCTATCTATCTATCTATCTATCTATCTATCTATCTATCTATCTATCTATCTATCTATCTATCTATCTATCTATCTATCTATCTATCTATCTATCTATCTATCTATCTATCTATCTATCTATCTATCTATCTATCTATCTATCTATCTATCTATCTATCTATCTATCTATCTATCTATCTATCTATCTATCTATCTATCTATCTATCTATCCATATGTATATATCTCAAGGTATTAGTATTAGTATGAGTATCCGCATAAGAGGTACTAGTAATGATGCGGATGTAGTAGCATTATCAATAGTAGTAGTAGTAGTAGTGGTATCAGTACTTATCGTTAGTTAGTTAGTTGCTTATTGATTCGAAACCAATTTTTGATTGGATTACAAGGCTTTAGTGGCCTCTTTGTGTGTTCTTCTGTAACGATAGCATTCAGATCATTCTTGAGCACACAGAATTCGACGTTGACACCTCAGTGGTAGAACAGTCAGAAAGAAGTGAAATACTGATTCCAATTGCCTATGTCTTCTGGGTGTTTGCTACGTGGGCCTCAATTTGAAGCCTCTGGTATTCTCCGAAGCTGTGCCGATCGTATTACGTAGCCCTGTTTTTTGCGCGTAGAAACTACTGGCACAGTCAACTGGCTTAACACGGATATAATCGTAGTTCTTCACTGTACAAATTTGTGGCTTCATTTCCGTTAATTGTAGTTGTCCGTATTATTTTTGTATGAAATTCACATGATTTTACGTGGTTCTTTGGAAAGCATAAAGGAAATGTTAACTACCCGCGGGATTTGTTTTCCTTCTGTACTGACAAGTGGGTTCAGTTTATCGGCTGTGCGTGAATCGAACGTGCTTGGTATTCTTCAGTTCCTCAGGAGGGATGCGACTGATTTAAGCCTCCCATTTGGGGAAAGTGACCGGCTGCTACACGGAGATTCGAACCCCAGGAGAGAAGGGTCTAAAGGTTGTGAACTGAACCGTTTGAGCACCGACAGCTCCAATAATAAACAAATAAGCAATCGAGTACTTCCTTTATTTATTATGCTTCGATGTGTACTGGTACTGGAATTGAGCTTGGGCCGATCACAGGCTACCGAATGAAGAAGTTCCCGGCTGTGGGAATTACCGAACCCAAGAAGCGGATACTTTGAACATCACGACGGTAACTATTTGACGGCCTTCGACAAAACCAGCATTTCCGCGCAGTGTGTAAGTGCTGAAACAAATTAATCCCATAAACATGTGCTATCAGAGTTAAGAAATTCAACGCTGTGAATATGCCCTAATATAAACTCCATTCACAAAGCATTTATTTAGGAATGAATATCTCTCTCTCTCCGTGTGTGTGTGTGTGTGTGTGTGTGTGTGTGTGTGTGTATGTGTGTGTGTGTGTGTGCTGCTGTGCTAATCAACACAAAGATCACTCAGTCACTATCTTAGAGCACAACTGCTTAGAGCGTGGAAAAAGTGAGCAGTGACCCACTCTCGTACGAGTACGCGCGAACATGTGGGAAATATGTTCAAGAACGACCGACTCAGTTTGTGTGAAATTGTGAGGAACAACTCAGAAATACAGACCAGCGACCAGTCAGTCACACTCTGGAATTTAATCCAGTCACATATAACTCGTCGTGTGCAGTAGATATACCGGTGTTTCGGGTTATCTTCCTTCTTAGTGATGAAGATGATGAGGATATCTGGTATTCCTCGTCCGTTTGTAGACAAAGCGGACCAACAAATATGCAAGACAGTTAGCCACTAGGGATTACTTTTTCAAGTAAAAACTTGTGCCATATTGTCTGAAGTAGATATATCATTTTTGGAGTGATAGTTGGTTGGTCCAACCCCATTTCTCAGTGAAGTATTCCATCCTTCAAGGTATAGAATTCCACCAACTTCACCGATTTGCCTTCCGAATCCATTTAGGGAGAAATGTTGCACTTAGCGAAGATTCTCAATTCCATGCTAGGCAGGGCTATTCGGATGAAGTTGTAAAAATTGGACTGCCTGACTGTTCATGGTTTGGCTACTGGTTCAAGATACGTTCGGAAAAGTGAGGGGACTTGTCGACCACGGTAAGACTCTCAACCCATGGAGTGTGAAATGAACGTGGCCCACTGCTCTTCAGCATGATAGATTCTCTAGAAATATTCTCTTGATGAATCCGATAAACTGTTCCTTATTCAGGGAGTCCATGAAGATACATAGTTGACCCTGAATCCGTTCATCCCGAAATCAACGGATCAGACTGATGTTACGCTCTCAGAATATTTGGATGAGTTCAGTGGCTTCTGATCGCTGAGCTTGGTGATTAGGTCACAAACATTTCACGACCAGTCGAGGTGACGTCGTCAGCGTACAGGTGGCGATCCCCTTTACTCTCTCTCCCCCCCCCCTCTCTCTCTCTCTCTCTCTCTCTCTCTCTATATATATATATATATATATATATATATATATATATATATATATATATATATATATATATATATATGGCTTGCTTCTTGATTCGATCTTGACCCATACATACATAACTGAGTAAACGGAATCACCACTAGTTCACTGACCACGTCATCTCGACAATTGATGAGACGTTTGTGACCTAAACGCCAAGCTCAGCGGTCAAAAGCCGTTGAACAACACCAAACGGAGCTACAATCAACCCCAACTTTTAAAATTATTGAATATTTGGAAATGTGTTTCTCCGAACGATTTCTCATCGAAATTCACACTTTTCTGAGTCATCCAAGCCTCCTCAATTCACCATACGAAGTAAATCGATGAGAAAAACAATTAATCATGTAATTCGAATGTCTTGGTGATAGAAACACGTGATCAGATTTATGGGGTGCTTTTTGCCGGCTTAAGACGTAGCGAAATCCGATCCCGCTCAATTTGTTTTGTCATCATGCTCAGTAACCCTCAGGAATTACCTGAGTGAGTGCTACTGGATTAGTGTTATGTACATCTGACTTTCTTTTTTATCGCCACGGAGGCATTCCTACTATCCAAGTAGAATGAGTTAATATTTGTCCACGGCGTCTTGTTGTGGTATCACGTTTTGCACGAGCAGTCAAGAGCGTGTTTTGGTTCGGAGAAATGTTTGCCTCTGAAACAGATAACCAACAGTCTCTCAGAATTATCTGTCTCTCTGTCACTCACTTATGCCTTTAGTAGACCATAATCATTGTGAGGGAACTGTCTGGTGAATTTTCAACAGACAGCTTGTTTCTTTTAGTAGACAGAACGGTGGTTTGGCCAACAGTCAGCATGTCTTCGCCTGTTCTGAATCGAGGACAAGATTGGAATGAACGAAGCTGACCGAAGAACCAATCAAATGCCAACTGTCTTCTGAACCGAATAAACCAATCGGGTTTGTTCCCAGACCAAGCACCCAGAAGAGCTGGCTGAGAATAACAGATGAACCAATAAGTGTATGGGCCAAGATTTAGTTATGACCATCATTCGTCGTGTATAAATTCTCATTTGTTACTAAAAAATTAAGGTGATTCGAAGGTAGAAAAGTCTTCTGACTGAAGATATTGGAACGGATCAGAACACTCATATGTCTGTGGTTTAAAGGTTATGAATTCTAACTAAACCTACATATTTCTTGAATGAATCAACAATTAGCCGAGACATAATACAATACATTTTTCTTCGATATTGTTTGTATTGTTGTTGATTGTTTCCGCAATGTACACTTGTGGTAGACCTCTCAGGAAAAGAAAATGATTTTGGAAAGATCCTTTTTATTCTTTAGGGATGTAAGCTATCTGAGGTGAATATCTGATAATTCGAATGCTTTTGCACGTGACCCAGTACGCTAAACTTTCGTTTCCAGAATCCAACCTATCAAGTGAAGCCAGACGTTGACAGTCAAAATGTTTAGATACCGCGGGGTCGCTTTATAATTGGTCAGTGCTTTATCTGCCAATAGAGACACACCCTCTTTTATGGACAAACCAGTGTGTACTAATCAAATCGGACAGAATTAATTGCTGCCAATTTTGTCTGGTCTTGTCAGTTCTTAGTGCGCGTAATGTTGGTACAAACTATTCCATTGCTTATGGCTGACCTGGGTAGATTCAGTTCCCATAGAATATTATATTCTTAACTCCCATGATTATTCCCAATCGATATCTTACTAGCTTTGGATATTAAAGTCTCGGGCAGTCTCGTCATGGTGGACAAGGTCATTCAATTTCAGTTAGTCTCATATCTCCTCAGAGTGAGTCATGTAAGCCGTAGAAAGATATATCGATTTTTTATGTTCCAACCCTCTGATGAGATACTATATAACAAAATTAGGAAACATAAATTCATTGCTAAGGAAATAGTTTGTTATTTACTTTCAATTCATGCCTAGGATTTACTGCGGTGAATGATATATATATATATATATATATATATATATATATATATATATATATATATATATATATATATATATATATATATATATATGTATATATATATATATATATATATATATAGAGAGAGAGAGAGAGAGAGAGAGAAAGAGAGGGGGGAGGGAAATCATGATGCTTTTGAATGGAGGAGGAAATTTCGTAACACATTATAAAGTAAGGCATCCTGACGATCCAAGAGACAGTGAAACTCTTTCCGAAACCACCTGGTATTAAACGTGTAGGCAGTAATTTTACATCTCAGTAAATTTGTTCACCCCACAGAGTGTGAATAGCATGGGGGAATAATTGTTCACTTTGAAAATCAGATTCAGCCCTTCAGTTGACGGGAAATTTACTTGCATGTTTCATTTGGTGAGCCGAATTCGAACCGGTCACCCCTTGATGAACGGGCCGATGCTCTACCAGCTAAGTTTTCACCGTGCAGCCAGTCGGGTGTGAATAACACTAGGGAGTGTCCAATGAGGTAACAGTGGTACACAGCAACTGTTCTGGCTTTAGTCACTAGGCTAATCTCGGTGATCACTATCCAGTCAGAAGAATAGCACACGGCTGTACGCGATCCAAGGGACATCCGATATACCAGTAGGCGAAAGGTCACCGGTTCGATTCCGGCTCGAGGATTTTGACTTTTGGATGAGAAAGATGCAAGTAGATTTTCCGTTATATATGAATACGGCTCTTCGTGTCCATAATACGTTCTATGAATCTTAACGTTAATGTGTGGAAGAGTTGAACTGGAATATGCTGGTCCACCTAATGTTTTGTCGTTAGCCGATGATACAGTCTAATAGATTCAAAGGTTCTTATATTTTGTTCATTCTAACTCCACAAATACTGCCCCAAACAAACCACGTCGATGGCTCGGGGATCACGCTGGAATTCGTGGATTTGAACGGCTTTTCTCAGCCCGGTTTTGTGCTAGCATAACCTATCCGTTTGGTGAACTAGGCTCAAGTTAGCCGCGTAGTCGGGAAGGACATCCACCTTTAGAACAAGTATGCAGACAAAGAGGTATTTGAGGTACGGAAGTAGGCATCTGTTTCATGGGTACTGTTGGAAAATTTCAAAACAGCTCTTCTTGTTTGAAGATATAAATCTGCTCACCCGCTGGATGCTTACCGCAGCAGAGCCTGGATGATTCGGTGACACTTCTGAGCTTTGCCCCTATTACAGAAGTAAAAAAAAAATCCAATGTATTTAGGCAAATAACTGGTTGATAGAAGATAACTGGGAGGGCTAACCATCCGGAATACTCAAAACTGTTTGTTTAGCTCTCCAGTTTCCACGTCGACCGCCGATCCCTTGCTCTCAGGCCCGTGTGATAATTTGTCTGTTCCATTTCATTGCGTCAAGCTATTTTAGCCTTGTTTCTGTGATATGGACCGACTGACCTTTGTTATTTTTTGTCTAACGGTCAGTCCTACCCGTTCATAGTGAACTCTGTTTCTCACAAACGTGCTAGTCAGTAGTTACTTGTATGACTCTAACATTTCCAATTTCATAGCTCATTTGGTCGAGAAGCCGCTCGCTATATCGGTGCATGGAGTGGTTTTCGTAGTATCCACCGCGGACGATGTTTTTTGCCTTACGCACAGGTTCGAACTTTTCAACTTTTCCAGAATCAAATCGATGCATACCAACTGATGTGTGATCCTGTCCAACGAAATTGTTGTTTCCTGGTAGTGGTCAGTCGGATAATGTCATGCAGCACCTGGTCGAAAATTCGTTAGTCTTCGGTTCAGTTTTGTCTCCCTAGGATGATGATGAACCGTGCTGTCCCAAACCTTCCTCTCCCGCTCTTAAAGTGTTGTTGAACTTTTGATTAATAAAACAAAAGAAGGAAACAGTAAAAACCCATACCACAGAAAAGTTAGGTTGGAAACAATAAATATTCTCTATTTACGTGTATGACATAACTGAGCTTACTCATCCATCCGTTGAACATTTTGTGCAACTATTAGTTGGACAGTCTTTTGTTTGGATGTCATGGTCACGATGAAACGCATTCCCCTACCTCCCTCTTTTTCATTCACCGAGGTTACGGTGAACTTTACTGTTCTCCCAGATGACCATGCTCGTTGCGCCCAATTCCTTCACCCCACGTATTCCAAGTCGGCCTCAAGTGTTCCACTCCATTCTGCTGTGCTCCACTTTACAGCAATTCATACACCAATCCACCTCCACTTCTCAGAAACAAAGGTTTAATGGAGTATTGGCTTAAACCTATCGATCGCACAATCAAACTACCGATAACTTGCAGGACAAAATGTTATTTCATCAACAACGAGTGAGTTGTGATCAGTCCACTAACTAGAACATTCTCAATCTTATGGTATTCGAATTTTTGTCCACTCTTCAGCCGATACGCAGTGATCATCGAAAGAAAGTGAGTTCGTTGTAAATGATGGGGGTGTTTCATGGGAGTGTGACTGACTGATCAGAGCTCACCCAAAACAAAACCTGTCCTCGAGAATGAACTGGGTGCATTTCATGCGTTCTAACTACTGTGTTTATTCGCAGCCCTCCAGTTGCTATAGGACAGTAGAAAAAGCACTTGGATATCAAAAGAACGTGGTTTGGATTTATAAAAAAAAAAACGAATTCACATATGGTTATCCCTGTTTGAGATGTTTTGCTTCCGATCCAAGTGAAAACACAAGACAGCGAACAATAAAAAGTCGAGAGCAGCAGAAACGGAATATAGATTTTGGTTTAAGAATTCCCACGAGGAGTAAAGTAATAAGTTAGGGTTTTAGAACGCAGTGAGTTCTTGCCGTGGTAATTTGCCATACCACTTTCATGTAAATGCTGAGGGCACGTTTAGAAGACAGTTATAGCGCATGCCATTGTAAGCCATTGGCCTAACGAGACTCTCGAGTCTATTCATATGAGTACGGCGCATCGCGTGACTCATAACCAATATGCTCGTTCTCATGTAAACTTTGTGATAGGCCTATGCTTGCCAGATTCTCCGAGCATTTTCTGTTCGCGCCAGTGAATAGAACATGCATGCACAATTTTTCAATTATCCGTCTTTTTCATCAGGAGTGTGATCGAAGGCTTCTCATAGAAAAGACTACTGGGGAATCTTAGTTGTGATTTATTGATAGCTCTTTGTGGGTTGGTGGCAGCTGACCTAGAGAACGACGAAAGTACGGTCGCCGGTTTGAATAGTGGAAGTAGGTAGTAAACAAAGGCGTGGAGAAAATTTTCCGGGGGCGCACGACCGATTTCGCAGCTACTGCCGCTATTCAGGTATGCCTACTCAGAACTACTCTACTCATTCACTTTCGTGGTTGTATACACCTTAGGTGTTTTTTTCACAACTCTCATTCTAAAAGGGGCATTCAGTCATGTTCCATATGTGCGCAACATAAATAGTTCTGAACACAACACAACACGGACGGAATGTTCAACCATGAAGATGTGTCAACGTGGGATTATCAGGTGCGCGTATCTGATGCGCGGCATCCGCCACGGAAAAGCACGGTTTACTTCCAAAAACACTGCCCGCTGTTTCTTTAACTGCTTGCACACGTATATAACGTAGAATTCTGCGAACCTGGTTAGAACTCGACAGGTACTGTGCACAGACTTATTGGTGATACCTTCAAGTAGGTTAATTTGGGATTGAATCCGTTTGAATTTCGTCAGTCAGCCTAGTTGCAAGCAGAAGATGAAAAATGGACGAGTTTGAATGCTTTCTGTGATAGAAACAAGACTGAATCCTATCGATAGGCAAGTGTGTCTCACTGGAAGTCCCGGCAAGCATTGAGATGCCCTAATTTGGGGGATTCAGTTCACTCGGAGCTTTATTTGGGGTAAACGAGCAATCACGACTGAAATGGTTCGCAGAAAAATACGCACGGTACCCGAGAACACAGTTGAGAGAAAAATCTAGCCGAAATGCACAAGACCCACGAAGGTCAATCTTGCTGAAAAAGGACCACCAAACGGGCCGTAAATATCTTCTCACTGGTCAGTACAGCCGTGTTTACCACGCTTTGGATTCTCTATACACGATCAAACAACAATTCGTGTTTAGACAAGACTGAATGGCACATCAGTGAACCAAGTTTTCGGACTTTCTAAGTTTACTGACAATTGCACAGTTACAGACTCCCCATGGAATGGACCGCATCATTTTTCGTCGTAGTCGCGGTGCTTGATGAGGGACTGAATGGTATTTGTATCGCACAATTCTGATAACAGTCAAGGAGAGTCAGCAACGAATGGTTGACTTTCTATTGGAAGACCACCCCATCTAATACTTGACCGACACGGGGAAATCCCGGAGTTCCCATGTGAATTCAGACGATTCGAACAAATGTACTGTTTGCGCTCATAACACACTCGATGTTCATTCGAGCCCATGGCTGAATGTTTCAACTGAGCCCGCTTGCCAGATCATTTCTAGAATTGAAATGAATATCACAGTCATGCTGTGAGCATATTCAGAAGGAAGGGGGATGCTGATCCTAGAACTACCTACCACGATTCCAGAAAACAGTTTTTGAATCGATTCGCTTCATCTCATGAGTTTTGAGCCGCAATTTCAACACATCGACCATTTTTCGGACACTTGGAGTCCATCGAACTAAAAAAAAACTCATTCAACAACCAAGTGGTCCAACCTTTAAGTTAAAATGTGATCAGAACGGACTCCGTTGTTGAACCAGTAACCAAGTCGATCAATAATCTCTCCACCCCAGGTTACCGGAGATGGTAAAACAGTCATCATGGTGGACTTTAGACCATTCAGCCCCGAGTTTCTTACCGCAGGCCACTCTCCGATTGGCAGCCTTAAGTTAATCGCAACTTTCTCTCCGAAATATTGTACTATTATTGTATGGTAAAAATAAGATAAGTGAAAAAGAGAAGGTGGAATAAAAAGACTTGTCCGAGCTGACTTACTAACTTCTCGAGAATTAATAAAAATGGCCATAAAATACTGATAACTGAAAATGCTTCTGCGGATAACTCGAATTCCTTTAGGTTCATTTCAGTGACTAGACAGTTCATAATGCGATTTTAACTCTCAATCCATGACTGAAAATCTACAAAAATCTCGGGCAAGTTTGCTTCTGGCTTGCAAGGAACCACAAGCCTAAGTTATAGTATAAATAAGAATAAAAATGTGAATAAATGATTCGGAAGACAAAAGCTGCTACAGGACCAGCTTTCGTATACTCTCATCGGTCGAGTACGCATAAAGCCAGCAGTTTCATGGGACTTGAAGTCGTATGTCTGTGTCCGTGTGTGTACGCGTGCGTGTGTGTGTGTGTGTGTGTGTGTGTGCATGACTGTTTGTGGTTGGAAGGTCAGGGGTGAAGGTCATGCGGTTTTGGACACAGCCGGTTTGGTGTGAGTGATCGATATCGTCTCTAGCAGTCTTAGTCGGTGTTTGTCGAGATAACGAAACAAGACGGCGAAGGCGTTTGCCGGATCCACACAGAGCATGAACTTCACTCTCGACCTTCCATGGCTTCAGCCAACCACATGCAGCCATACACACAAGCATACACAAACTCACAGACACACGACTCCAAGTCCCATAAAACCGCTGTAATCGATCATTTCATTTCATATTGTATTTGTTTTTCTGCTGGCTTTATGCATACTCGACCGATGAGAGTATACGAAAGGTATTCCTCTCTGGTGTTTATCTTCTGAATTGCTCGTTCAAAGAATAACCAAGTTTTACATTTTTTGTTGAATAACTGATACAGTTTTTCATCGGACACTGCAAGATAAGGGTGACCGGCTGCGGCAGCAGTATTTGACCCCGGGAAGCACAAAGTTTGATGCTCGCCGTGATGCCTATTTGACCAGTGCCCATTAGATTGAGGACGAAACTCGGCGGGGACGCATAATTATTCTCCTGACAATGATTCGTCTCTCAGAATGTGCTGGTTCAAGATAAAAAAGGAGTCATCTACTTCCTTTCGATCGCACGATCGTCGACACTGTCGGTGAACTTCCGTGCTCCCCACCTCCCTTCATCCAATAAGTACGACCTCTGTTGTCAAGGCTAATCGACTCCTGGGAGGAAGCAAACCACATGTGTCGAATATCAGCATTATCCTGTGTGTGTTAGTGTTTTTATCTGTCAAATCAAGAATGCAATTGAAAGTGCGCTTCTATTTTCAGTAGTGCACCCGTGCCAACCGAACAGATGGGAATGTGAATAACACACAGCTTGGCTGGAAGTCGAATTTGACGAGAAAAGTCAACCACCGACCAGATCACGTGAATTCAACAAGAAAAACAGTATGGTGCTGATTCTTTCCAGGCTTTGTACGACAAAACAAAAAGTTATCCACGCATCAAAAGACTGCTCCGATCTATTCTGGGGCAATGGAAACATTACAAGCAACACTCTGAGCTTGGGTACGGTTGTATGACTTTATCTAGCTTCTGATGGACAGGAAAGTTGACTCCATCTGACATTCTGTTTGCCCTATTGATCCATACTCATTGGATGCCATGATCACCTGTGCGTGTGCACCTTGTGTCTGGCAGAACCACATTGTCCAATCACATTTCGCTGCACACTGAACGACCTTGGCGGTCCTCGCTGATTGCATCTATAGCCTACTGTGCTTGTTCAGATCTCGGCCCTTACTTTCTTACTGGAAAAGAACAGTATGTGCTAAGTGCTACCACTGGTCGGGGAAATAACAGGTAAATAGGAGCCAGTCGGGGCATTTGGGTCCGAGTCCCAGTTAGGATTCCTTTGATTTGCCGGCAAGATGAAGCAGATGTACATAGCTTTTAAAACACTTCTCAGTAATGAATGGAGAGTTAAGTTCACATGAAAAATCATTTGATGAGCTCGCGGGAACTACGCTCCTCTTCTTCCTATCTACTCAAAATATTTCTCTGAACCAAAGCCGGAGGCATGAATATAGAGAAGCCTTTCATCGTAGACGGACCATATTCCATCCCAACACTTACTTCCTATTCGCATTAGTGATCAGCCTGGCTATTATGTTTCTCTTGTCTGGGAGTACTCTGAACGCGTCGTTCTGAAGCAAGCCATTTCCAATGTTTCTTCTTCGAATATATTTAGTTCCAACGAAACAACGTTAACCGAACCGCAACAAAACACGGACAAGATGAGGTAAAACGAGATGGGAACAGACTATTAATAAATATGAGAAACCAGATTTTTCTTTCATGTTTTCACTGTACACATGTTTTGTGTTCCCGTTGGTGTTTACATCGTGTGTTTACGCAGAATGGAAGTGCGAACGGAGCACGGAAAGGAAGACCGTGGAAAACCATACGCAAAACAAGTCCAAATCATCGAAGGTGGTGTAAAGTGATCCCTTCGGTTAGGTTGCGACTATTCGTACCTAACAAACAACGACGAACCCCATCACTACACACTCCATATTTCCATCAGGTGAAAACCATGCTTCGGAGATCTCGGTTGTCGAAGTTAGAAAAAACCCAAGGATTCTCAGTGTGAAGAGGCGAAGTCACACAACCGTAAAGTAAATCACGACGAACCGCAGCTTTATACACAAGTGTATTAGGAGAGAGAGAGAGCTGGATGTTACAGCGACGCAGCACATATCGCACGTTTGCAAAAGCCGACGTAGCTCTCATTATTCGTGATGTGATCTGTTCGCTAATACAATCTCCAACAAGCAAATGAGTACTTGAGTTTATCGACTAACTGTAGCTGAATACTACATGCTTTTGTACGATGCAAAGTGAATACCATATCTGGATACCTAAATCGTCGAGTGGTTCCCAACGCATTTTATTGCCTGTGTATTGTTACTCAGTAGGGGAATATGTTCGGGATATTCGAATTCGAAAACTGAATTCCGTAGGAGGGGTTCAAATCCACCTTTCAATAGGCTATAAAAGAAGTTCTGTGGGACATGTTCCATGACAGATTTTTTGAGAAATGGATATATGAGGCAACTTTGTCCTGCTCCACTGGAGACGATAAAAGGGGTGAAATTAAGCCGTATGCCCCAAATCCGGTTTGGGATATGGCTGTACAACTCTTTGGGGACTAACACATACCCAAGAAATACTCCCTTTGCTAACAAACTGTTCTATATTGTAACCAAATTAGGCGTGGCGACATAGTATATTCCCCGTTTAAAGGTAGAAAACATTCCATTTTTCAAAACAACTACATTTCTAGTTCAACGAATCGGGAATGTCCGAATCATCTCGAACCAGTTTATTGGTAAGTAAGTAGTTTCACTCGGCCTCAACCTTACCTGGTCCAAACATGTTGGTTTCATTGTGAAGAAAATAGCACACTTGTCCTTCTATGTTCCACATCTTCAATTCCACTCCGTATCTAACCATCTTATCAAACGTGTTGTCGTCCACGTGTCCTACCTCATTACCTATATGCGTTACTTTTCATCTTTCATGGCCTGTGGTTGAAAGACTTTAGGTTGTTGCCAGATGGCTTAGACTCATATCATCTTCCAGTGGCATACCCGACAACATTTATTTTCACTCAGTCACATCCAAACATGGTAAAGCCTACCTGCAAAGATTCTTACTGATAGCTCACCTGCTTCATAAAGATCTTAGGAAATGTGTTTCCACTTCCTTCATACATTCTCACTGGAAAAACATCTTCATTTGCGCTCTCGGGCGTACAGCATGTACACTATTCTCAACCTATCAAAGTTCTCTTGCACAACACTGTTCCTGTAATATCACAACTAACACAACATTTGGAATTACACAAATGCTTACCACCCATTATTCCAGTGCTTCATTTTTCTGTCTTTGCATTGAAATATTCGCATTTTTGAGGATGTGTACTTGGTTATGTAAAGGCTGGATATCCGGACTATGAGGTGAATAAAAAAGCTGCTTATTTGAATTGAACCAATTATTACCAGCTTTTTTCTCTCCCTCTCTCTCTACCTCCTTTTTGCTGCACTCTGACACTCTCTTTCTCACTAAGGGACTCTATGAAATGCTTTGAAATCACTATGTCTCCGATAAGCAGATCTGTCAATTAGGTCATTTCACATTCGTAAGCTTAGGTGTTTCCGAACCAAGAGACCAATGCCGATAAATGCGTGCCATCTGGCCTTATTCCGTCGTCATGTAAAACAAAAAAGACTACATTTCTATACTTGTGCGCATGCTCAATCCCTTTGAGGAATTCTTTGGACGTTTAGTACCAGACACACTGAGTCTTGTACAGAAAGTTTGCCCACAAGAGTTCTTTACGGACAGCGTTTCTGTATTTTAAAGATTGCACTAAAACGATCATCCAGACAGACCTCAAACCCTTAACGTCCTAGGTTCAAACCACTCCATCTTTAGTCCTGTTTTTCACAAAACGCATATCCTAACGAGGAAGGAGCTTGTCATGTCTTCGAAATTTGAATGTTCAACAATTCGAACGCCAGAACAAGTTCTCCGTTGCTTGCTGAGATCTATGGCGTGTGACACAACACATAAAGTGAACATGTGGACAGAAATGGATAACACTTGTACATTCAGTTGGTCGACGTAACATCCGTCAGACTAGTGAATGAAGATCCAGCCCTCGTTGTTGTTATGGCCCCCAATTTTTTACCCTACCATTAGAGTTTCCTCCCCTAGATCCCAGTCCGTTTCCCATACTCTTCACTGTGGTACTTTTGTTTTTATCGCATCAGATTGACCTCCCCCCAGCCCAGCCCAGCCCAGCCCAGCCCAGCCCATCCGATTTGCTTATCCCATTGTCTGTGAAACGCCTGTTGAACTTGAACGACTGTTGGACCATCCACCCGGTCCCGTGGATTGAACTCGTGCACGATCGATCACCGATGAAGTTTGCACTTTTATTCATCCTAATCATGTTTACCTCAATAATAAGGCACATTTGCTCCCAATTCGTCTTCTTTCTAGACCAGATTCGCTTTGGTTTATTTCTTGTGTACCTCAACTAGCTCGATACGGAAGCTAAAACTTTCCCTATTTTGGTAGTTCGAGCATTTATTATTGACTGGTTGTGCAAATAGATCGTGTGACCCAATTCTCTGGACCCCAAAACAGTCCTTTCAAAATATAATTTACTACATGTTATCCTTTGTGAAGAATTATCCAATCACCTCGCATTATCGAAGTCCTGAATACAGTTAGGTAGGACAGTGTGTTTGTGAAACTGTTTGGCAGAAGTTGGATTGATATAACATTTGTAAATCATTGCTTGTGGTGGGGTTCTTGACCCATGAACAAATATTAACTCTGCCTCATTACCGTCTGTCTTCTGCCAGCTGAGCTATGAAGCCCCCCCCTGGTAAAGATTTAATTGATACATCAATGACCGGCAAGAAACCCACTTTGCTCCTTGTGAGTCTGTTCTTCGTGTGCGGGGTACAACCTGTGAAATACGACAGGAACAAGCACTTCTATCACTTCTGGGATATGGCTATACCCTTACGGTTAGCGCCGTCACTGCACGAGTCCTTCTTAAAGATGGGATTAACACAGGATATTTTAAAAGTGGATTCCAACAGCCTTCGCTGTGGCTAGGATACAACATTTTGTTTCCGCTCCGATTGTCATTCAGGAATCTTATGAAGGATGAGAAATACCTCAACCACGTTTAGGGTTAGCAGTAGGAAGGTGTGTGTGTGTGTGTGTGTGTGTGTGTGTGTGTGTGTGTGTGTGATTGGGTTTTCTTCTCCTGTATTCAATCATGTCGGGTGGCTCTCGCGGATATGTTCAGGCGTTGATCGGATAATACGGCCACAGGAACAAGTGAATGCGTATGCAGAGAATGAGGCTTCAGGATAAGCACTTTTACCTTCAATCACAACAGCTCTGCTGGAGTGAATTTAACCGAGAGCCCCATAGCTTCCAATTATTTGGCTTTTTGATTCAGTACCATGATGTGTCCGTATTTCATGATACCGTGACACGAATCACCGATAATGAGTATGTTCGTCAATCTGAATTCATGAGCAATCATCTTGTGTTACGGAGGCACAAATTGGCACCAATCACGGGTTATACTATCTTGCTGTTGTTGAACCTGGTGCCATTGTTGCAGTAATTGGTTGTTCTGATGTCTTCCTTATTTCTGCTTTAGTCATCGTTGTAATTTATCTTGTTGTCCTTAAGAACAACAGTACGGAGTTTGTTGTTATATTGACCGATAGCTTTCGTGTTTCCCTTGTTGTGGTTGTTGTGGTTTTGTAGATTATGCTGTCGTTATCATTTCGGTTATGATTATCGTCGTCGTTGTTGCTGTTGATTCTACAGTAATTCTGTATGATAACCGGCAAGGCACGTCCCTTATCAAACAATCAATTGCCGTGCGCAGTGTGTTGTCTTGGCAACGCGGACAGAAGATTTACGCACCAAATCTGTCATATCTTTCAGTCTTTCCGTTCAGTGTGGGATTCCAGTAAATCGTGCAATCTGTTTTGTGGCTTTATTGGCTTTCGGATCGATTACAGAATTAATCTGATCTGACTTTCTGACTGTCCCATCGATTCATGCTCATTGGTTGTCATGATCACACGTGAGCACACACACACACCTCTTACAGCTGACGGAATCACTTTTCTAGCCTCATTTCACTACAAACCAAAAAGTCTTGTTTGTTCACTCCGGTCGCGTGTACATTTCGCTGCGCTCGATTGTTTTCGATGTTTGCTTACTGAGGAGTAAGCACAAAAATGTTCTTCCTACCGTGGGCTACCTCGAATGGGCTCTATTCCCATTTACAACTAGGTGCCCATGCACTGTAGCTGATGATTTCACACTAGTTGGGTGAAATAGCTGCGCAGTGTTTCTGTAGTTGCCAGTTCTGAGTTGACTGACTACATTCCCTAGTAAATTGTTTAATACAAAACTCTATGGTACTGATTGACAACTGTCATAACGAAAACGATTGATAATACTACTCACAAGTGAAACATCTTTGTGATTTGGTGACTGTATCCTACGGACAAATAGATGATGCACTCTTTTGTGACTGCATTTATAATTCGCAAGCAATGAAGTTCAGCTTTTCGAACGACATCTAAACTAGACGTCATCAACACAGTGAACTTCATGGCCGACGCTCGATAATCAAAGCTAAACTCCTCACTAGCTTGAGAAGAATTTTATTCAATGCACGGTGAAACGTGGATTGTACAACAGAACACGATCAATAACGATCCAGATAGACGAGATGTTCAAACTTTTGTACAGTATTACTTGGGCCCGGGGTGACCGATCTTGTGACCCGACGAATTAAGGGAATCAACTGGTGGGGAGGGTGCAGCTGCTTCAGGGTGCACAATTCGAACTTCCGACAAATGCAAAAAACAAGTATTAACTCTAAAGGATAGGATTTTTAGGAAAATTACCATTTGTAGTGAAAATGGTATCGCGATTTTGACGGGTTAGACGGGGCGAGGCAGAGGCAATCGACCCGACGTAATCTGATACTATTATTTTATCGTTTGGTCTTAGTCTAGTGGAACTGGTATACCTCATAGCCCGAAAAGCCCGCTGTTGACCGGACAGAACCAACAATCCGGGTTTTAGGCCTTGAAGTGAAGAACCATATGAGTTCACCCTAGGCCAGGCATACTGACGAGACAACGGCAACCACGGATAGCTGCGCATCATCAAAGGGATCGGTAGGGACGGGGTTCTATTTCCGTACCTGTCAGACGTTGAACACCTATGCCACTGAACCACAACCGACAAGAAAAGACTACCGATTAAGAATTCATGTTTCAGCTATGAAAATAAGTTTACTACGCGCAACCTGTTGCGGCCACACAGTAGACAGAAAAGATTTCACATAAATCTTGTCACATTTATCGGTCTTTCCATTTGATACGGAACCGTACTGCTCATTGTCTGTTGGGTATGCTAGCGTAGAACGTGAAGGTCCTTCGTTATCTTTCATTCTGAAATTGGCACTCATTGCTTTTCTTATTTGATAGATGCTGAATTTATTTAAATGATGAAAGTTGTTGAATCCGGTTAGGTCTCGAACTTGCCCACGGACATCCACCAATCCTTTGTACCGCATGTGAACTATCAGTTCAGCTGGCAAATCAAGCCAAGGGTTTCTGGAAATTCCACAAATGGATCTCTCTGTGTACCTGTCCAAATTATGTCAACATTAGTCTTCTGCCTTGGTGAACTAACTCGTAATTTGACTGTCTACTGCAGGATTTCCCCGTGAATCAATCGGTGTCCACCAGTTGCACGCGTCAGTATATCCAGCCCCAGGCATTGGTTTGTATCCCAATAGGGTCAACGTCTTTTAACAATGTGTTTAATTTAGTTGGCTGCTCTTGTAAAAACTGTTAGTCTAACAAATAACCTAGGTGATTTCATCGTACAATTCAGAATAATAAACAAAGTGAGTAATGTTTTGTGCTTTGATCAGCGTATGGACCATCAATCGACTTGCTTTCTATCATCTAGTTCGTCATGAATTATCAGTGAGTAACTCACCAGTGAAAAAACATTCTCAGTTGATCTATTCTTCTTAGTTATCATCGGATGCAGCTTATACTGACTGAGCCCCGGTTGGGACTCGAACCCGGGGTGTATAGTTGTGAGTCAAACACCTGACCACCGGCCTAACCGGAAGGGCTCTCAGCGGTTTATAGAAAGTCAAAAACACGTGACTTAGTGCTCTTCAGTCACTGGTTTGTGTAGGCTAACCATCCATTGTCCGTTTGTTGTTGCCTAATCCATACACATTTCTTCCAAAGAACTTGTAGAGTTTGGTTGTTTAGTCGAAATTGCTGAATGCCTCATCGATCTAACCTTGATTTCAGTATCGAGCAGATAGATACGGAAGAACTGGATTGGTTGGGTACTACCTGATACGCAGGCCTGATGACTGACAATAACCATGAAACCCGTCGTGAACTTCCGATAAATTTTCTTCACCCAACTATAGATACCACTTTCAACAGAAAACTGAGTCACTCGTATTTGAATTCAGTTACTTGCATTTATCTCACCCAGTCAGAGGACCTGTCACATCCTGCTTTTAGGCTATACTTTGTTCAAGTGACTTAGCCTTGATACTGAAATCCTTCTCCGATGCGATCCATATGCATCTCGTCTATTCAGCAGTCCGCTAGTTGACTAAAAACACTTATCTAACTGATCTACAGGTTCTATCATGTGGCACCAAAAGCGATCTGTTACCGACACACAGTGACAGATGAAGAGATTTGACTTTGCATTCCATCGCGTTGTTCAGAAAAGCAGCATTTTTAAATCACTCAAAATGACCTGGAATAGAATCGATTTCAACCCACTTAACAAGATTGCCAGGCATCGTATGACTCAGTCTCGTTACGGGAAATGACGCGATCCTAGCCCAAAAAACACGATTTCACTGCATTCAAATTCCGTCGTATGATGGAAATTTTAAAGTCATTAACCGTCTTTTTCCGTTAGCTAACCACTTAGAAGACAATATCACTCTCATCAGTCACTCAACTACCTTCGTGATATGTTACTCTTACATATTCAGTAGTACCTTAACTGTAATTTTACTGGCCAGAAGAAGAATCTACAGAAAACAAGCTTGTTTGGTGTTGTTTTACCCTCATTGAGGCAATGCGTATTTTCGGTGCTGATTAGAATTATTCCTAATAGGGTTGTTCTGATTGTGGAAATGAAATAGACGAGGACAAAGAGACGATTTCATAGATTTTTCAGTACTTAGTAGTCCTCTTTGTAACAGAAACGAATAGGTCGTCACTCTTTAGGTTTTCAACGTCTTCCTGAGATGCGTGCTCCATGATGTCAGCCACAGACGGACACTTCGTAAATCTGCTTTCTCTTCCAACACGGTCGGTCAGGCTAGGCGGACAATCGATCGTGCTTGGGCCGGCGGTTGAGCAGGACGAAAAAATCCGCTGATCTAACATAATTGGCAAGGTGCCAGACGAACGGACAAACAAGAGCAAAACTTTGCTTGCATTTTTCCTGCTATTACTGTCGCCGTGCCGTGCCGCTTTGACAGAGTTGGTTCAAAAAGGACTTGTATCCCTAGGGATCTGAGCCAGAGCAGTGTTCATCCGTCCCAGACGAGAAACGTTAGCGCCAATCACATTTGGCGTGTCACTTCCACCGCGTTGCTGTTCCATCAAGAGGAGTGTATTCCGAAGAGAACGCGGAACACAAACAATTTTAGGGTGTTTGATCTGTCAATTTGATGTACGAAACAGACAACCCGATTCCGACTGAACAAGTGGGTCAATGAAAATACATTTTCCCATCAGATATCTAACTGGACCGTGAACTGGTTGTCCTCAACTTGCTCGCCCCAATGCAATTCTCCAGGTGTTTTCAGGTCAATTAAGTTTTTTTTGGTATAATGAAGGCTGTGTTGGTTTCCTGTGGCGCTCGTTGAAATTTACTTATTCTGTTTGTGTGTGTGTGTACAAAGAAAGAAACAGGTTTCCGATATGAACCGGAGTATGTTTTGCAAACGTTGTGACCTTGCCCTCTTGGTCTGATATACCCAACCAATTGTTATTATTTTCTGTTCCTTTTCATTGTACCCTGTTGTAACTTTTTCAATAAAATACCGTTCTGTATTCACTCCCCAATGAGGTTGCAATGAGTTTCCACTTTGGGACAGTTTCAATAAAAGCAGCCGAAACTCATGCCATTGGGGAACAAACAAGACAAAAGATGAGCACTGTGAGAGGAATTCCTTTCGAAAGAATAATATCAGCCAGAAAATATGAAAAGGATTTGCTTGAAAGTAAAACACTTTTTGATAGGTGTGTTTGGGGGAACGATTTTGAACGTGTATGGGTTGGTCATAGCCATGGTAGGTTCCGGGTGTAGGGCAAAACGGTTTTCAACACTTCCTTATACGGGAAGGAGGAGAACAGTGATGCAACTTAATGCACGAAGGATTACAAACGCACTACTCGGCGTTGTGGCTATTGCCAGTCACTCGTCATCTTTCCACACCTTCATTCAACGACAGCGTTACTGTTGATTCTGTCGTCAGTTGCATACACCCTTTTTCTTGCGGTTGCAAGGAAGTACAGTTGCATCGGTACAACCAATAGAGTAGCGTTTGAACCTCACTTTGAACCTACCGTGGCCTTGACTAGTCGTCTGCGGCCACATCCACACAGGTCACACTCCCTCGAGCTCAAACCTATGCCACATTTCCAACATAATCCATTTCCTTTTTGCCGTATAATTTCTGCTGCAGAAGGAAATGACTTGACAAGTAGCATCAACGCTCTACCTATCACTGAAAAGCACGGAGGCACTGCGGAAATGGTTTCACGTAGTTTGTTAAGGTTTGTCAGCAGCGCATGCATAGAACACGTCCAGACTGAGATTCGAACCCACACGGGGCGCATGACTGTGGATCACACACACACGCACACACACACGCACACACACACATACACACACACACACACACTTATTTTCACCGTCTGGCTGACTAGCTGCTCAAAGATTTGTCTTGCGTCCACACTAACGGAAACATCCGTCACCCTCAATGAACGGTCAAAATCTGCCACCCTCGCGAGTGAGCTAACGCGCACTCACGCACAGTGATTGACTCCTTAGACACAAGTCTTCCCGATAGGCCCCAATGCAAAACGAAGGCATTGGAAATGATTTACGGAGCTGGATATTTGGTCAGGCACGAAGATGGAAAATTATCCGAAGTAAAATCGCTCAGTTCACCTCGGTATCTGTTGGAATACGTCTAGCCCAACTTCGGAAGAACAGTAACGAAAACATTCTAGTGTGCTTTCTAACTTGTTGTTCTTGATTAGTGACCGTTTTGGGAATGAAAGATTGCGTTTGACCTACGGTTGTCCAACAATATCAAACAAGTATCCCCTAATACCTGTTTTTGTTCTGCTTGGAGTCAACACGAATTGGGACCTCATTCCCCTAGGTCAAGAGAAATGAGTACGAATCTAAATTTTCCCATTAAAACCAGGAAGAAAACTTGTTTACTCGCAAAAAATCTCGTTTTATTAGCATGAATTACTAGGATTACACAGGGCTTCTATCCACGTACCCAGTCATTGCAAAAAAACATATTGATTCCACTGGGTTGAGCAACTAACCCTACTAATGTAATGATGTTGTGACTAAATACCGCTCAACGGGGTTCATCTTTCGTTCTATCGATCCACCTCTTCGATCGTCCATTCTGTTGACCTTGAACCAATCACTAATTTTAGACATACCAGGTGGAGAAAATGGTCTTCGTTGACTTTTGGTCCGAGGGCTGTAGAAACAAATAGCATTGCGAATTTATTAGTTTTGGGCTTTCTACCACTTAGGGTAGCTGCCTCACTTTCTTGATTTCGACTGTGTCATTCATCCGAAGAAAGTGTAGAGAGACGGAGAGAACACTGAAAACAGGAAAACACTGGATACAAAACGTACATGGTATATAGGTAAGAGCTCATTGTTCGGTAACACAGCATAATGGAAAAAGATGATAATCAGTCAACGGTTTTTTGTTACCATGGATAAACTTCCTCTAGGCCAGTTTACAGCCGGTTGCGAAGGTGCTGCGGTGTGACTGCTCCTTGATCTGACGTGATGGCCTGTTTGCTTCCATGCGATGATTTGGTATACAATTCACCAGACACTGTTCGAAACAGGTTTGATGGTCACATATACGGTGAAACGTCTCAGTCAATCAGAATCTCCTTGACCAGACAAAACACAAGTTTGCCATGATTGGTTGACCTGTGATTTACCAGTTGGTACGATTGAATACACGCACGTATACAAATGAGTTATGCAAAAATAACGCACTTTCTGCAAAAGGTCAAAGGTCAAGCTCCCAAACTCGTAAGTTCGAGTCTAGAGATCAAAGGTCAGGTTTCGTTAATTAAGTCACTGAACGGTCCGGACCATGTCCAGAACAGGCTTCATTTATATACATATGGGTACGGGCATCTCCACCAGCATGCTGCCGATGTCACCTCGACTAGTGATGAAAAGTTCATGGTCTAAACACCAAGCTCCGCTATCAAGATCTGATAAAATCCACCATCCTGGGTTAAAAAACCAAACCATTATTCAATGTTCTTGTTCTGGTAAACGGAGATCTTATGCAAGACCTTTTGTGGTTAGTTTGCTGATTGCTGTCGAAGCTGAATATTTGGTCCTTGTGTGTTTGTTTTCGACGTACAGACGTCTCCAGTTGGTCGTTGGCGGTTCGCGTTATCAATACGTCCAGAAATGCTAGTGAGCTGTCCTCCTCCACTTTTATAGTGAATTCGATGTCTTCAGAGATGTCAATTATGGTGTGCACATTTTCGAAATCCGAGTGTTTAATGATGATGATGATGAACGCGTCATCTACGTATGTGATCCAAATGCTGGGATGAATCGTTGGTAATGTAATGTTTCCAAGGGTTTGTAGGAAAACGTCTGTGAAATACCTGAGCATGAAGAATCTCTTTGGTGTATCGATTGTTTTTTCGTGAATGTCACTGTCAAATTTGAAGCACGAGCATGCATATGAATCCAGCAGTTCAGTAATTGCTGTCTGAGTGATCTTCTTGGAGAGGTTCCTTTGACATTTCCTTTGCTTGTTCCAAACCAGTGGAAATGAAGAGCTTTGTGACTTCTGCAGAAAGTACGGCTTCATCCACTCCCATCTTGAGGTCCCTCAGATGGTTCAGGAACTGTTGGCTTTTGTTAGTCCCATTTTTTTATCGAGTTTACGAGTACGGAGATATGATACACGGTCCTCAAGGTTGCACTGAATTTCGAGTAAGAATACTTCTTTATGACATTTCCAGTACCGTGCAAATATTCATCCCGAAAATAAGTTTTATCCTGTTTTTCTATCCTGACTCCACAAAAAGTTCCTAAACCTAAAAGAACGAATAAAACGGGAGCACCAGTTGATTTTGATCTCCGAATTTGCAAGCTCTCCGTACTCTTGAAAATTGATCTTGATTGTAGCTCAGGTTGGTGCTGTTCAACGGCCATTGATCACTAACGTGACATTGTCAGTGCGACCAGAATCGGTGGAATGCTCTCAGTCCAAATTCATATCTATGACTGACGTGGGTGACGTACCTGATTAGGTTCGAACTCGGTCACCGTACACTGTTTTTCTCTTTCGGATCAACTGAGCATTTGTCAAATCTTCCGAATTGTGCTTCGTGCACCAGACATGCCTGTGTATTCAACCGGTAGTCGATCATTCAGGAATAATGAGTCATAGTGATATTATGAATTCGAGAATATGAGTGAAACAAATGTATTTGGTCACCGGTTGGATCATCCAAGGAGAATACACGGAGGGAGATGAGTGAGGCTGTCTGACTGTCAGCGTGCCAGAGGGATATGCATCAGAAAGTGTTTATCCCACAAACGAAAGTGGTAGGAGTTCACGGTTGATCCCGGCTTCGGGTAGTCTTTTCATTCCCAGTCACAATGACCTTGTACTCTCTGATCTTATCAGTTCGAAAACCCACGTGGAGGAGGACACATGTGACGGAATCACTAGGCCTTTAGCTAATCACCATAGAGCGCAAATTGCTCGATCGCTCGGGCACCAGGAGGACCTCTGATAGTTAATATTTACAATATTCTGCATATAAACTCAAGTACGCCCATATTCTGTTTCCCTTTCCACCTTTATCTGGTCTGTTATGCACAGTAAAACAAGATTGAATTGAGGTTTAACGGTCATTTGATGTGATTCTTATGCACAAGGAAATAGATTCGAAGAAAATGTGTCTGATTCCACCATTTTTTTCTAAAAACAATTTGATGAAGTTTGTGGTCTGGACATTTGCTGATATTTGATTCAAACTATATTCAGAATAACTGAAAATGGAACTCCATGATTTCCCATTTTAATTGCTCTTCCTTTATTCAGTACGTCATTCCCGTCCTTTTGTACCGGGTCACCGGCGTTCTGCTCCTTGAATACTAATGAACGCCCACGCTTTCGTTATCTGCTAATGGAAGTCCACACACTCGAATTCTGCTCGCAACTCCGCTCGCTCCAGCCTGCTAACGAAAAAAAAACAGAAGACGACAGCGAGGTGCGCCAAAAGCCCGCGTCTTTATTGTCTGCGTGAACGATATGCTATTTAAAGCCAATATAGAAAGATCTCGAACACGCTCATCCAATCAGGTTGCTGCTCTGAAGGGGAACGGCTGATTGAGTGTTCCCTCTACTTTCTTCGAATCGGTTACTTTTTCAATGTTCACTCGGCTGGCCCGGCCACATACGAGGGTGAAGGTGTGTTGATTAGTTGGCTCGACTTGGAAAGTTCGACACGGTCAGTAGTTCGGCTTGAGGGAGGTTTTCGCGACACCGTGATGTTTTGTTTTAATCAGTCTGACTAGGTAGGATTTCATCTGAAGCACAAAATTAACTCATGTTAACCACGGTTTTGATTTGAAATTCAATTTTATTTTAATTGCCAATCTGTGAAAGTATTCAAATCCAAAATGCTTTATTAAAATTTAGGCTTTAAGCTGATGAATTGATCTTTTATTCGCCTTTTATCATAGAATAGACAGGAACCTCCAGTACTCTCGCAAAGTAAAAAAGAAAGATATGACTTCAAACCGAAATTTTTTTGTACCATTATTCGACGAATAAATAAGTCCTTGAAGGCTTCCAAACATGGAATAGAAATCATTCGACTTCTGATGATGCCAAAAGGTGTGTGATAATCCTCAGGGTAAACACAAGTGGTAATTGCAAAGGTATCAATGCACCAATTATAAAGTTTTACATTGGTTCTACGTTGCACGATTGCCGTAGTTTTCCAATGAAATGTTTTGCTATTGTAATAGACAGAGTGCATCTACTAATCAAAACATGGCTCCTGAAACTCTAAATTGTTACTATCAAATTTACATTTATGAAACATTATACAGTGCACGAAACACTGAAAAACCCACCCTGTTTTTCTGCGATAGGTTTTGATATATGACACACGCAATTACTTGGGTGTAGTGTGTGGGATTGATGAATCTTAGTTTGGACTCCACGTTTCACGCACAAACCTCAGCTCATCCGACCAACCTGCACTCGGAAGCACCAGACTCGAGTTTCGCTCTTGTTAGAGCTCATCAGTGGTGCATATCCTCCGCCACACCCAGGGTTTGAACCCGGGCTCTTCCAATTTGAAGACGTGTGTGTGTGTGTTACCACTGCGCCACCCCACTCCCGTTCGAGCTGATCCGAATCGCCAAGGTAAGCTTGTTCAGATTTCGACCTTTATGACAGCGAGAAATGCCCGACAGCTTCAAATGGAGACACGGTACCGGACCTAGTTAACTCCAAGCGAATGCCTTCTACCAAGTCAGATCTTCTTCACAGGATGGGGTGCACATCCTCCATTTTAAATTTGCATCGCACTACTGCTGAGCTCTAACAAGAGCGGAACTCGAGTCTGGTGTTTCCGAGTGCAGGTCGGTCGGATGAAGTGAGGTTTGTGTGTGAAACGTGGAGTCCAAAGGATAGTCAGCTAAACCAAGATAACTTTAGAATCAAACCACTTGGATGACCAGATTAGGCACACTGATGTGCCAACCAATTACTACACCAGATATACAAAACGGACTTCAACCATGAAACAAATAAGTTGATTTATGATTCTGAGTAAGGGGGGATTAAATTTTCGAATAATATGAGATTCTTCGTGCAATGTGAACTTAGAAACCTTTTTAAACCGTGAAAACCCTGTACAGCTGTTCCATCATTGTTAGGAACCCCCGCGATTTATCTCGAGGACTGTGCATAAGAGGGTGCAAAATGCTATTACACACACCTCGAGACTAATAGCAAAATAAGTTGCTGGTTACGCAACAGTTACTTTTATTGGTAGTAACTGAAACACCACATTCAGGCATCCTCCTGATTATATTCCGGATGATTCCAAGTTCTGTTCTACCCCATTCATCGGAGATAGCAGGAGTCAATTAGTGCGAAGTGCTGAATACTCTTCCATCCGCGCAGACTCTAGAAATTTTCCATGGAGTTCAAGTCTAGACTATGAGCAAGCCTGTCCAAGGTCTTGATATTCCGGTACAAAAGCCATATTCTGGTGATCTTGGCCGTATGTATTTCCGCGTAGTCATATTGAAATATCATGGTATTTAATAGGCTTTCTGGAATCATTGGGAGCGTAAATTCATCCAATAATCTGACGTATGAGGCAATCATCTGCTTCTGTTCTAAAATGCCTCGTAGGATTCCTGTCGTGGAAAATCGCAACTCAGAATATCACAGAGCTCTCACCAAGGGCCCGACGACTGAGTTCGACCTTGCTTTTCCTGAAATCGTTCCAGTAATACATGATTACATCAGAGCACTCTAAAACTTGTTCATATCGTCAAATATCCTATTATTCCATTAAGCATTCTGAGCAACATGCTTATTGGTCCGCTCCCGTCGATTTATAAAAATGGCGATCACTCATCCAAGTCACTGGTTTCATCTTTCTGTGCTACCGAGGTGTTGCAGAAAGCAAGCGTTTTGTACATGCTGAATGCATAATTTCAATTGGAAGGACCTCTGAAGCTTCGATTCACGCGTAAGTTGGCTCGAAGCACTACACATAAGTCATCACATAACCTACCCGGGTAGCTTTCTTTCATATTCAGGTTTTCTCTTGACTATATGGTGATTTGAATTGTTCAGAAAATTGCGAATAACTTTTATAGATCTGGAAATTTCCTTGGAAATCTGGTGTATGCTTATCCGCGAGTCCATGTACGCCAGTATTCTCCCCTGCTCCTGCGCAGATAGCCTTGGATCTCATACCATCACCCTGTCCTGATTAGGAAAAAGGTCTCTACTTCTTATTTGAGTGTATAATTTAATTAAATTTTGTTCACCAATCATATATGGCGCAAATAGTTTCATATAACACATCACTAAGTATTTAAAACTACTCGATAACGACGAACATCGTTGGGCCTGTAAACTAGTCTGATGTGTTGGCCGTTCTGTCCGGTGCTGCTCTAACAGCGTTTTGCATCATCTCAGGCACACGTGCCGAAATAAGTCAATTTATGTTTCCTGCCTAAAATTCGTCTACATATTTGTGTAGTAGTGAGTTGAGACATCATCATGCCAAATTTGGGCACTTTGAGTGGTTTGGTCGGAAATAAATCACAGAAAAATCAAGTCGGTTTACTGGCTTTTCGTGCGCTCTGTTCGTTTGGTGCGCAATTGTTATTTTCTTGCTGTTAGATGTGGTGAGAGGTTTCATGATATTGTTTGCATTGAACACTTCAAAAGTAGAGTATATAATAATCATAAATTTTTGCCATCAAACCTCTTTCCGATATCACCGGACATTCCCCCACCCCACTCGCGGAGATTCTGGGGGAAGCCGTATCCTACTTCAAGCCATAAGTAGAGCGATTTCTGAATCCAACCGCTCTTTGTAAATTCAATATTTTTATCTGAGCATTCATATCCCGCCGGCCTATGACCCGGAAGTGAATTTATTGATTTTTACATGAGTCAAAACAGACCCCTTTTTCAACATTCACAAAACGCGCACTCGTTCATCCAACCCGCTCGCGTGTTTCCCACGTGACTGCGGATATAGGCCACTTATCAATCTCTCACCGTTTTCAATTCGGTGCAAATATGCAGTTATGTGACAAGAACGATAAATTACACATTTCTTCCCCTTAGGGTGTCGTGCGGTTTCTGGTAATGTGAGCTGGTTAACTTGATTCATGGCCATCTCACGCGTGTGCTCCATTTCGTCATTAATTCCCCAATTATCCGAATTTTATTCAATAACTGGAAATCTTTTCATCACTCAACTGAATTCCGAGGGACATTAATGCATGTGAAACAGACCTGCTTCCAAATGCCCCTTCCAGCCCATGCGTGTCATGACGAATGTCCAAATCTGTTTCATTTTTGGTAAATTCATTGTTTTCAGACAAATTCTAACATACAACAAACAATAAGGTTTCTCATTCGCAACCGACGGGAAATTCACCATGACATTCAACATTGGTCACCCATGGCAACGAGAGACCTGGGGAGTCCGATAAGGTGCTAGCTAGATATTCTTGACAAAGAGGAGAAACTTGTTATTTCATTCAAAAATATCACGTTTTTTAACCATATCGAAAACCTATTTCCCTTCACAGGCTCGACATGTTTAACGGAGATGAAGTAACAAGCTTGCCAATTCATTGAAACTCATCAGGCCAGCAAAGTACACAACAAAAGATGTCCCGACTTTCAGAAACGATCCACTACGTTATGGGAGAATCATAATATTGGACATCAGTCTGTTTGAGGTGAATTTGTGAGACCCATTAAGACAATAGATACATGCCTCCTGTGAATTTTTTAACCTCACTGTTTATAGTGTCTCGAGGAACAGATTTTGCAAGAGCCTATAAACTACTTCCTGTCCGGACTTCTTTAGAACGTGATGAACTGTTTGATAGGCCAGTAGAATCTTCTACTAAGAATGATTCTTTAAAACAGTTTGGAGGAATCTGATCGCCCACACTGAACGACAAAAGCGTCAATCGCATGAAATAGTAACTCACTAGTCTCTTTCTTATTGATCCTTCTGGTTACCTATGTACGAATGTATCATCCAAATCCATGGGAGATATGAGTGGTGAGTCATTGTTTCTCGACCCTGTACTAATTGAAAAATACGAATTAACTGGTTTTCGCGAGGACTATAGAGCAATACGGGCATTCATATTCCGATCACGTGTTCTCCATCCCTTCATCTAGGTCCCTTCATATTATTTTATACATTTGGACTATACATTTTGGGCTTGTGAAACCATTAAAATCTAAAATCTAAAATCTACAACCCCGTACCGACCCGACTTGGTTCTAATTTCCGGTTTAGGGGTAACAAGTTCCAAGACGAGCTTAGCGCGGTCAGTATAAAATAAATTTACAACACGTCCGTTTTTACCAAGGAGGGTGGGGGGTGGGTGGGTGAGTAATAATGCACAAAATATCGTGTTTCCAATATCGCCGAAGTTCAGCTTGTGCAGTACGCTGAGAAAACATGTTTATCTCTTTGTCTCTGAGTTTCACTAACTAAGATTCTGCGACCTCATTGCCGATGACTCCAAGATGTTTTTTTCCGTTCTATAATCCTGGACGTCTACCAGCGGGAGTGTTCATATTTAATTGCAGCTCTAATGATCCTACTTGTTTGACGTGGCACTGCAAATTCCATCCGTAAATTGATTCTCCAAATACATCACATTGCAATCAAAATCGGTGCCTCTTCCACTGCAAAGCTTTCCTCACGAGCCGCGTACGAGCATATTCACGCCGAAACAACTGTGAACAGGTAGTGGGAGATTAGATTTGCAGAACATGATTCACCATGCAGTATTTACGCTCAACCCATCTAATCTCCTACTACTCACGTACCTAAAGTAGTCAAGCTCTGCACGTTGTTTATAACTGAATGACTTCATTGTACTTAGGCCGCTATGGATGATTCCTTCATCACAGGAGTCGATCGCTGCGCGGCGAACGAGTTGTTACCGCTCAAAGTCAGTGACAGAAGGGTGCCATATGATGAAGTGTATATATTCCACAAACGGTCGAAAGCCAACCCGGACCGCCTGGTGGTTAGGTGTTCGACTCGTAATCGTCCACTCCATGTTCAAGTCCCCAAGGGGGCTCGGTGGATGTGCACTGCTTATGACTAAAAACGAGGATGAAACAGCTATACAGTGCTGCAGTGGTTTTCAGTGATGAGTTTAAAGTTATTGCTGCATGATACATCAGAAACAACGGTTTTATATGCATTCTTCCTAATTGCACAAAATGTTTTTTGGTAACTCTCTTCGACTGTAACTTGTATCAACTATCCTCTATGATTTGAAATACCGAATGATCAACTACCGCTTGTTGTTCCTGCAGATACATGCCGTCAAATAATGCAAAAAATATTGCCCCCATTTATACGAAGATCTGATGCGATTTCCGACCGGAAGAAATAGTTTCACATTGTAATTTCTATTTGTAGGGCGGACACTGATATACATAGGTGAGTTTGTACTGCATCACGTGATAGCCACTCAGCTTGGTTTCTCGCTTCCGGATCTCGATCAACGAGCTCACACTTGTGTCAGCCTACCGATAAGAACAGTCTATCGATCGGGCTCATTCATAAGTCCCTAGGCAAGGAGGGTCACATGCCAACGCCTTTAGAAAAAAAAACGCGTAACGTTCCCCGTATTGGTTTTCTGTCTGCACCTATTGCGGTCCAGACATATACTGACAGACATAGGAGCGCACTCTCGCACGCACTCAATCTGGATTCACCGCATATTTGCTCATGCTGATGTCGATGAAACACATCACTTGCCTGATTCGGGCAATTCTCGTGATGTACTGACTTGGCCTTCTCCGTGGCTATCTCGGCCTGTCTATTGGCCACATTTTCAGCTCACTGACAGGGTGTTTTTCAAGTGTCACGAGAACCAAGTTGAGCTGATCACGTAGACATTTTCTGCAGGTTGTCCTTCACGTTTTCACTAAGGCTTCCTACGGGAAAATTGTTCATCATAGGAGTCGATCTCACTTCGAAAACCCGGCTGCTATCCTTGAAGATCCACTTGTGGGAGGGTGCAAAATCATCTATTGGGGATGTCACATAAACGGTGGAGAAGCAGCTCGGATAACCTGGTCGTTACTTGCTTGGCGAACAGTCGTTCACCTTGGATCCGAGTTCCATTTGGGTCTCGTTGGATATGCACTGCAGGAGATTTCTAACAAACTGGACGAAAGAGCAGCTTTCACAGTTTTTGATAGGAGCGAGTTGAGTGGTACTACCGTATGATAAATCATCCGATAATACGGAGATTTTTTGCTCCAACTAGTGACTAACTTTATTATCGAGATAGTCGTAAAACAATGTGCACTGAGTCAAAGTTAATTAGACTTTTGTTACAACTTCGACGTCAAAACGGTCAGCTTAACGAGCAACGGAAATTGCTTTCACTGGTTCAAGTCTCACTACCACTGTTCACCTGTCCCACTTTGTAGCTTCAAATGAGACCAGTTACTTGTCCTATAAATATGTTCTATCTTTATCACTTGGTAAGCAAAATAGTTGAGAGTAAGTCGTAATTTAATGATTATAATCACTTATTTACATACTACTGACTAATGATAAGTGTAGGGAACCACTTAGGCAAGATTTATCTGAAAACAACCGAGTCATTTTCACTGATGCAAAGACAGCGCACCACGAAGTGGAAATAAGTGGAAAATAACTGTGGTGAAAAAAGCCGCCCTTCGCGAAACCAATCACAAACGCCGAGTTCCACAAGCGTGAACTTAAAAATGGGTAGTTGTGAAAAAAGATGTCATAGGTTACTATCGTTTTAGACATTCTTATATTGTATGAGAATATCCGTTAACAAGATGAAATAAATCCTGGTTGACCCTTCGATGTACTGCGGTTGGGAGTGATAGTCCAATATGTGGTCTGTTAGACTTGCGTGTCCACGGTTGACCGGGCTGAAGTCGTCTAATCGTGAAAGGTTACGGTGGGAAAATCTGCCGTTACACAGTACTACTTGTACGATTAATTGTTAGTTAACTTGGCAACGACCTACACTTAATGAACACAGTAACACACACACAGAAACGAAAGCTTTCCATCCACCGGTAAATTAATTTTCATCACTGAAGCACTTAATCTTATTCAAATTATTTCATCTCTTACTAGATACCAAGAGGTTCCTTACTAAATAAGAACTTCGAATCGCCGTCAGACTACTGTAGTGGAACAAAATTATGGGGAATGATAGGGAAATTGACCGCGGCAAAAGCATCTGATCCCTCTCCAACACCTCCACCCCCCCCCCACAAAAAAAAACACGAGACAAAAAATGATGAAGAGAAATACTGAAATTGTGAGCTATAGCCGCTCTATTTGAGGACATCGATACAATTTCGTAGGACGGTCTCCGGGGTGAAGGGAAGCGGGGCTGAATCAGATCTTGACCGATATGGTTTCATCCTCGTTTTATTGCTGTAGTGAGTTTAGTTGTGGATGAAGAAAGCTTGACCTCCGGACATACTCGATGAGCCTGAAATCTCCAAGGTCCGTGGACTGAGTTGGGACTGAAGCCACGTGATAGCCTCAATACGACTTTGATGCCACGGAACAGTAGTCAACCTTTGGTAGCACTTAGACTGTGACTGATTTTGTAATCGTGCTAGACTAACGCGGACCACGTGCTCAAGTAGGCTTTCCCGACTTTTATCCCATGTCACGGACCGGTTATTTTTTGCCCATCTATCAACCTTTACCTGCCTCAGTGGACACTACGCGCCCACAGATCTCGTCCTAGGACATGCAGAACACATGTCCCGCTCATCTAAGCATGGTGAGTTTTAATATTTCAGCTAGCCGTTTGTTTTGGTTATCTCACGCTCTCCTGCTAACCTCAGTGTTGCTGATACGGTATTCTCACCAGATTCCATAAACGATCTGAACAAAGTGATGCTCAAACACTGGTGATCTTTGTATGTCCTCCACCAACGGTGGCCATTCTTATGAACTATACAGAAGGACTGGCCTAACAGTTGCGATATATTCTCGGCCTTTGGGGGACTTCCATACCACAGAAAACAGGTTTCCAAAAATCAACCGCGTATTCTGTAGACGCGACGAGACTTCATGCGATATCCGACCTCCATGTGAAATACAGCTGCCGAGATAATCGAACTTGATTACTTGGTTTGTGGTCTCCTCACATACCAAAAGGTTCGGTGTTGGACCAGCGCAGTCCTGCAACAGCACTTAAAAGACCAAAAATACATATCGAACGTTGTTACTCAGTAGTCCTAGTCCTTCAAAAGGGCCAGCAACCCACCCAGAACTTCACTTCGAAGAATGATGTTGTCCGTATACTCGAGATGTAAAATGTCTTGCTGCTGGAAAAACTTCAACAATAATGTCCTCATGTGATAAAGAGGCCGTCCCTAGGACCACCTCAATTGAAAAATTACCCAGAAAAGAAGGGTTGGGGCACCTCTACGAGCAGTACTTCTCGTGATGAGAGATTATATAGGGTCGGGCAGCACCAGCAGCCTCAAATAGGATCTCCTTGTCTTGAGTCTATCGGTCATTTGGATCTTTGATATCTGACTGGATCAAGGAGCCAGTGGAACGGCTGCGATCAGTTAGGACAAACAAAAAGGATCAACAGGCATCGATGCTATTGATGTGCACAGAACGACTGAGGATTTAGATCCAGTCCAGCAATATACACTGAGTCTTCATGCTCAGAGAGGTGTTGACTCCAGCCTGATCAGGAGTTTTGGACACTGAATTGGGGAGTGAGACCGGAATTCGGGTTTGCGTCTGGGGACTGAAGTGTTATCACCGAAGTGGGATCTAGTATGCATAATTCGGGGACACAGTAAATATCTATTTTAAAAGTTTCATTATTCCCACCCAGGTCAGCCTGTTCTCCATTCGGCACAGTGGCCGAATGTTGAAGAAATCTAAGATCTAACGAGGATGCTTGTTTGATAGCTGAACCTCTACTTTTACGTATCCCCTGGTTATCCACCTTATCACTGGTTACATTTTGAAGATCAGGAAATTTTGCGACTTATTCAATTCACTTAAAATCATAAGACGAAGGATGAAAAGTTTTAACAGAAGAATTGGTTTCTGAAGTGCAGCTGGAGATTTTAGGCAGAAAGAGTTTTCTTTAGGAACCCTAATCGGAGCCCTTGACTCAATAGTCCGACCCCCACGAGAATGATGCCTTGACCCAGCACAGGAAAGTGAACGAAGCGCCCGTGGACGAACTTCTTCCGCTGCGTCACGTGAGACCTGATTGTTGTTCCACCCCTTTCCGCTTTCGTTGGCACTTTGTTATTATCGATCCATTTTCAGGATTCCGCCCCTAGCTCCATGAACGTAATGGAGCTAGCAGGACATGGACCGGGCAACATCCTTTGGGCTGGGGACTGCAAAGATTGGACGGGCCACTTCCGCCTAATGAAGTGTGATAACTCCTCTCATCGTCCAGAGTAAATCCATGTACTCCGCTCCTGCCTTTAGTGAGGACATTTTGACCTGGTAAATTGTTCCTCCCCGTCTTTATTTGATGGAATGGCCTCTCAAGGGACACAGTGGATAGTTGTAAAGAAACAGATGTTGCCCATTAGCTGGTTCTAGTGTGCTGGACTTTGTCTTGTCTTTACCCATTGACCCGTCAGGCATGATTGCATCTCGATCTTAAGGAAGTCATCTTGCTTAACTTATTGGATCATGCAGGCCCTAAAGTCATCACACCATGTAAAGGGATTTTTTCCTTGTGATGTTCTTGATAATTTTGAGGTAGCGAATGTGTTCTTTCTAAACTGTAATTTGAACATAACTTTGTTTGTTACTGGTGTTATGGATGACACTGTTAAGTTACGTGGAATAAGTTTAGGGGATTAAAGTTAGTTGTTTCATCGTCTGAAAATACCCGTCGTAGCACTGAGAACTTCCAATTCAATGAAGCAAAACTTTTCCAGTAATTCATTTTCAAGCCGTTTGCATATGATGTGCGAGAACGCAGGTAAATTCTCGTGCGGAAAAACGTGGATAAACACTAATCCGGTGTAGGGATTAGTCACAGTCAAGTTGTCTTTGTCCTCTCTCCGGTTTATGTGGCTACTTTTCCCTGGGAGAGGTAATATGCGGAACCCATTGTGAGCAGTCTACTAACCAATCAGGGAACGATTTAATTGCAGCAAGGTCCACATCTGAAGTACGTAGTCATGTTCTCGTCCACAAACATGAATTGTTGGCATACCGAAACACTTCCGGGAGAGTCCCCTTTCAACAGCCTGGACACCTGCAAACTCCTTCCGAAGAGCATTGCCCCTGCTCCGTTTGATTTCTTGACATGGAGGTCTCACTCTGGGTCACCTCGTAGGTTGCTTACTTTTTTTCCTCTTTTTATTTACTTCCATTTTTAATATACAACAATGATACAATATTTCAGGAGGGGGCACGGACAATTAGAGCTTGTCAGCCGGGGAGGGACCGGCAGCGAAAGCAGAATTGAAACCCGAGACGGAAGGGTTGAAAGACCGCATCATGAAGACCGTCGGATCACCGCTGGGATTCTCGGAATCGAGTGTTCGCCGGTAGGATCGGTCTTGTTTGTCTACTTTGAAAACAATCGAAAATTATTCTATCTACGGTTCTTGGTTGAGTGGCGTCATCGATTGCGTTGCCGCTTATTTCATTTGCCACGACAGTCACAATGGTAGTGTGAGAAAAACTATTTTGAATTCCAGTTCAATTTTATAGACGAGTGTTTCGTTGAATGCTGTTTGGGTAAGTGGACTCCTTTAAATGGGTTTTGTGTACATAGCCCAAGTATTGGTCAATCTGATAAAGATTGTCCGTTTGGAGGAAAAAATGGAAATATCTTCACCTCCTTCAACACTTGTCTATCAGATTCATAAAAACTCACGTCTACAGAGTGTTTTGTCAAGTGCAATCGAATCTCAATCGGATTCACCTGTACGTTGAATTTTCTCCCGCAAATCCGATCGATAATGCATCACGTTGTGCAACTAAACTTTCTCTACACATTGCAAGTGAATTGGTAAACATGGAACACGGCGTGGGACAGGGGGGCTTCCCCGTTTGTGATTCTTCATTCACATGTGATCGTCAAGTTTGATTTGATGTAAAGCGCTATAATGCTTAATAATACGTGTTTTTACCTACAACGGTATGACATTTCACTCCTCGTACACTGACGTTTTTCGTGATCAAATGATTGGCTTTCACCTCGCGTGGGTGATTTTCTTGTAACTTCCAGTGCGCTTAATGAAGCTACAATTTTTTCTACAAAAATATCCCGTTCGTAGATTTGTCTATCTAGCCGATTAGTGATGCGTCAAGTACCAGTGTGGAATTTTGATAATCGAATAGCCGCCTTATTCACGTTAGTCAGTTAGATGGACAATGGGTTCGCTGGTCGTTAGTTCGTCAGAAAGTGAGGCGGTTATTCAGTTGGCTAACCAATTAGTAAGTTGATCAGCTTTCTAGTTAGCCAATGGGCAATCTACCTGGCTGGCTAGCTAGTTATTTAATTGATTCGCCATCAGGCCAATTAATTAGTTATTCTATTGGCTTGACTGTTTCTTCAGTAGTCATTTGGTTATCTAATTAGTTATTTAGTCAGTCACTCACTTACATACTCACTGGGCCGGGCGGTTGGTTGATTCTGAATCCGTTGGGTTAGTTAGTTAGTTAGTTGGTGAGTTGTGTGGTCATGAGGTTATCAGTCGGTTAGTTCTTTACTGAACCAGCCTGTCAATCAGTCAGTCAGTCAGTCAGTGATTAAGTGAGTTAGGTAGTTAAGAAGAATACTAGTTGGTCAGCTATTCAGTCATTTAATTAATTGATCATTTGGGTAGTGAGTTTGATGAATAGCCAGCCTCCCTTTAAGTTATTAGGTAGTTAGTCAGTCAGCCAGTCAGTTATTTACCTAATTGATTTGTCTAGTAAGTTTGTAAGTGAAATGCCAGGATAACTAGTAGGTTAACTAGTCGAGTGATTAGCCAGTTATACAGACACCATTTTTATTATGTTGTTTAGTTGGTAGCTGACAGATAAAGTAGTTTTTTAATTAATTAGTTAGTTAGTTTGTTAGATGGGCACTTGATTAGTTAGTTGGTTGACCAGTTAGCTAGTCAATAAGTGGGCTGGTAAGCTAACCAGTTAGTAAGGTGATAAGTAACTGGTAGAGCTTGTCAGTTCATCAGTGGGTTAGTTAGTCAATCGGTTGCTTGTTTAATCATTTATTCAATTAGCTGGTAACTGACCCAGTTATTTGGTGAAGCTGTTTACATACTCGTTAGTTAGTTAGTCATTTATTTGCTTAGTTCGTTCGGTTGTTAGCTTGCTAATTAATCAATGGAACCGTTTAATAACCAACTGATTTGTTAGTTGGTTAGTTATTTAGTAAGTTACTCGGGTACTGGTAGGCTACCGAATATTTTTTCTTTTTGGGTGAGTAGCTGGTTAGTTATTCGGCCAGTAGGTTAATTTGTTGGTGAATTAATCAACTAGTAAGTTACTTTGTTCGTTTTTTTCCGAAATTATTTACTTAAAGAATTAGTCTGATAGGTAACCAGCGGACCATTTATTTATCCTTTTAGCTGATTTATCACTTTATTCGCTTGTTAGGTAGATAATCAGTTATTTGTGCAATTAGTTATTCAGTCAGTCTGTAACTCAGTCAGTTGGTTGCTAATTGAGATAGTTAGTTTGCTAGTTTGGCGTACATAAGTTCACCGAATGATTTCGTCATTCACTCACCCAATTAGCTACTACGTTAGTAAGTTGACCTTTGGAACGATCAGTCGTTTAAACAGTTAGCCAGTCATTTCATAATTTGGTTATTATGGTAGTTATCTGCTTGCAAATCGGTTAGTTAAGTAGCAGGTCAGCTTGTCAGTCAGTTGGCAAATGAAATAATCATTCAGTTAGCTAATTACACAAGCAGCTGTATATAACTGCAGTGATTGAGCACGTGAGTTGGACAGCTAATTAGTTAGTCGAAAAGTTAGTTTCCTGTTGGTGAGCCAGTTCGTTGGTTGGTTAGTGAGTTGGTTAATTAGTGACTCATTTCTTGAGTGTTAAGTATGCTGGTATGTTAGTTACTTAACTAATTGACTGATCAGTCGAATGACTAATTAGTTAGTTATCTAGTCAGCAAATCAAATAGGTAAATCAAGAATCAGCTTGTCAGTTAATTGATTAGTTGGTGAGTGAGTAATTTAGTTAGTTGCTAGTGGAATAATTGGATAATAAGTTTGTCAGTTGTTAATTCAGTCAGTAAGTTAATTCATCATTAAGTTAGTCTTTCAGTTGATTGGTTAATTGAAAGGTATTTTGTTATTCAGGTTCCAGAGTGGTTAATTTCTTTGCTAGTTATTTCGTCAGTTAAATGGGTAAGTAGTTAGTTATTTGGTCAGTTAGGTAATTCATTTATTAGCTAATTAGTTGCCAGCCCGTTCGTTACTCATTTTCTCGATTGGTCAGTTTTATTGTTTCATAGGTACTATTTATTTTGCGGGGTATTCCATTTAATGGTTAAACAGTGGATAAATTGGTCTTTAAATTGGTTGATTTGTTAGTCAGCTGAGTATTCGATTGAGTAATTAGTTATTCAGCCAGTAAGTAAGTCAGTCGGTCAGCTACTCAAATACTTAATCAGTCAGGTAATCGATTATTCAAGCAATTGGTTATTCAGTCAATACGTCAAATTTTGTGAATCAACCTGTCACTGGGCGAATGAATAAGTCAGTCAGTCAGGTCGTTATTCATTCACTGTTGTGTTAGGTAAGTTAGTTATTTTCTTCAATAATCTGGTCAGTCAGTCATTAAGTTATTTATGTGGTTAGTCAGTTAGTTAGTTAGTTAGTTAGTGAAGCATAGGGATTCGGTCTTCCGCTTCGTCGATCAGTTACTCAGTGGTTCGGTCACTTAGTAATTTATCTTTTACTATCGAGCCAGTTATTTAGCAAGAAAATTAATTAGTTCGATGGCTAATCCGTTAGTTGGTTAGACTGGTAATTAGTGAGTTTAGTATTCATTGACTTAGCCGTTTGTTTAATGAGTTGGTTAGTCAGTTGATTAACTAATAAGTTTATCAATGAGTTGGTCCATCAGTTCATCGGTAATTCGGTGAGTTAATTTTGTAGTTAATTGGTCTTTCTCTTGGCATAAAGCAAATACTTGACTTGACTTGAACCAAACAAATGATTCACGAATTAGGTACTTGGGAAACAATGATTTCCTGTCAAGTACTCGTGCAGACTGCAGTCAATGCGATTTCTATTCTAGTCAGCAAGATAATCACTGGAAACTGAGATCAAATTGAAGTAGAGGATAATTGATGGGAGCGAACCAGGATGACCATCGAATGGCCAACCTCGCCGCTTGCTGTTTACAGTTAAGAATGATCAGAACCTCGGCGTGTCCGAGAAATCTCTCGTTTTACTGCTGTATCTGACGTGCAGTTACATCGTGTTTTTGCTCAACCATATGTTGCGTAACTGAAGATCTGAATATTTTTGGTTTGGTTGATGACTTCCTCATTGGGAAAAGAACACTCATCACCTTTTGGTGCCACACCGAAATATCATATCATGTTATATCAGCATATATATATATATATATATATATATATATATATATATATATATTAGATACCGCAACTGTCATTCCACTCTATCCATGTAGACGGTCGAGCATCTACATGCAAACAGGTAGACACAGTTCGAATTGGCCCAGGGAGGTAACGGCTTTTTCGCCGAAGGTCTCAATATCCGTGTGGGCGATAGGACTACAGGTGATCATTCACAGAAAGTTAGCTGTCCCTTCAGCACGTGACAGATAAGATGTTTTACAGAAAATGGTCGGGAAAAAGGGGGCAATGTTTTGTTATTCGCTCCACGTCGCCCTGGTTTCAGTGGTTCAATAAGTATTTAACGAGACCTGGTAAGGCTGACTCAATGCATTTTGAATGGAATTTACGAGAAGAGAATATTTATCAAAGTATTCGGGAAAATATTTCATGAGAACAGGATCCCTAGAGAGAAAATATAGCAACCCGGAGATGAAAGGAAAGGACCGAAAAAATGAACTTGGAGATACGTCTCAAAGTATGTGGGGGAAGGGAAAGACCCATTTCACATTTTGTTGCTGTATTTGAAGGTGGGTGGTGTTCATGACTGGTATTATATAAGAGGATGTGACGTGTAAGCTACCGTATCTCTTTTTTTTCTGTGCTCAAGGCGATTTTCGAAACTTCGGGGAGAGGGTGAATGATATTACAATTTTCTAACTACGTTTGAGGAAGTAGGACGTATAGAAATTATATTACAATTACGGCTTCGGTGCGAGTTTTCTCAGCCCACCGGAAGCAGACACACCGAAATTCTTCTAAGATTTGAAGAGACCTGGAGATTGGAGTTCCCAAACGCCAATTGTGCTCAGCCCTTAGTTAAAATGAGCTTGGCGGTCGTGACATCTGAAGCTGGAAGACGAAGCACAAGACTCGTATGAAAAGATGACTGGACAAAGGTGTTGTAAACAAACTGTGATCGGACTAACTACCAATGAGGCCGGGTGATCACAGGTCCGTATTTTGAACCGTGTAACCCACAGCTCCGTACTCACCCAGCCAGGAATTCTCGCAGTTTTTCTCCTACTTTTGTGTCCACTTTCAGCAGGACTTGCCATTGCTCACAGCTATCTCACAGTCTTACCAGCCCTATTGCTCGTTGCCGAATGACTGTGTTTATTCACACACACATTGCTCTTCCCTACATTAGGATCTTTTTTGTCATTTCTGTCATGTTCACTTTGTTCAGTTGCTGGCATACGAACCTTACTCATAACAACCCTGACTTTCGTGTCTTTTTGATTGCGATCCTCCACTCGGATGTAATGCTCCCTAGTGAATGGAGTTTGCGATTTGGAACACGGCTAGTTCGTGTTCCAGACACAGTTCTCACAAGTCAAACGTTCTCGATTGACGTGGTTTTGCAAATCAAATGCGTAGCTTCAGTGCTACCGACAATCAAGTCTGGAGTGGAGTTAGAAGCAATCGGGTCAGACATGATGTGTGCCAATTTCGTCAAAATCTTGTTTTGGCTGATTGCTCCAAATTTGTTGCCTAGGTTTTGAAGCTCAAATTCGCTTTGGGATAACTCATTAGTATGTTTGAGTCAATTAACGATTACCATGGTTACAAAGTGATCTAACAAATGGAGCCAGTGACTTATTCATCTGTAATATGAAAGGTCCTGCTTTTTATGGTGATGAGGAAGCTGAAAATTCACCCCCAGGGGTGCATAAACATCTTGTCTTGTCTTGTCGTGTCTTGTTTTACGTGGGGGTTACTAGCGTCCGATCTGCAAAACACAAGGAAACCTCCATTGCCCGGAGCCCAGTAAGTGTATAGCAGGGCCCTACACCTACATTAAACTACAAAACTGCTGACTACACATCGACCACTCTAGTTTAATAGAATCTGTCAGGACGATTTTCTCAATCAATTCACATTTGAGGGACATGTTAACTGAGGTGCAACGCACGACTGACCGGAAGCTGAACGAATCAGATGAAGTGACGTCTGAATAAACAAATCAACACGAGAATGCCGCGACCCGATTGAATGCATGTATCTGTCAAATTTCATCCGTGCTTCGACACCCACTAAGCAAAGCTTAGCTCGTCCGCGTAAGGTACTAAGAACGATTCTTTCGAGGATCTCATGGTTTTCTTCTGTTATTTCTCAACCAGTTGGTGCGCTGAACCGATAGAGTTGTTCCCTCTTAGTTTACTGAGTAAAAATAGCTGTCACAGTTATGGCAGGGTCACAATGACTCATTTTGCAGAGTCCCCGGAAAGTCATGTTGTCTAGTCATGAATGGTATGTTTCCGAATCGACAGTGAACACGCTCAGGGGTTCTGTAGACTGCAGACATGTTAGGATCGACTGAAGTGGGGCAAGTTCCGTAGAAGTTTCATGGTAAACAACACTTCCACTGTGGGTTGAAAGCCTGATCAATCCCACGAAGATCTGGCTCCTACTGATGCGACTGCAGAATACCCGAAATTCTACGGAATGCACGCGTTTCTCGGCTACACGAAAGCCCGATCGATTCAACGCAGTTCAGAAACAGCAGAACAACAGCGAAAAGGAACGTGTGTTGAACAGCAGATGACATTGAATCCACCAGAATTGGTGCTTCAAGTGACAGATTAGTAAACCGACGGAACAACTTACAATCAACAATGGAAAACGCAGGATGTTCAGGCGATGGCTCCACCGGAGAATCGGTGGCTAAAAAAACGATCATCGGATGAATTTAACTACACAAATCAGATGTCATTCAGATCAATCAAGTAGGGAACAACCAGAAGAAATAGTTGGGACACAAAAAATGTGCCATATGATGAGCGCAACTCACCCGAATCGATAACTTGTTCCCATATCCTAGGGGTAAATGAAAGAAAGAAGAAAGCTTTCCACAGGTGAACTGAAGCGAACCAATCATAATCAAGGTCGAACAGGAACATGTAAGCAATGAGAACATGGGTGAGCGAGTGTTATGACCAAGCCGTTAGGTGACGTGAAACAACCGATCACTGAATGAGTGGACATGAACGTGACTTACAGGCACGTCTAGCAGAATAGATCGATAAAAGGAAATCAATACAAAAATGAGTGATTGCTACTTGGCGAATAACTGGACAGTACAAACACTGCTTTGTGTGCGTACGCGGGCGTTTGTGTGCGTGTGTGTACATGCGTATAGTGTCAGCTGGCCGTCCGTTGGGCGAGCAAAAGACGAACAGCGGAGTCCAGCAGGAATGAGAACACACGGGGCGAAACCGGTTGAACGTGGTCATGTGCAGATCAATAGGGCAACCGCATCGGAACAACAGAAGTAACGCGATAATGAAGAACTGTCGTTACTTGTTTGAGTTTATGTGTATATCACACACACGTATGACCGTCAGGATGAGGAATCATCAGCGATTGTGCAGAAAAATTGCACAACCAAATCTGTGCTCAGCTGAGATTAAATCATCTAGATAGCTATTATTCACTGAGTGCATTATAGTGGAGGGGATAAAATCCGTGACCCGAGGACTTTCATAGGTTCATAAGCTTACAATTTATTAAAAATCCTTTGCCAAAATACAGTCACATTCAAGTTGCGCAGAGGACATAGCAACTAGTATAAACACAGCGATGGGATACGATGAAACATAAGGATTGGTACTTAAGCACCAAGATTGTTGTTCAACTTTGCCACTACTCTCTTCTTCTCTTGTCGTTGTTTAATACATCAAAATGAATAAAGTGCAAATTGTTCCCCAATACCAGAAAAACTCCAGGTGAACAATGAAGTAGTAAGGAAGCACCGATTCACATAGGTAGACACGATTAGTTTCCGGCTTTGGAATCGCCCGCGATTACGAATGTGGAACGGCAAACGCGTCACAAACTCCCCTGCTCGTAGTCGAGTGCGCTTAGACGACCGGAAGTTGTGAATTACGCGCATCCCTAGCTACTGTGTAGAGTCATCTCAGGGATAAGAAGCGTTCATAATAGCCACCTCGTATGTGGGAAATAAAGAACATGAACAAGTAAAGATGCAGCCAGAAAATTTTGATGGGTTCAGTGTTAAACCTGACTGAATTGGAAGAGTTTCATATTTGACAAATTTTCCTAAATTAAATCGAAATCTATTATCGCGGGGCTTTTGAAGTTGACCGTACTTTTATCCTGTCTTCCGTCATTGGGACTAATTAACACGTAGCCTATACCACAGAAACTTCTTGTTTTTGTTTTTCAATCTTGGTTGCGATAAAGATCATTGTTCCGTTAAGAAATGCCGAAGTATGAGTTGAATGACATTTTATGTGGATGACAAGACAAAATTCTCCCGGAAGCACACGACCGGTTTCGCGGTTGTTGCCGCTCATAAGGTATGCGTACTAACTGTGAAGTGCTCAAGTATAAGGATGATTGGGCAGAAGCGCATCGGGTGCGCAGGCCTGATGAGTAGAAACAACCGCGAAGAAGTTTAGGTGCTTCTGGGGGAATTCTGTCGTGTCAGCCACGTAAAATTCCATACTATTTATATCGAAAATCAATAACTTGGACCGTGTGTTCTCGTTTCGAAAGTTAGCCGTGTTAACCGACGAATTAACCATGGAAGAATCACCGTGTGATTCTAAAAATGGACTCTGTGTCCATGCAAGCTCCATTCAATTCAAATCAAATTAGAGCTGTAAATGCCGAAGTACTCTGGCGAATTTATGAAACTTCTCAAGTTCACAATCTCACCACGAGAATTTATCAAAAACCAGTTAGAAACCGAATAAAGCGGATTCATGCTAGCGCTTTTGGAATACTGAAGAAACACGGTGCTGATTGGGAACTGGCTCTTGGGTGTCAGAAAATATCAGATATGCACATACTCATCATTCTCACTCCAACTGTGCGCGCACTCATTGGAAATTTCAGAGATGTGAAATACCTTGTCCTCCGTCGGGAATATGATCAGCTTGGAATCATGCTACTAAAAGAATATGGGCACAATGACAAAACTGACGACGAACTTATCCGTCTCGATGGTTTTACCTGCTACCGGATTGATCGACCCTCGCCTTGTTGGAAACGCGGAGGAGGGGTTATTACTTCCCGGTCCATGCACTCAAATTCTTACATTGGAGCTTCTGTGATCTTATGATAACGTAAACCCGTGGGTAGACATCACTCCATAGTTATTGCGAATGCTTCTGTCTTAACACATGCCCTAATAGTGTTTTTGGAAATTTCTCTGAGATTTTATCTTTCAAAAGTTTGAGCTATGGTGATAGTTCCCTACGATATTTCTGTGCTGACTTTAACCATTTTCAGCTAGAATTCTTGCCTCTATTGGGTCCGAACAACGTTGTAAACTCCCAACTAAGACTGATGATCCCCTTGATTTGTCCTTCACAAACAGCTCCGATCTGGGCCGGGCCACACGAAGATCTCATCTAGGCACGTCGGACCAAGCCGTAATATAGTTATCTCCAATTATATGTAGTTCAGGTAACCACAGAATTTTCACCCGCTGTCGTGACTTGAATCGCAAAAAGCGTCAGTTTGATTCAGAAAACTTATAAAGACTTCAAGTTATGATCGAGTAGATTAACTTCGACATCTTCAACCACCAGGACCGCGCTGTGTTTTGTGAGCATCTCCTCAGTGACTTGAATTTCTGCTACAATGTGTGTTGCCCCTTGGAGACCTGTAAATTACTTTTTGTAATTTGTATTTTTGACGACATCTTCGCTTGTCTTACTCGTGAGTAGCGTGTATATGCGTCATGAACCTCGAATACTTGTGATCCAATTCTGTTTTTACTGTACTGACACAGTTCAGATTTACCCCTTTCCGACGTATGGTGCGTGAACATTTTACGTTATGTTCCCGACTCGAGTGTTCTATGATTGTACATTCCCCTTGTAAGAAAATTTTGCAGAACGTTTCACTTACGCTTCTTGACCCACTGTCTGTACCGCAACCGTGCTGCGCTACAGTTTCGCATGACCCCTTGCTGAGTGGACCGTTTATGACCGCGCTGTCCCGATTTATCGAATAACTTTCTGTACTGTTGCTCTTGGTTGCTCACCTGGCTGTAAGTCATTGCATTTATGTATTTTTATGTATTGCATTGTTTAGAACCACGAAATTACGATAAACACGGTTATACATTTGGAATTTGTTCTGCTGCCCGTAGCCATGTACAGCCCATATCGTGCGTAAAGCTAGTGAGACCACGTTTTCTGCTATATTGAAAGTTCAAGTAATCGGGATAGTTTCTACAAGACCATATACATCCTTAATGACCGATTTTTCCCTCCGTCCATCAAGAAGTTACTCTGTAGGAAGGGAAGTGCCAAGGAAAGTGGGAACTATCGCACAGTAAAAACCATTTCTTCGTCGATCAAATCGGAAATCCGCAGGCTCAATGGCGTATGCAGTAATGTGCTCCCAGTCAACAATAATTGTCGAGAACTTTGGAAGTCCATCAAACACATGAGTGGTATCTCCCCACTACTGTCAGTCCTAAAAGTTAGCGTCGCAGATCTAGACCGCGAACTCAATGAGCAATCGCGCTCTTCGTGGTTCGGTTGTACCGGCGTTGTATCTTGTCACAGCTCTACCAGCTCCATCTCCCACAACATATCTCCCTCAAGCTGTTTCCAAAGAGCTGTCAAACTTCAAGTGCAACAAGTCCCACAGACCAGATAATCGTTCCCCAGCTGCACCAGTACCTCCCACCAGTCATGACACAATCACTTATCCAATGCTTGGATTGCGAAAAGACTCCGGACTTCTGGAAATCAGCTTTCATCACACTTGCATCCAAGAAAGGAACGGCAAAATTCCGTCCAACCGCCTGTAACTCCGTCGTATCAAAGGCGTTCGAGAAAATGTTACCCCAAGAACTGTCCAGTTATTTGACATTACGGGACATGAACCAGTTCACCTAACGCCGCTCCTGCTCTACCTTGGGTGTTACTGCTTTTCTGACTCAGGATGTCTTGTCGTCGCTGGACAAGAAATCAAAATCTGTATACCTGCTTTCTAGATTACAATGACGCATTTACCAGTACTGATAGAAGAAAACTTCTCGATACCCTCTCAAATAATTAAATACAACCCCCACTCACTAGACCGTTTTCTGGTTATTTGTTCAATCAGCAACAATTTACAAGATGCGGAGGCAGAACCTGTTTCTTCTCTGCCTCAAACCAAGGCTTACTACAGTGCACAATCCACTCCCCTTTCCTGTTCTCCGCCTACACATACTCCATGCCTGTCAGTGACTGGGGCTTCATTACAAATTGTGCAAATGATGTTGCGGTTGGGGTACTCCATCCAGATGCATCAGCTACACCTGAACTCCAATCTAGTCTTTTAGATAATGACCGCTGACCCAAAGCCCATAGCCTAACCTTCAATCCGCGTTATTGCTCAGATATTGTCTTTTATCTTCTCAAAAGCTCTAAGTATGGGAAACGTTTGGAATCCTGTCCAGAAGTTCACGCACGAAGCATCTCCGTTTGTCGTTATCTATTGGTTGAATACCTCGGGAATACGACCATCCATTATCTTTGTTCGACTGAACATGTTGCCTGCGCTTTCACAAAAGTGAGAAGACTAACCTACTCCGTTTTCCGTCTGAAAGCTATGTCTGTACCCCTTTGCATCATTCAACGTTTTGTCCGTGCATGTATATTACCTCAGTGGTTGTATTATTCTCCCGTCTTCTTTCCTGGTCTACATTGCTAAAGATTTTACCATACCGAAATGGTCTCTCAAGCACTTGACCTATACAAGCTGTATACCTCGTAAAGATCTCACAGACTCCGTCATATCCCAACATTACAGAATGTGCAACAAATTCTGAATGACTCACTTCACTCGCCTCACGGGGACCCCAGCAGGTGTGCTTTCTACTCTTCCACCCGGAACAACTATAAAATGATTTGTGCGTGCCCTACTGTCTACCGGCCCTCGGTTGTCCCTTACCTGGCTCGATTCTTATGTAACCAGGCAAGCATCATTGCATTTTCGTTGTTGTAATGACTGATTTCCTTTTTGTGTAATTGCTGTGAGTATAGCTACGCACTGCTGAATATTTACCCATCGGGGTGCATGAAGCAATCACTTGACTTGACTTGAACTATGGTTGGTTTGACACAGAACGATTCCATCAGCGTACCACTATTTATGCCATCATGAGAGAAAACTTACGGTGGTCGGGGCTAAAGACCTGTAGTAACCGGAAGAGCACAAGCAGCTTAATTCGATTCATGGTGAAAAATGAACGGATGGGAAATACAAAACACAAAAATGGGAGACCTCCAGAAAAAATTATCCTTGATACTTTCGAAAACTGGTGTTGGTTTTAACTGAGGCAGAAGTTCTCATTAGCTTCTGATCGCTGAGCTTGGCTTTTAGATCACAATCGTTCCATTACCAATCGAGGTGGAACCGTCAGTGCGCAGGCGATGATCCTGTTACTCCTCTATATTTATATGGGGCTTACTCGTTGATTTGACCTTGATCTATCAGATGACCTTCTGACATCTCGGCGAAAACCGGTAAATTTAGTGCCGTGACCTTTGACCTTTTTAAAATGCCTCCTACTTTCGGGAACGTGAACTCTTGGAATCTAGGCTGATGTTTCTGCCAACATTTATACAAGTTTTCATGATTCTATAGTTTTTGATTTCTTATTTTTTTGTTTTTTGTTGCATTGTTGACTGTTTTTCATTGGTCTCATAGACTGTCGGCTCGGTGAGTCTTTCGAGAGTTATTCAGATTGACATGTTCACGCAAAGAATTAGTTTCCATCACTGTGGGATTAAGGTTCAATTTATTCGCTTTTCGTTTCTTGAGTTAGTTGAAGTTTTTGCGTATCACTAGATTCTAAAAGCGGTCCGATTCAGTGTGCTTTTGTTGATTGAATTTGGTAAAGACTGTCAGGCCTCCAAGAATTTCCTTTCATATCTTGCGGTTGCTTGATCCAGAGTATGAAGTTCATCCAGATTGTACATGTTTCCGTCTTGATCCTTGTGGAACGATATCAGGCGAAATGGATCATGTCTTTTTAACGCCAATTTACGCTTGTTCTTTCTTGTGATAACCCTTCCCCCAGGTTGACTAACGTAGCATTTGTCACAGTCCTTGCGTTTCACTTTGTATCTCACTTTCCTTCTTCTTTCGGTTTTTCCGTTGTTCCTCCGGTTTTCATATGATTCTTTTTAGGGTCTTGGTTGGTTTGGGGACATTCGCGAAGCCTTGTGGCTGGATAAGTCTTGTGGCCAGTTCAAGTACTTTTTGGATGTATGGTAATGTTATCCTTCGGGTAGATTGCTTTCTCTGGTTCAGTTCATTTCTCATTTCTTGTACGGTTCCTCGACTAAAGTCTATCGGATACACGTTCCATTGAAAGACGTTCTGAGTCCCATGGTGCTACAATGAGTTCTGGCTCTTTTGAACAGAGTTCGGATGCACGACTTCATGTGGTAGTTTAGATGAATGCTTTCGAAGCTCAGTATTTGGTCCGAGTGTATTGGATTCTGATACACAGAAGTCGGCAGTGTTTCATCATTGCTTCGTCTTACCAACATGTTCAGGAATGGTAGTTCTCTATTCATCTCCGTCATCGTTGTGAATATGGTGACGCGAGAGATGTTAATCTTTATTTGGCTGACTATCCTTCGGACTCCATCTTTCATGCACAGATATCGGTCATCCGACCAGTCCTGCCCTTGTAAGCACCAGACTCTAGTTTTGCCCTTGTTAGAGCTCCTCGGTGGTGCATATCCTCCGTCACACCCAGGGTATGAACCCGGATACATTCATCTCGAAGGCCTGCGTTTCACCACTGCACCACCGCGCTCCCGTTATTAATCGTTGAGTGTGTCTTCCCAACATCCGAGAGTTCGATAATTACGAAGGTAACATCCACGTATCTGATTCAGAGTTTTGGTTGGACTCTCGTTAAAGTAATTTTCTCTTACATTACAGCTTCTGCAGTAAATCTGCTTATCAGTGATCCCATCGGAGTGCCTTCTATTTTTTCGTAGACAGCGCCATCGAATTTGAAGCACATGTATAGACAAAGAGCCAACAGTTCACGAACTCTTTCTTGTTTTCAATGGTAGGTCTAGGTGGTGCTCCTACAGAAGTCTTTGTTTTTCGTCAGGTTCAAAACTTTTGAAATGAAGAGCGCAGTGACATCAAAACAGACCATGACTTGTTCTTCCTTCACTGTGATATGTTTTAGTTTGTCCAGGAACTGTTCGATGTTTTTATCGAGTGGTTTCACCCACATATCAATGGTTTGAGATGTCTCCCTAATTCTTTGGCCAAATTGTACTTTCGATTTCCGGAAAAGGACACCAACGATCTAAGTGGAATGTGCTCTTTAAGAACACATGGAAATCCGTAGAATTGTGCAGTGTTTGAAGCCTCCGTTTTCATCCTCCATCGTTCTTCTTTGGTAATCCGTTGCCAGTCCTGTTTATTCATCAGGATTGTGTTGATTCAGTTCTCCAATTTGACAATTGGATTTGTATTGAGTAGGCCGTAGGTGGTCATGTTGTTTAATAGTCGTTTTGCCTTCTCAGTGTAGTCCGGTTTTTCCTCGATAACCGTCATTGATCCTTTGTCGTAGGGTAGCATGATCACGTTCTTGTCTCCTTTGAATGCTCTTTGTTTTCCATTTCAGAGAGAGAGAGAGAGCGTTGAATAGTCGCGAGTGGGGCATAGTCGGTACTATTATTTGTCCCAACTTGCATTTTATCATCTCCGGCAGTCCGAATGAGCTTGTGTTCGAGTTCGGCCGGCTAATCCTCCTCGTGATGTTCCTCGGGTTGAAATTTGGGTCCCCTGTTCAGGATGTTCTGTTCTTCTGTCATTAGCGTTTGGGACGAAGGATGTTTGACCCATGAATTTTTCCCGTTTTCTTCCGTGCCCATTGCGAACCTAATCAGCTTCCTAGCCAGTGCGCGTCTTCTATTTTTACAATTACAAACTCGTCATTCAATAGGTCTTTCCGTTTGTATGATAGTCTCACTATCGGCTACTAGCTCAACGAGTTGCTTTAATTCTTCCACTATACTGCTGTACTTGGTCATACGATTACGAGCATCGATAATAAGTATACAGAGCATGCATCTACCATTCTGCTTTGACGTCTTCCAGGCGTGTAAAGTTATTTCTTTGAAACTGTGAATGAAACGGTAAATCAGTACATTGTGTGAAATCCCCACGCAGTTTCCTTTTCTCACTCACGTGACTCTAATCAGCTAGTTACCCGATCCTTCCCAACCGATTCAACCTACACGTCTTCGCTTCGTTTCACATGTTGAACCCGATTACCTTGCCTCGGTTCACCGACCGTCTTCCTATGAGTGCACTTTTACAGTAGACCAAGTTTCCATTGCGGTCAATCCAGGGGCCTACGACCTTCAAGTTGTGTGCGTCATGTGTGCTCCACCTTGTGTGCCATGTTCGCACCCGTTCGTTATTCGCTTTCTCACTCGCACCGCACGAGTGACCTTTGTACTTTCCTTCCTTGCTAGAAGTCACGCCGTGCCTACGTGAGGGTCTAGGTCAAGCGTGAGTGTGATTCTCCTGGTCCTTGTCTGATCCAATTTCATAATCATATCTGTCCCTCTGTCTCGTGTACGCTTCCCACTCTTTCCCTGATTGGTCGACCGTTCTTGCTATAAAAGATGGATTTCACACTATTCCGATGACTCGGTCCGGCATTGCTCAGCATACGTTCCCGGACAGACCCTTTCGACGATTTGAATTATATTCCCGGACCTTTGTGATTGGATTGCCCCACAAATTGAGGTTTGTTGATTGATTGTTCTCTGAAGTACACGTAGTTCACAGACTCGCCTTATTCGATTTGAGTTTTGGGTTCGTGTTCTACGAGTCACTCATTCATTGGACAGCCGTTCAGTTACAATGAATATGCCTTCCTCGAGATAGTTTCCTTCAGGTAAGCCAAATATGCAACAAATCGGTTTCGCCGCAATACATGAACACCGGGTTTGTATTCAGATATCTTTAACAAGTTCACTTGCTTACACTTCAATCAAAAACAAGTCAGCGAAAACTGTAACATTCAGGCTAGACTAGAGGTTTAATATAGGGTAAAATGTTTTCAGAAGACACGATCGACCAAAGGAATTAACTTGATTGCATCAGCATAACGGCACGACTCGATTATCAGTCGTTCTCTCTCTCTCTCTGTTTGGTAATATTTGAGTCAACCGTGGGATCGGGCAAGTTTCATAAGTAGTCGTGCAAGAAGGAATGCATCTAAATTAAGAAAGTATTTCCCGGGTGGGGGTTGCAGGAATCTGCCAGTTTTGAAAATCAACTCCGAATGATCGGCACGCAGCGTATTCACTCTGTGGCCTGTTATCCGCAAGCCAGTGGTTTGATTGAACTCTTTCACCGGCAACTCAAAGCTTTGCTCAGTGCCCAGAACAATCTGCATGGGACGAATATACTATCACAGGTGTCACTGGGGATTCGGAACACCCTGGGCAATAGTACGCCGTGAACATCTGTGTCGGTGGCTCTGGGTATCATTGCCCATTTTCCCGGTGAATTTGTCACAACCAGGGTTAACGAACCAGTTTCCAGCCTTGGGGCTCGCGCTCAACGCCTCTCTGTATACATACATCAAAAGATTGCCAATCCGTTTCGTTGTGCAGCTCAGTCATTGTTCGTATCCCATCAACTACAATCGTGTACTCACATGTTCCTGTGCACGGTGAACCACCGACTACTGATTCCGGTTCATACCGGATCTCAGAATTTTACCTGAGATCGGATAAAACGCTCTTCATCGACTTGAACGACAGCTGAGAAATCGTGAGTAACAATCGACTCAAGGAGGGTTTGTCATCCCGTAGCCACAACCCACGGCTCACCAACCTGAACACTAGCCAGCCATCAGCGAAGATGTTCTTCCGCCACCAGTAACGAGTTCTGTCGCACTTAAATCACACGTCAATCCCTCAACACTTTCCAATTGGATCCGGTAGGGATGTTCTTCTTCACGTCTGATTGTTTTCAGCCAACTTTCACGTGTATTTCGTCGCGCAATTTTCCAATTTTCTCCGTTCTCATTACAGCTTATTCAGTTTGCCTTAAATAGATTTTGTTCTGCTGTTGACGAATACGTGCTATTTTATCAACATTAACCTTTTTTGGATTTTGCTGTTCACTAGCCTTGTGCATCGTTTCATCACGTCCCTGTCAGACTTTGATGTTTTTGAACAGAGAGCGCAGGAAGAAAACATTTCATCAGTCAACTCGTGAGTAACCCCTTGGTAGCCATATACAGCTCGGTGATCCGTAGATCACCCTAGAGGTGAGTAGCAAAAAAACACTGGCCAGCTGAGATTATCAAGCTTGTTTTCGGCTCTGCTTATTAGACTCTCTTGGGCAAAAGTCTTCCTACTTGGTCATCCTTCTAGAGGGGGACTGTTATAGCGGTTCCTCGATGACACCAACATAATTATAAACTCAATTGATTGGGCCTATAGCTGGGATTACACTTTCGTTTAAATAAGTAATTCTGGTCAAATTCGCTATCCGAACGATTGTCTCTGCTCACGAGCTCTTTAGGTTCTGGTTTCGGGTATTCAATTAACTATCGCTAGCCGTCTTCATATAGGCTGCGGTTAGGAATATTAGGTTGTCTAGTCTCAGGAAGGGACCTACAGCCAGGTGCAAAGTCGTCTGTTTGTTTGAAGTTCGCTTGTCTTAGTTCGACTGGTGTCAACCTGCTTAGGCTTACCGCCCGTTTCATCCAACTGATACTGAAAAATTGGCTCCGGTCTCCGCTTGGCTCAACCGCCTAATTTCTGTCGACGGAACGGAGTTGATAACGCGCCTACCCAAACCCCACAAATCCTATCGTCTCTTTCGAACCCAATCGTGGGAAGGCCATTGTACCCGTGGGATTCAGTATTTACAATTGTATGGCTTTTACAAGTTCTTATCTTTCCATTTCCGTCAAACAAGTGCAGCCAGAAGAAGGGCAATGGTATTCCGAATTCACACAGTATATAAAATTAGCACGGAAGGAATTGGGATTGATCTACACTACTTCATTTCTCCAGTAATATCTGTTGTACTTGCAGGATAGAAAAATTCCTATAGATGTTAAGACGAAAGGGGATCCGGATAAAATTTGTACGCGTTTTCGTGCGTGGGATCAGCAGAAAGACAACTCGGTGTGCCAAGGACGCTTACTGTGTAAACAACGCGCACTATTCGGAATGTTCACCGACACGTTTAAAAACCAATGCCTTAATGGGGATAGGGGAATAACAACCAGTTACCATTAGACCACGCAATAAAACTTTGAGGTCTCTCAGAAGGCCGGAAGTAAGACTGGAGAACAAAATACCAAGATACAAGGAACACATTGACAGACATACGTGTACATGATCGGTTGTGCGGTCCGAATTCGAAAGGGCGCACATCGCAACTTTAGCAACATACACACACACATAAGGCTGAACGGACAAACTTCAGCAGAGGTTGTGGTTGTTCGTGTTTATTTCGTAGAGTTCCCGCTGGAAGAGAAGCTGAGAATCGTAACAGTCCCACTCGTTCCGCGCATTACGATGGGTTAAGCGTGAGACAAGACTGAGTGGAAAACCGTTGATTGTTTGAAAGATTTTTTCCCGGAACTTATTAAAATCACAAGAGGGGCAGATGGTCAGACACGGCATCGTATTCCCTGGAGAAATGAATCGGCTGCAGTGTAGATTAGTATGGTCCTGTGAGTTTTCAGTTTCGATGTCTTGACAGGACCACAAATCTGGTTAAATAAAGTTTCGAGGTAATTGCGAGACTTTACGAAATAAATAAAATCCAGAACATCTCCATCTGTGCCTTATACCCTGGTTTTGACAGCTGCTAGCAGATCCGAAAGCAAATTTCAAATCGGGATGCGTCGCAACCTCGTGACCTCTGAACAGTTGTAAATTACCGTATCCGAACAACGTCAATCCGTGAAAAATAGTGCAAATGAAGGTCATCAGGGGCACGTTGTCACAGTATTTTCCAATGTATGTCAGTACGACTTATCAGTACAGTTGATCCATAGATGGTATTGTTCACGAAGTTAGACTTTTGATTATTTTCGATGTCAGAATACATACTTTCCTTATCAGATCGTTTATCAGTCGCTTTTCGCGCACCATATCGTACGCGGAGTCGTGTTATTTTAATCCAGACCAGAACAACAAAAAACTCATCTGCGCACTGTTCCAGAAGTGTGGTACTTGACCGACCAGAGAAGGCGGACTGCTAGCTAACGTTTCGGAAATGTTTCAGTCATGAAAAGAGTTTGGGTTATATTGAATGTTATCAGTGACCAACTCTGTCTGACAATTCAGCTGTTATCACGGCAATGATAAGGAAAACGGAAACACAGTTCACACAACGTATTTTGTATGCGATACCGTTGTTGATGGATTCAGAGAAAAAACATCCTTTTTAGATCATCGGTGATAGCAACATCCATGATAGCAGGTTGTCATTCTCTTTTTTTTGGAGTTCATCCTTCTTTACTTATCTAGGACTGAAAGGTTATTATTGTTTTTCTTGCCACTATGGTATCAATTCGGAGAAGCCCCATGAGACCTGCGGTATGTTGTGATCCAAAACTGAGTCACGTGATGGTTACGAAACATTGTTCAGCTGTGACTAACTATTCAGAATGCAACATTATCATCAATAGATGGCAAAGGCCGAAGGGATGGGTGTCAGTGCTGGCTGCCGATTCACCGACAGAGAGATGATAAGTACCAGTCGGAAAGTGGCATTCACTATCAATTAGGTTCCATCTGTAAATGCTGTAAATTACAATTCAGATAGATAAATAAGGTAACGACACTATTCGTATCAAATACCAGATAAGTTAACAAACTTTAACCTCTGACAGATATCGGAAAATTGTGGTATCCTTAGAAAGTATATTCTACGAAAAACGACAAAAAGAGCTCCTCAGTGTGGAATCTGTCTCCCTCATGAGTAGTGTGCCTGTACAATCGATCATTTCAACCTCTGTGAATAGAATTATTCAACAGAGAAAATGTTTTTTTAGTTGATTATTCCTAACGAAATCTCTCCACACACAGGCTAATAAAGTAGCAAAGAAAAGATAACGGGTAATGACGATATTGTGGCGGTTCTTCGTTGACACAAAAGTGATAAACTCACGCTCCCAGCCTTGAGCCTGGGTTGTACCTCCTCTTAGGCAAGCAACAAATATTTGGTCTGCTATCAGAACGATAGCCTCTCTCCCGGATCTCATCTAGATTTGGAATAAGGTTTTCAACTAGACATTAATAGGTTTACATATTAACCGGAATTACCAGACAGCCTAGTCGCAGGAAGTGACTTACGGTCGAATGCGATTATGTTTAGTTTCGACCAGACGGCAGACATTTCTGTTTCGAATGCGTATCTGATATATGAGTATCTCTTACAGGTAACGTCTTATTGAAAACGACACTAGTCGGTTCAAAGCTGATCAGTTGTCCTTGTTGGGTTAGGAATTCAGGCAAGCTCTTGTCTTGGTAGTAGACTGACTGTGCGAAGATTACCTGATTTAGTCCATTTTGGTGCAGTCCGGTTTTGGCCCAGCAACTTTCCTTGTGGCTGATTCTGGAATCTTGAGTTGCTCACCCTTGTCTCCAGCTGGCTCAGCATTCCAGGTCTTGTCAACCACACGGGACAGAAAATACATCTACCAGAAGCCTCAAAACTTATCAACTCTTTATTTCATCGTGGAGTAAGCTTTGCTTCCACAGAAAGTATTCACGGAAGTTATATATATATATATATATATATATATATATATATATATATATATATATATATATATATATATATATATATATATATATATATATATATATATATATATATATATATATATATGCTTCCGGGATATTCCGCGCACAAGTTTAACTACTATCTACTATCAATATGAGCGCTTGCACACGCAGCCTCGTTGTTCGTTGGGTTAGCAGTGACTCAGACACGAATAACTAATAGAAATCGCAGTTGTGATTCATTTGTGAACTGTTCAATGAAGAGTATCCATTCACACTCAAAACGATTCACGTTAAATCCCAGTGAAGATAAAACCTCGGAGTGTACAAGTATGAAGATGAGTGGGCAGGGGAGTTACGGATACGCATGCCTGACGAGCGGCCAGAACCGCGCAACCGGTCGTGTGCTTTTGGGGAAATTTTGTCCACGTGTTTACATGCTATTAACAGTAAGTTTCAACAGAATGGAAAAGAGTAGGGGAGTGTGACGTAGCAACCAGAACGACTAGCTCGGAAATGTCTTAACCAAGGTTAAATAAAATTAGTGTACTAAACGGTGCTTACCCTCGATCCTGTATTATATAGTGACTAAACTAGGTCTTCTGAAAGGTTCAGAATAATAATCGGTGCGGTTGCTAGGCACACAGCGCATGGGCATTTGAATGCTGACTGAATTGATGCCCCTTATTGGATCCGGTGCGTAATCTATAATAATAATACTAAGGTTTAGTGCAACGAATGGAATGGGCGAGACTGAGGTTGCCGGGACAAGGGGGTGTGGAGCCACTAGATCTTTATCATCAAAATGGTAGTAGCTGTGGATTTTGGTGGAGAAACTGTTCAAAACCGGTGAGAAAAGGTGCAGCAAGGCTGAGCAAGAACAGAAATACAAAGGAGGAGGTATGCGAACTTACACTCGCACATATCCATTTGTTGGGCTTCTCCAGTTCGGTGCAAATGTATGCATGAAATCAAGACGTTGTATAGCTCCGATGAGTATGGTAGGAAAATAGGGCTGTTATCGAACTGATTGCATCAACGCACCGAAAGCCACAGACCGAAGTAGCAGCGCTAACCATTTTGGAAACAACCCCTCAACAGACAAGTACTCTTCTCGTTATAGTTGGAAGGAACATCTAGTTGTAGAGAACTATTTATAAAAAATCATACTCACTATATTTTCCAATCAAGAATTTGTATTTTATTCACAACTATTCTGACGTTTTATTTTGATTTACGATCGGGATCCTGACGGTGAGAAAGCAACTAGAACCAACTCGTGCAGTGGCAGCGGTTAACATTTGTTCACTCCGAAGCAGAAACTGACTATGAGAACACCGTGTGTGTTGAGTTTGGCCTACAATCGACAGAACAACGGAGTGCACATGCACTAGAATTGATCGGCTAGCGGATACCGACTGTTAACACACAAACACGGGCCCAAATCACTTCGAATTCGCTAGCACCACGGCCGATTTGTTCCAACCAATCAGAATTCGGCGCTGGGCCTTTCGTGTTGGTTGATTCGTTTCCCGCTAGACGGCTCTACTTCGCAGTATTCTATAACACGTACTACTTACACTTACAATAGATGAGACGTTTGCTTCTTCCTCTACCGATAAACCGTTCGTTCACTTCGCGTTCGCTGGTACATGGAACAAAACACTTGGTATCAAAACCGGTTTACTAGAAAGCTACGCAAAAGCATGATTTGTAATGCGTAGTGTTGCCGTGCTATTAGATATATGTCATTCGTGAACTTGAAATGTACTGTCTGCTTCAAACTACCACGTGCACACAGAGATACACGAACACACTTGCTTGTGTAGCTGGTGGTCGAATCCGTCGTCACACGAGCACATACGCACGGTGCTGATCAGGAACCATTAGTACAATTAGTTCAGTTAGTTAAAGTGCAGCTTCTGAACTGTTTAGTAACGTAGCAGTGTAATAAATAGATAAATAATGACGACAACAAGAGCCGAGATTACGTGGTAATTGGGAAATCCCCTGCATTGTTCTGGCATCTAAAAGTTCACACGGCGAGCCGAAATCCATATTGCGATCATCGGCCTACCGGGCAACGAATCGACGAGCTGAGTTAGAGCGGTACGGCTCTCGGACGCGAACAACGCAAGTGAATACTCAATAACTCAGAACCTCTAATCCGAAGACACCTAGTAGTTGCCTTGGTTTTATTTACTTGACCAGCCTCAGGTTTGCCATCATCTACGTAATTCCCTCTTCTCATAAGTCCAATACATTATTCGAAAGAATGGAAGTGTTTTTCCAATCTCGTTTAGCCGTGTGCTGTTCGTTTCACTGGACAGTGGTTGGCGAGGCTAATTTAGTGATTGATACCAAAACACCATCATATCGTGGCTATCACATCAGCCTAGTGTTCGCGCACCATACGGACTTGTAGGGATGTGTTGGACAAGAGCAGCAGGTAGAGAGAGAGAGAGAGAGAGAGAGAGATTCATCATTAAAACAAGCCCAAACGGAATGGTTCTTTGAGCAACATCAAGGATCAGCTCAGCATCGGCACCGCTTTTTCTACGAACTTCAGCCCCGGGGATCCAGAAAGGTTGCCACGAAGGACGGTCAAATTCCACAACATAGTCTAGCAGCTTATTTTACTTCAGATGCCATAATGTATCTGGATTCGGACCTGTACCACACGTCTGCCAACGAGTGACTGACTCACGTGACCAGTGTAGATAAAAACTGTTATTGTTGTGTCCCCGATTGCGATTCGTTGTCACATACAAACCCCAATAAGAGATGCTTCTAGAATAACGGAGAGGAACATATATTCAAAAAGTTAGAATACTACCAAAACCCGACGTTATTCAATCATGAACCACTCACTCTGGTTGGAGGTGTTTTTGAACTGGAATAGTGCTCGGATTTGGTGAACTGAAAACATCTGCACACGGTGAGGTGCATTCAAGTCTCGTCTCAAAAATCCACCCACTCAGCCGTAGTCAGAACCTAGCAGTCAGATCATCTTCATACAACCAGATCATTTTGTGATTTGCAGACGGTATCAAGCTTTGCGTCACATATGAACAGGTACCAGATAATCAGAGTTGACAGAAGTCATACTGTTCTCCCATTGGCAGTTCTTGGTGCGCTTAGTTCTGAGTAAGAGCTGGTTCCATACATGCGATATCATCAATTGGCCTGAAATTGACACCGAGTCATCAATGGATGTGTTTCATGAAGTACATCGAGATGGGATGCCTTTTGGTTTCCGAGTCACGCCAACATGTGAATAACCCTGGAGGTGACAGTTCGAAACGGTTTGTCTGCAAGCTCATTGTAGATGGCACTTTAGGGTAGTTATAGTGACATACTGATAGTATCTTAATAATGTGATCGATGGTCTATCTGCAGATCCTGTAATGAATCTTTTCTGATCAGAATACGTAAACTGATACAACGTACTGAAATTCATTCAACCCAGCACTACGTAAACGAAGGCTGCAGATATATATATATATATATATATATATATATATATATATATATATATATATATATATATATATATATATATATATATATATATATATATATATATATATATAGAAAATAGATGCTAAAGTGAGTGCTTTGATAAAAACCAGCCAACCAATCTCGGGTGGTTTGCGTCGCACTGGGTCACGTTGCTTCTGGTTGTCTGCGACATCTTACTGTCCTTTGGCGCAACATAAAACCTTATAATATAACGTGAACTGCCTATTATTTTATTATTAATTATGCTGTTTTTTTCCTTTTTAATTTATAGTGACGGCGAAACATTTCAGGAAAGAGATCGCCCTAGAGACTGCCATTTTGGGGCTGGTATACGGTGGAGTTGACTGGGTTCGAACCCAAGAGGAAAGGGTGTAAATTCCATCGTGAAGATCTTTTGACCACAACAAACCCTCACAGTCTGATTTTTGTTTTAGGCAGATGACCTCGAATGAAGAAGTAGAAAGAGTATGAAGTATCGGGAAACTTTTACTCCTAATAAAAACCAAGTTCTCAGGAAATACTCGCGCATGCCACTTTATCTTGCCCACTGATGGTTACTGGCATCATCTCCGAAGATTGGACAAAGTTTCACCCATTTTCGTGAACCACCCAAGTATGACCAACTATCATTGGGACTTGAGAACTATGTTATTGTTAAAACGTGGAGTTTGAACGGCTAGTCGTGATTAGTTTACTTTGGACCGATTGAATGCATGTTTCTACAATTCCCGGGGAGTTGGCTCGTGTTTTCCCATCAGTTTTCCTGATTTACTATTGGTCCCATTTTAGTGCTACCTAATTGAAGGCACATGCTCTGTAGTACGGAGATTTCTTTTTCTCTTTAGAGGGTGAGAGGAGGGGGGGTGGTGATGGGGTATCGGCAACCGTTGATTACAATTTAAAAAAATCAAAAATAACTGTGACAAAGTTGAAAGGTTGAATCTCCCTTGTTAGCGATCTTCAATTTTCTAGGTCACCTGATGGATCAATATCTATTTAACGGTCAGGCTGCAGACTGACACGTTGATGTTCCATGACTGTACATGTTGGAAATCCCCTGAGACACTTGCTGAGCCTCGGGCTGATGAGATTTTGCGTATTTTTGTCAGTTCGAGTCGAACACATGCATCCCCCCGGCGGAGGATCACTGGTCCTTGCATAATACACCTAAAGCTTACATAAAGGAGAAAAATTTGCTGATGATATAATTTCAATTTATGACAAGACCCAATGGATGTGAACGAGCGGCTCATTGGTCAGGAATATGTGGAAACTTTAAACCTGGCTAAAAATACCACGTATAAAGTGGACTGAGAAGTGTATCATTTGGTCGTTTGGATGTTTTCCAACCGGGGTCGGAGGTCAACGGGGCAAGTGTGTCACGCTTGTTGTTGTGAAGAAAAGTCCATTCCACTGAGCCAACCCAAACCACGCCCAACTGTATGGTTATTTCAATGCAGTTCAATCCACTTCTTCATTTGAATAGTTGCTAAAGTTAGTGGAACCACTTTCGAAACCGTTTTTCTTAACAAATATCATATATTTGTACCCCGGATATTGTTGTACGTTGATCAACAACTCTCCTGCACACTCCTGCTCGCTGTTCATCACTCAGAATCCTGGAGTGATTGTTGATGATTCCATATGATATCGCGAGTAGTTGTTCAAAGTTACATTTTGTGGCCCTTCCAATTAGAGGATGATGATGGTGATGATGATTCTCGCCGAAAGTTTCGTGATTCGACTTGTTCGTCTCCGGGACAGTGTACTCATGGTAAAGATTGATACATCAGCAAACTTTTGTGACTATTCAAGATTAACAGAGGATTACGATTAGGTTGACGCTTTCCCGCCGTCGAAATATGCTCTCCAGAAGATACGTCAAAGTCCGCCTTGAGTGCAGCACTTATTTCGAGGTCAACTTTACATATTTACATATACTTCACTTTCGACCCCGGGAAAGCCACATTGCATTTCTTAACGCCTCTAATTCAGTCCCGGCCCTTGACGCGGTCCCCTTTGTCAAATTGACTGAACCGGTATTCGCCTCGTTTCCACTCTTTTGGTAGTCTTCTACTTTACTTGGTTACACCTACAATGTAGCTCATCTACGGAACTTTGTTTTCGAACCAGTTCAATCGAAGTTATTATCTATGAACCTTGAACTTACTGCTTTCAATCTTCTTGTCTTCGTGTTATCACTTATTACCGATCCTGTCGTTTCCCAGCAAGTTGAACTTATGTCATTAAGTACACTCTTATGTCCAAACTTTATTCTGGCGTGATTTACTTTTCACGATCCTCTGTGTTCCCTGTTTGTTATGTCATTGGTATTTCGGCTTCTCACGTTACTGGCACGTCGCGATTTGGACATTTCGTGTCAAACTGTGGTTTGTATTTTGTTAGGGTGGGGGGGGGGGTTGTATACAGTTTATTGCATATACTTATCTATGCTTAGCTGACTCGTCTATTTATTACTGAGTTTACGTTTCATGATGAACGAGTCGCGGTTCTTTTTCTACTATACACTTAGACACTGGAACCCCATCCGATATGCTGATCCCTCCAATTGCAGATTTAAGTACAAGTACAATATGAAATACCGAGATAATGAGATCAAAAACGAGAGTAATTTGAATCAGATACTCAGGGTGCTGGTTTTCATTTTTTGGACCAACGACTGACAACTGCAATCAAAGTATATGAGCATACCGCATCGGGTAACCGGGTATGGGAATAAGGCAGATTGATGGTAAAATTTCTAACTCACGTAGCCAGTGTTATCGTCGGGTTTACTGAGCCAAGAAGGCTGGAATTGGAAACAGTTGCTTGAAAGCACTTTTATTCACAACTCATTCAATTGCTTTTGGTACCAGTAAATGTGTGCCATCATTCGTTGGTAATGTGATGACCAATCGTAGTGTGTTCCCGTAGCATCAGGATAACAATTCAACTAACTGATTCTGGATACGTCTGATTTGTTGGTCATTATTTGTTCTTGATCAACGGACAAAAATCACCTGGGAGTCTTGCTGTAATTCATATGAAATAGTCCACTTGAATAATTTCGTTACAGAAAACTAAAAAACTGCTCATGCTGCACTCTCATGTCTAACTTTTCTCCTTTCCACATAAATTTCTTGCGTGCAAATCCTATTGTACCAATGTTCACGCGTGGATAAGAAGAGCATTCGGTGACGGGACTATATGATATATGAAACGTAAATGGAACAGTCCAGCAAGGTTTGCTCTCAAATAGATTGCATTATATATATATATATATATATATATATATATATATATATAATTGTAATAAGCAGGCCGGTAACAGCTATATTTATGTTCGATTATTGTAAATTTGAGGTCCTGTTGATGCTCTGACTGAGCCTTTGTGCTCATTGAGTTTTCTACGTTTTTGTCTTTTACAGATCGAACACCAGCAATCCCTTCCCTACGGAAGGCAATAATCCTTGCACAGTACAAAATGTATATCGCAATCAGTGCACAACTTCGTTACCACTCCCTCTTTGTTCGACAATATGTGATTCTTCTACAACATTGGAGGATTCTTTCCATCAGTAGAAGTGCGAGAGGAGATAGTTCTCTGTTCCAGATGAGGGTACCAGAAAGACAGGTCGATGTGTGCAACGGGTACTGATTGTCCAAAAGTTTTCTGTAGGTGAATTGCATACGAGATTCAGTATTGGCAATAATAAGATAGGGGTTCACTGTTCTGCAGCTGTCTGTTTATAGATCGTGCTATCGAATGCTGGAGTGTCGTATCGGAAGATCAGGGAATAGTACCGAAGAACAATGGAGCAGAATAGGGAGATTGTACCGATAGGGGTACGTACACGAGATCGATTGTACGGTCTGGTATTGTCTAAGCCCACGAATGTGAAAGAACAAAGACGTTTCTGAGTGTGCAAAAATGGTTGGATGTTACTGTTCCTTGTAAATCCCAAGCATTTGATGCAGTCGACTCCAGAGTAGGGTCAGTGGGCGATACGAAGTCGGGTGAACCGGCGTGACAGATACACATCGCATTGCGTTCCTTCAGGGGACATTTTCAGTGACTCTATGACAGGACAAACTTTCTGATACTCAGAAATCCAGTGACTATTACGGAAACTTTATCTGGAAACGTAGGACAACGAGAGAACAAAAAATAATGGCTAAGTCAGTTGCAGATTTCAAGGTCAATCTACTTGATCTTCATTCCTTTGTTTGTTTGTTTTTCTCATTCCAGAGGCTGTAATTTGAACTGGGTAGCCGATATATCGAATGAAGTCGACAAACCTTTTGAATTTGTCTCGTATGCTGCTAGTGTGCTTTGGTTTTCGGTTTCACCAAACATCGTCTCGAGTTTGTAAATCAAGATTGTATGTGCGAGTGACCCATCGTTACCACAAGCGGTGTCCGTTAACTGCTACGGAAGCTCACCAGCAGGGCCGACGGAATTCTAGATAGTTCCGTGCATTCACTGAAGTCGCCCGAGTCGCGGTGTTATGATCACGAGAGTCGTAAAAAGGGCTCGTTCATCCTTAGAAGCATAGAGTTATGTAAATGAAATATCTGTGAATTTTCATACGTTAAAATAATAAAGTGATCTTTGAGTGATCCTTACACTCATCGAATTACTGACTTCATTTTGACCACGTCGATAAACCTAATGGTCAGATGAATATATATATATATATATATATATATATATATATATATATATATATATATATATATATATATATATATATATATATAGTAAGTCGTAGTAGGTAGTAAGTGGTAAGTAATCGTGTGGACAAAATTCACCCATTTGCATACTGCCTAATATCAATGTGACCGCTTGCACATGCAGCCTCGTTGTTCGTTGGGTTAGCAGTGACCCAGACACGAATAACTATGATAAATGGCAGTTGTGATTCATTTGTGAACTGTTCAATGAAGAGTATCCATTCACACTCCAGATGATTCAAATTAGATCATTATATATATATATATATATATATATATATATATATATATATATATATATATATATATATATATATATATATATATATATGTATATCGGCAAATCGATGGTCGAATAACCCCGGCTTGTTTGTATTGCACTCAAACTGACCGAGGCATCTCGAAGTTCGTGGCGGTAAACCATTATCGTGTGGTGTTGTCTGAACTACTGCACATCGAATCACTACATATGGTTTTGGGAAATAGAACTCAGTTGAGGATAATTGTGATATGGGCTAAACCAATTGCGCATCGATTTGACTACTTCCATTAAACTCCGACCGGAACCAGACAGAGGTTTGATACTATTAATAATAATAATAATATTATTAATTATAGCCTTCCTTTTTGCTTATTAGTTATGAAACAGTGTACATTTTCCCTGGAAAAATGTCATGGTCCATGAGAAGCTGTTAAAAAGAAGAGGTAATCCAATCCTGTATGGTTCGATCCAGGGGCCTAGATTTCTAAAGTTCACTGTTAGGACCTTCGGATCCATGCCGATCTGGGAGGATTCGTTCTCGCTATTCGTGTCTGGTCCTGTCACTTCCTAGTGCGCGTGGCTTGGGTACGAACTTTTCCCGTACAAACGATTTATCGGGTAGATCTAATTCTCACACCCAAAGCACCCATTCTTTGTTCGCGTAGTTCCGGCACGAGTCATACCGTTACACACGGTTGATCGGATAGATTAAATTCTTCCAAATGGGCATATATTGATGTCAGTTACATTCTAGGCAAACTTCATGCACCATTCAATGTGCACATCGTTAGTTTGCAGATGGAATCCCCAAAGGGACTACGGAACCATGATCAGTTATCAACAGACAATTCCATATAATTCTGAGATATTGTTGAGGAAGCCCAAGGAATTACGGGAGGAAATAGTGGTAAAAAATAGTATGACAGGGAAATTTTGTGAAACCTGAAATTGTTTGATCTTGTAACTTGTTTGTGACGAACGACTCATTTGCTCTGCGTGGAACAAGCTGTGCAAAGTTGTACTCTTTCGGTTATTTGTAACTACGTGTATTGTTCGGAATAAATGAACTGACAAGACTTCTAATCGCTTCAACCCGGAAATACGTATGTTGAAATAACCAGAAAGGTAAAGGTGCAGAACCTGAGTCGATCTGATTGCAGAAAGCATTTTTTGAATAGGTTAAGCAAGAAGCACCTATGGACAGATCATCAGCGGGCTTTAGTACTGTCTTCACACAGTAATTCTCATTGTTTGAGGCATCTCACTATGAGAAAAGAAAACGTGGCGAACAAGCTCGTTTTCAGTTTTTCGTACTCTTGCCATTACGTAACAACATAAATATGACTCACGAAATAAGAAAGGGGGATGATGATCCAAATCTGTCTCTGCACGTGTGTGCGTATGCATGTGAAATTGATCACAGTGTGGAATGTTTTTAGTGGTTGCAAAATTGTTCGAGACAAAGACGGGGACCGACAAAGTTTAATTGCTTGCACAAATTGTTTCTAAGCACACAGGGGAGGATTGTAGAGACGAACACTCACAGCTTCGGCTCGGGCTGAGATGTGACACTTGACAAGTCTTGATTGCTTTCCCCAGACTTTGTAAATGGTGCGAAAAGCGTTTATCACCTCCACTGAGAGGTTTGACTCAACAAGGTGTGAACACACAGCACTCGTAATTGTCTTAACAGCTCCCGTGTTCAGCCAGGTCGGATGGTGTTCACGAACGGGTTCGGAGTGAGGAAATCGGTTTGGGTATCTCGTTGGATGAACTGAAACAGTTACTATCTGTATGCACACATAGTATCCATTTTCAGTTCAGTGATGAAATCTATCGTGAGAAGGACGGATTTTCAATGGAATCACTTTTGGGACCCCTACATGCTGATATCTTCATGGTAAAAGTTGAAAACAGTCAAGTGGAATCAATAATCCGAGATTTTATCGTGTATAAGCGATACGCAGACGAAATCGTATGTATGCTAGACACCAGTCTGGACACAAAACCTGCTTCTTAACAATTTCAAAGCTGCCCATCCAAATGTTCAATTTTACTTTTGAAGTAGAAAGGGACAATAGTCTATCGTATTTAGACGTACGTATAAGCCGTCGATGCGGTTTTTCCATTCAGTTATCAGTGCATAGGAAAGCTACATGGAACTGACTCTACGTCCATTTTCACAGTTTTATATGCCCCCAAATGAAGAGGAATCTTATACGTTGCTTAGCTGATAGAGCAAGAAAACTTTACTCCGGAGGCACAATGAAAAAAATGAACTCCTTTTTATGAGGAGTGCTTTCTTAAATAACGACTATCGTGAAAACGGTCTATCGACAGGATGACGAAAGGAAATGAACGGAAGTCAAAGGAGATAGGGGCTGTTAAGATTTTAAATGTATATTTGCTATTCAAAGGAGACACGGAAGCCAAAATTAGCCAACGAAGATTACCAGGAGTAATCAACAGGACATTCTACACTACACAGTTACAAATCCTGTTCGTTTTCAAACCGATAGTGTGTTTTCTATTAAAGAACATAGTGTTGAATTCTGCAACCTCGGTTTGTGTGTGTTCTTTCACTTGTTCCTGTGAAACTAGGTATATTTGTCGCACTACTGGGCACTTATCCGAACCCGTTCGTGAACACCACCCGGCCTGGCTGAACACGGGAGCTGTTAAGACAATTACGAGTGCTGTGTGTTCACACCTTGTTGAGTCAAACTACTCGGTGGATGTAATAAACGTTTTTCGACTCATTTACAAAGTCCGGGGAAAGCAATCAAGACTTGTCAAGTGTCGCATCTTAGCCCGAGCCGAAGCTGTGAGTATTCGTCTCTACAATCCTCCCCTGTGTGCTTAGAAATAATTTGTGCAAGCACTTAAACCTCCATGGCCCACTTCTTGTTCCCGAACACATGAGCAACCCCTTGAGCATTCCACACTGTGATCAATTTCACATACACACACCCATACTACATAAAGTCGTGAAACTAAATCGTACGGTATCCCACGAACAGCCTACTAAATCACCACACAATTCTTACTTTATGCACAGAAACTACTCTCGTTAGACAGTTTGTGTTCGTGGTGGTAAATTCGTTAGTAAATTCGGTCTTCTTAATTTTGAGTATCGCTTGTTTCGAGTTTGATTGTGTTCAGTGCACGCAATTGGCAAGGTTGTCCCACTTGTCGCCGAAAGTAAAAATCGATAATCTTCTGAAGTGCTGAACGTTGGTTTTTGATCTTCCACCTCATCTTGGGATAGGCGGTTGTCCGTATACCCGACGAAATTCACAAATCTTCTGTACTCATCTACCTGATCTTGGTCTATCACGGTGGCTATGACCAAATGTTGTTGAAAATCCTGAGAATGCGACCAGCGAGTCGTAGGTTGTGCAAACCCATTCACTCGGATATTTGAGGTTTCTTTTTCTGACCAGCAGGATTTCGTTTCAACCTCTTTTAATTTATCTCATTTTATTCACAATGTGATCTTACTTGAAATCCAGTTCAATGAGTCTTATGATTCGTCGGGCCAGAAAACGTCAAGCTGTTTAGATCTATCGATTGGTGGCGATAATTCACTGAACCTCAGCGGTAGAATCCTAATGTTTAAAATGTCTTCTCGAAACGAACCGAGTTGTCCTTTCCGGTGAAGTTGTCATCAACCGCCTGCTTCCTGTAGATCACTGAAATAACAATATTCCCCAGAGTGTGCTTGCATCGTACTTGCTCTCACGCTCGAAGCAGATCCTTGGTCAACAGTACCGCAAAAGGAGTCCTTTCTGGTAGGATAAAACATCTATTCGATCATTCAGCAGTAATAAAAACAGACTATGAGGATTAATAATTTCATCTTTTAGTGATAATTTGTTTCTCACAGTTTACTAGTTCTGAACTTCCAAGCTTCGGGTAAACCTTTCATGATTGTCAAGATTGTATCGTATTCCATTATACAGTATTCTATTGTATACACCAGCTTGGGTGTAACTGTACAATGTCTATCAACCCAAAAAAATGCAACCAAATAGAGTTACAGAGGCGAACAGGATTTCATTTCAGACAGAGAGACATTCTTGTCTGTTAGGACACATTCTCGTAACGGAACAACGGAATTCCTGTTCAAAGACAGTCAGCAAGGAAGCAGTTTATACCTAGACCGGGTCGATGAGTGGGACTGGCAAGGAGAAAGATCAAAATGTAGTGATGTGAAGTATCAGAGAGGAGTTCCGGTGCAAACGCAATGGATGCTGTTATGTGGTTGGTGCATAGCTACAAGACCAGGTCATTTGAGGTGATACTAGAACTAAGACTAATGATGCGTAAACCTTTACGAAGTCTGATGAAATCGTTTTTTAGGGAACCTAAGAAATTGATAGAGGAACAGCAAAGAATGATACGTAATATTCACTGCTTTACGAAAGTGGAAATAACAGACTGTGGGGCTCTAAATAGCCGTAGTTTTCTAATTTCACAAGGCCAGCCAAGCAGTTTTGCTAATCTGATTTCAATAAGTCAGAGACCAATACAAGTTATGCTGCCGCTTGAAACCAAGTTATTTCACGCAGTTTGTACAGCAGTTGTTGAAATTCGATAAACGAACTTTTTCTTCTGATCTGTTTCCTCTCTTCTGCGCACTGATGCTGTCACATCGACTGGTGTTGAAACGTATGCTACCTAAAAGCCAAGTTGAGCTATCTCCAACAAATGCAAACTTTTCGTAGCAAATCACAACACAAGACTAAAACATAAAATTCTATAAAGCTGGATGTCGGCGGGACCTTTGAATTCGGGCAGTGCTATTTTGTGCTATCCTTACTGCTTTGGCGTATTTATATCATTGCATATTTCAGTTATCTTTTCCACATCAACTCTGTGTGTCCACCACGCTCAAGTACAACGCGCATATCTCGATTCCTATGCGAGATACCATTGAACCTAAGAGGAACTTGGAATGGTTGCATTTTTCTCATTCCTTGAGGAGTACAACGAAAAAGGAGTTAGACGAAATGCGGCTGGGAAATTTCGTAAACATCCATCTGGATGGAAGATTGCTTTCTCGAGGATGAAAACCAAATCAGCATGTGTCCCGTCGATTTTGTTGTCTAATATACGATAAACAGTGTTGAAAGTATCTTATATCAGCTACTTGCTGAATTCTTTGGAGAATGCGAGCTACGGTGTTGTTATATTTCAAGAATGGTGATGAGTTGTTGAAACTTGATGGACCCGCCAACCACAGGCTGGACAGACACTTAGGCAAGAACTCATTAGGTGGAGGTGTTATTACTCCCGTATGTCGTGTTCGGTCTCGTTCATCTTCATGCGTATTTACATCAAACACACGAACAGTTTGCTGTCAAATCCTTGAATGTAAGACGCGCTTTATCTCCCCTGGGCTCTCTTCTGTTGTTATATTCGTATCTGTGCATAACCACAGACTGCAGTATCACGGGACTGATTAACTTCCTGGGTTCATTCTTTTTGACAATAATCCACGGGATTACCAGTTAACTTCTTTTTGTGGCTGGTAAGTTAAACAATTTTGATTTGACATTCCACAATTTAATGTCCTTCCATTTCATTGTTAACGTCCTCACCACAGATTGTGTTTGTTTGGACTGCATCTTCTCGAATGAGCCACGTTTCTTTCATGGCGTGAGGCTTGCTCCCGTAGGAAATCTCAACAGCTGCTTCCTCAAAATTCTTCCAAAAAGTTTTATTCAAAGCAGTTACCAAAGCCTAATAAAGAACCCAGTCAGGAAGATGCATTTACGGTAGCATGAAACAAACAATATTAACTTACTCGAAGGCATAGTGGTCTCCTTCAACTTGGATTTCTATTAGGACCCTCATATGTTTGTACACGGTGGGAATACTACAATCTATTTAAACTTCTGTCCACGAACATGGGTTGCGATACTTACAGATAGTTTTGATTTGGAGAAGCTCAAGAAACTGCGGAAGATGAAAGGAAGAGCACATCGTTCACACAGTGAGTCTACAGTAAAGCTGTTAAGTCTGAACATCAAAGAGGAAATTGTTTATCTTGACGGACTACTCGTGGGCACGATACTCATAGAGAACTCTTCCCACCATTTGTGAAATGAGCTGAAAGTGTCATGTGGTCGCTCGCATCAGGCAAGTTACGCAAAGCAATCACGTCCATCTTGCTTTAGACTTTCGAGCAGATAATAATTGGCAATGCTATGTCCGCCAATAATATTTCGGACGCAAACCAGTTTGCTTATAGAGAAAAGCGTTCCACTTCGGATGTCGTCAGCTGCCATATCCATCCAATGCTATCTTGGATCAGTCAGTTCGTAATGCACCGACTGGTGATGATGGCTCTAGCATCTGATATAAATTGTCTGTTTTCTTTTATTAAAATAACCTAGTTCGAAGCCAGAAGAGTCATTTCACCAGAGCTAGTGGGTCGAACATACCCCTTTGCATCACTCATATGAGGAAAATAAAAGACCATGGCACTGGAATACGTAATTCGGGTTAACTTCCAGGTGACTGAATGCGCCGAATTCCATTCGTTAGCTAGTTGTCCGAATACGATATTTCGGGAATTCACTTTGTTCCGGCAGGCAGACTGAAAAAGACAACTTCGGAGATCATCTGGAGACTCAACTGCAGGGGCGACTGACTGCGTGAATCATGTGGAGTTATAGAAGTGGCTTTTGCCGAGGCAAGACCTAAAAATCGCTAAAGCTCGGCTCATGGGGCGAACTGTCTTACGCCAAGCGGTTCATTAAGAAGGCCAGTTTTGAAGACAGCAACTAAAGACATACCGGAGCAAAATATGACACTGCTGAATCATTATTTCTTATGGAGAGAATTTTCTCCCATGCGTAGTACCGTGTGCCACTCTTGTGGGAAGACGGGTCATACCCTTAGGGTTTGTCACTTACCCCGAAGTAACGTTTGAAACGTGCTTAAAGATAGTTCGGAAGAAGATGCCAATCCTGTGTACAGAATAAAACGTATGAGTTCAATAAAACCAACGAATCAATAATGAGGTAATGGAATAACCAGACGGGTTTTACTCGAACACACTTTTAGATAACTAGCAATACACAATGACCGCACAATGGTGATGTTACGTCAGAATTTCGATTACGTTCCACTTGCATTTGATCAACCAGAATCCGCCAATTATATCCCGTACATTTGAATGCACTACTTCCAATGTCGTGGGGTATCTAACTGTTTGAGCTATACAACATGCCTATCAGGTGCCTATATCTCTTGGTGCACGTGGTGAAGATCCATCTACATATCATATAGCTGTATAGGATTTTTGTCAGATATATTTTGTTTATATAGCCGATGTTAGCATACCAGTTGATTTTGTCCACTTCTTTTGTGCTGTACCGTGTACAGTCACATGACAAATGTAATCAGTGATTAGTTCCAGATAATCGTGACCTCCTGCAGCCAAGTCGAACTCTGAGAATGCGTGGAACAGTTAATTAATCCGTACGCGTCCACGTCTGTTTTCCGGAGCATACACCGGCTTTCAACTCGCTCAGCAGAGGACTTCTACAATATCTTCTTTATCGGCAACGGATATCCCAAATGCTTTCCAACTGGTTAGGAGACTATTCCACAAACTAATTTCTCTTCACACATCTCAATGATCGTGGGTCCTCCATAGTCCCCATTTCCACTGAAATATTGCAAAGTACCATCTCATCACCGTTATTGTTCGCTTACTACATGTATGACCTGCCCTCTAATTCGTCACCATTCGCTTTCAAAAATGCCGACGATGTTGTGGTCTATACTGAATCCCGGAACAGTGATAACATCTATCCACTACAATAGACTACTTCTGTGATGACAGAACGGTCCATCGCCATCAAATTACCACTTGATCCAAATAAGTGTACAGTGGCATTCTTTTCACTTTATCGTAAGTCCTGATCGTGATGAAATTATCCAACCCTCATGATTGGAGGTGCAAACGTGAAAATAGTTCAGTACTATTAATATCTTAGTATACTTATCTCATCACATCTTAAGTGGACCTATCATGTACAGGGTAGCTTTTTCAATGTAAGAAGGCTGACATTTTACATATCTCATCTGAAGTCTCCACGTCTACCTACCCATATCATCGCCGAATTTATTGATGGTTGTTTGCCATGTCACCGGTTACACTGTTCCGCTTTTATTTTCTCTGATGTGATTGCCAACGACTTTGTGTTGATCAACCACTCCTTTGGATGTACTTCTGAATGCAGTAAGGTACCCCACTCTGAGTTAGTGATTTTCGTGGAAAAGCATTCTCTATTCTGCATGTGAAAGATTGTGTAGCACGGGATTTCCCGACAACACACACACAAAGCGCATTCATCTCTAATTCGCAGTAATTCTCATTCTGCTACACGTAGTAAATTTACCTTGATATATTCTTGAATTACGAAGCTAAATAACTCAGTTATTCCATATCTACTAAGGTTTCTTGATTTGGAAGAATACCTCATGATTGATTCTCGAGAAAAGTCTACATAATCATTATGGTCTATTTCCAGTCGAATTTTTCATTGACGAGCATGGCTAGTTGATCAGCAAGATTCTGTCATCACTTTTTACCTTTATCATGTTGTTACTGTCATTGCCAAAGCAAGTAAGAGACAACTTTTCACTACAAATTTTCTCCCTTCGGACAAATAAGGAGCTTTTTTGACTTGACCTGAGTGGTCATATTTACTGTCGGGAGTTGTTGAAATAGAGTCAAGTTTGTCAATCTGTGACCGAATTAACTATTAACTGAGCGTTGAGCTGCAAAAGCGATATTTTTTCACTTACTTTTCAATGTCCACTTCAACAGTGGTTCTCACGCATGTTTACCGCATGTTTGCACCCTATCAACCAGGTGTACCGCGGCTCACGTTTCCCACACTGTTCTTGGTTGTACGGTAAATCAGTGACTGTTGTGTTGATCGGCAAATTGTCACACACGTTCACACATACACACACGCACACATGTCTTCCATCGCACTAACTTTTGATTGGTCGTTTCTGTGATGTTTATTCTGTTCATAATTTAATGTGATTATTAGCATTGTTGAGTACTACCCTGACTTACACGTCCTCTTGATTATAATCAGTGAACAAAACCTACAGGTACGATCCATTGTGATGAATTGGAAGCGTTTTTTTACAGCCTCTCTACTACTTGCTAGTTACTGTAGTTATACAACTATATAGTCCCGCAATAATGCTAACGTGTACGAGAACAAGGCATACATATATGCTCCTTTCTTTATGAGTTTCGAGTAGTCCTATAAAGCTTTTCAATCACTGGGCTTCATGATTTGGGGTACTGACGGTTAATACTCTCAGCACATAATAATTCTCGGTGCACTCTGCTAAATAACTTGCGCAGATGGCACTAAGTCCGTCTCGTAGTGAGTGTCCTATACCTCAACAGTAAATGAAATCAAGTCGGACCCGTACTCGACGGTAGTCATCAGAAGTCTCACGTGCATGAATTATGCAGTACAACTGTACAAGGAACATAATGAGGACTTAAGGTGAAGAGTGAGGGTGTGTGTGTGTGTGTGTGAAATCACATGATCAGGATTTGAATGTACGTATTGGTTCACAGTCCTCATAAACCCAGCCACTTTTGAATTAGGCCCCGGTAGATGACCAACGACTCATCCAGGTGGGTCAGTTCTGTTTCCTGCTAAGACGAATAGGGAAAAGGAACGAAGCAGGGTAACACCCAATTGAATCAATTTGTGTACCTTGGTCACTCGAGCGCAATTAGGCCAGACATGAACTTGTCTCATAACTGTTTACAAGACGGCAATTGACACAATGCCGTCATCGGAAATTCACACCTCACGAATAAAGTTTCCAAATTTCCTTCATATTTTCACTTCAATAATAAAAAATGAACAATTTCCCACTTAATTTTATTTGTACAACAGGTTACGAAAGTTTTACGAGGCCTAGACCAGACAAAGTTTGTCGAGAGGAGAATGGACCGGTGGTTGTGGGAACCAATCCAAGAAAATCGAGGTTTAAATTTCACGAGTATGATCATCTGACGCAAAGCCAGGAGACGGAATGTTAATCGATAAGACTTTCTACCGAAGCAAACACGATTTAAATTAGGAAAATACGCAGCGGCAAAGTATCCGAGCTGAAAACATGGCCATGTCAATCCTATTCAGTTTCTTCCGTAAGGTCATTCCTGACACGCCTTGCACGAAACATGGTGTGCAAAATGGATCTACCCAGCCGAACGGATGCACTGGAATAGTTTGTATCCAAACTAGGTGCATTAAGAACTGACAAGACCAGAAGAAAGTAGCGGGAAAGCTTTTTGTCTGACTTGATTAGTACACGTTGGCTTATATGTAAGAGAATGCCTCCGACCATTGGAGGATAAGGTACGGACCAGTCATAAGGCAACTCCGTTGTACCGCATAATTTGACTGTCAAAGCCCGGCTTCACCTAACTGGTTGGATACTAGAAATGAAGCTATAGTGCACTGGGTAGCATGAAGAACTGTTTGAACTGCCACACTGGATCACATTTTGATGGAAATTATTTCATCTGCTTTTCATCAAGTTCGTGAATTCAGTGGACAATAAATAAACGGTAATTTCGAAAATCCGGAATTCCTCACAAGTGAGAGCTTCAAATTCAACATGCTAGAGTAGTTATCTTTAGCGGTGGTTGCGTATGTCCAACCTGACACACAGAGAAGCCTTAAGATCAGATACCAGTCAGTATCTCTTCAAATTGTTATATTTAGCCAACAGCCTTGTCACTACACAAATTCTGGCCAGGCCATAACCCTGATGTCACGGAACTCTAGTCAGCTTTCAGCTACATAACAGCTGCAAATGGTTTTATTATTGTTTTAACATAAAACTTGTGATTGATTGTTTTGAAAAAAATGTTTTCGTGCGAGAATCCATGCGCTTTGGATTCGGTAGCTTACAGAAGTGTCCAATTCAATACAATACCATGTAAAATAATTTTCCGAGTTCACTTAGCTATGGGCCGAGGAAATCCCTCTCCCACCCTATAGACCATTAGTGAGTATTCGTGTTTGAACCTCAGGCGAAAACAGCTCTCGTCTTTCTTCAAATTACGCTAGCAATACTTTCTGACTAGTGACCTTTTCACAATGCATTTTTTTCTCACCAGTAAAACGAGCTCCACTGAGTTCCGTTAGTCTGTTCATGTTACAAGGCATACATTTCAGAGTAAACGGTCTTATACGCATACATGCCGGATTAAAAGCGACTATGATGTTTTTTATTCAATTAACTATTCGAGAATTCAGTGTTCATGGTCGAGATATGATAAAGTCTCTCGTAAATGACTGTTAGACAGGTAAGATCAAGGTCCTGAAAAATTACGGACTTACAAAGAGAGTTCAAGATTTGTTCAAATCACACGATTCCACGTCGAATAATTCTGTCACGAATAATTTCCACTTTTTCACTCGCATTTTTCCACCAGTACAAAAGTCTTCTGGTCTAGAACGGAATTCAGTACTTTGGTGTGAGAGACAGAAGTCTTTGAGCACAAATGACTTAAATTCCTGGGAGATATGTGCAAGGATTAGAAAACGTTGTTCACTTGGTGTATTTTCCCGTGGGAAAGAGTTCTGAGCGCCCAGAAAGACCTGATCGTGATCATCCTGATCAGTGCAGATGAGAAGCAAATCGGGTGTCTATTCCCGTTTGCTCTCAGTCTTTATAATCTTCCTGTCAGCTAGAGTGGATATGGCTCCTGGAATGTGACACACACTTCTGGCCCGATACGAAAGCACATCACTCTTCTGCTCTGGTGTATTGTGGTCTCAGTTTTGCACCACCCCAACCAATAGCTCCTTTCACAGAGTGGTCGCCAATCCAGATAATGTGTAAACCAACAGGGACCCGATTGACTTCAGTTACGTGGGAGTCAATGAGTGCTGTGGTTTTTAACTACTTCACGGGACACCATGCGGTACACCTTCGTGACCACATGGGCTGAGGGACCCCAGCCTGTAAGAATCGCCATGAAAAAATATAACAAAAGCTCGCTTTGATTGGTTAACATGTGCTATACCAATTATTCTCTTTGATGCAACATATTTATGTAAATCAGTCCTGCAATAAGATAAATGTGCAGTTCCCAAGTCTTGGTCTTCTCGCTATTTTCGTGTGCGTGGTTCTGGGTTGGAGGTATATCAATTGGTTCTTTCAATCTGAGTATTGCAAATTGGTCGGCCATCCCCCGGAGAGGGAATTCTGTTCATTTTTCAGGACTACTGCAATCACAGGGCTTATCCACGTTATTGAGCATTGACTTGGTCGGTGAAAGTACCTGTTCTTTTACTTGAAGAGTGGAAATAAGAATAATGATCAGCTCGTCAATTTTCCAGGCAAACAAGGTTATACAATTACTCATAGAACGAAGCGGAACCCAGGTGGGGTGAAAAATCCGTTATTACTCTAGAAAGTCAGTGAAAAGGTGACAACAAAATGTGAGCCCCAATTTGTGGCCTCTTCCAGAGAATTCCCTGTTGACTCAATATCCTGAAGATATTAAGGAAACCAAGTAATAACCGTCGAGTGTGAAGAGACATTCGCACTGAACAACAACAAAAGAGTACCACGAGTCCCGGTTAGAGTGATTGTCACACTCGAATTTCTAACAGTGTAAACACAGAAACAGGGAAAGCACGTTTCACAGGATCTGTTCAGTCAGAAGTGGGGATAGACTGACATTGATATCGAATGCAATCAGCCAACAGAACTGATTAGGGGTTTTTGTTAGACCGACATCTAGTATGCTAATTTTCGGTATCGGTTGCAAGAAACTGTCAGAAGAAGAGAAATGTGACAGTCAACAGCATATAACCAGGGCTTTGTCGACACTAATTTAAACCCCTTTTCTGAATAAACTATGAGTTGTTTGAGTTTACACGCGTGTATTTTGAATAAATTCCTGGGATGCACGCATTTGAAAGATATGTGTCAGCTAGTTCCCATTTGGGATGAACAAGTTTAATTATTCATATTTTTTATGACTTATTGCCTAATGCGTAGAATTGCGATACAGCAATACCCTGCTAGGTACAGTTATGTTCCTTTGAGACAGTCAATTAAGGCCATTTCGGTCAACCCGAACCGATTTGGCACCGACTTCTCCGGTTACATGTGGATTATGCGTCGCACGGTTGACGCGTACCAGTAGGGTGACAGACAGGCAAGCGGTTGTTTGGATGGAATCTCGGGAATGAAGAGAGACAGGCGAAAGGGGAAACAGACTGATTGGCGGACTCAACTTGGCCAGCCTATTTCTCTGGTCGATCAATTCACCAATCAGAACCGCTTGTATTTCAGTCAGTCGAACTCATCGATCGTAATGGGGTTTGACCCGTGATATCCCATTCGAACGCGAATGCAAATCAAATTAATCCGTTAGCAGAACCACCCGCAAAAGAGAAAGTTCTTACGTGAAAAACAACCGAAGTAGTTTGGGTGGATGTAAAACACCTTAATGAGTACCATCAGTTTAGAACAAATTTGAGGCAAATGGATATGCAAATTATTCAGCTGGAAAGGCAATGATAAAGAAGCCCCGCGTAAAAATTATCCCGTTCAGTTTAAATTGACGAGTGGCAACTTGCACCATACCACCTTTCTAAAAATATTTTCAGGTCATTTTTCTTAGGTGAGCATTTTTCCGAATATAACAAACTGTGCTTATCCTTCTCAGGTGCTTCACAATGGTGCTTTAGAGGAGGTTGATTTGAACTCAAGTATGGGAAAGCCCGGATGAATTCCGTCGTCTATAGTGCTCTAATAGACGTAGACTTGCGTTTTTAGATGCTTACTGATGGGATAGACTTTTTATCAATACAATCCTAAATTACCTAATCGACCGACTCTTTAAAAAGGTTTACTTTCAAAAATGAAATTCTGACACTCCAGACCGTTTAAACAGTAATCCACTGTCGTCCGGATAGTTACCGCACCTGGCCTATTGGGAACTAATGTGGTTCTCCATTCCCATTCTCAGGGCCTGGTTGCCCGTTGTCCCAAATAGTGCCTTCGTGGCTACAGGGTATGTACCTCTTCCAAAGCACTCATGAGCGAGCTTGTTAAAAAAAGTGAACGCACTTGTCATCACTATAACCAATAATGTCCCCGCAGTTAGCTTTCCAGTTTAGTGATTTTCCAACGGGTACACAATTTTCTAGTACTTTTCAAACTGTCTTAAGCAATGCAAGAACCTTTAATTAACACAGGCGATTGATTCCAGACAACTTTTGAGGAGCCCTTCCAGTAATATGAACTTACAAGTCTTATATATCGGATACTTGGCCTCGAGTGGCTTTGTTCGTCACAATGGAGCAGCCTGCGTGAAGACTTGTAAATTGAGCTCCTTTCCATCAAATTCACAGTCATATACTACGCACCGCAAACAAAACCTCCGTCTTTGCGCAGACATCTAACTCTGGGGTCCGTAGCTTTGAAGGTGATGAATTCCAAACAAGTGTACAAATGAACGATTTTTCATGCTGCGTGGTTGTCAAGCTTAGGGGCGAGGTGTGCCACAAATAGCCCTGCACTCCTGGATTAGAGTTCCATTTCGTGCTCCATGCATGATCCGTACACCGTGGTTGACTGCTTCTGATACGGATAAATCACCTTTGCAGTGTGGTTCGATCGATAATCAATGGTGAACTGAATAACAATTTCAAGCGCATGCCAAAAAAACGGGGCCCTTTATTTTTCTGCATACTTCCTCCCTTGTATCCTCCGACGAAACTATATCTGATCAGGATGACGGACTGCAAGGTACGACAAGGTATATCAAATTTTAGAACGAAACTATGTACTATGTGTTAGTCGGAGCAGATAGCTTGAAAGATAAGGGTGACAAGGCCCTACTTTACCTGGTTAGGTGGATACCTGAAACAAACCTATCGTGTGCTGGACCGCGCGTGCAGTCATTTGAATTTATACAGCAATCCAGTGGCCACTCTGTGTAGCCCAGATTTAGACCCGATTGAAAACCTTTGTGATATATATGTTTGAAACATTGGGTCCCCTTTATCCAATTCATGAGAACAGAGAGAAGACATAAGTCTCTGTTCTCATATATATGTTTGCCAAGTGCATAAGGATTCCATATTTCACCAGTCAAATAGTGAATGGATAACCACCGTTATGCGTGAATGGGTGAACACTGGCCATTGGGACAACCAAAGCGTCTTGTCAGATTTAGGCCGAGAAGATATAAGAGGGGGTTTTTAAGCAGAAAGCGATTGCTCTGACCAGGTATAGTTTCGTTAAAAAGCAGGAGTGGAAATAAACGGGGATATCAGGAGGTTCTCTACTTTTTTTTGAGCTCCGTGTATGGCGAGTTGTTTCTTAAATAAATGGCCATGAGGTAAAACCCCACTCATTCGCCTGTTGGGGTTCACGAATTCATAGATACATCAAAATTTCATCAGAATATAACCAGTTGCAACCCTACATGGCAGAGTAAGATTTTGAGGAAGATCAATCCACCTCACTTTGTTGATTCAGAAGGCATCACAAGAGGCACGACAGGGCACAGCATCGTGACTACATACGCTGACGAGCTCCAGCCATTTGTATACTGATCAGTTTTCCAATATAAATAACGTACAGTTCAACAGCATTAACTTCCTAACTATTTCGGTTTTTGTAGTTCTGCACTGAAGAGATTCCGACAAGTTCTCATCTCAGGCGTTGTAAATATTGCACATTTGTGCTGGAATATATTGTACCTAGACTACGCTTACCAAGGACAGACAAGATAAGAACAGCAGGATTATAATCTGATGGTGTTGGTTGGTGCAAACCCGTTTATGCCTAAGCAAAGGTGCGTTATTATTGGTGGATAACGCCTTAACCAATCACAAAGCGACCTAACTGGATCTGAATCATCTCTTTGTCAAAGTCAAGCCTCTTGTAATTGATTGGGTTTTGAAAATGATGCTGTAACTCAATTTGAAGGAGCTGTGAGGACGATAGACGACTTAAATACAGTCTTCGAAAAACATAAAACACTCCAAGCCACAATGTGAAACGGCAATAGCGCCAATGCAAAATAACTTGTTACTGTACAAGTTTTCTTTATTTTGCTGAATTGCACTGAAGTTTTCCGAATTCTGTGTAGTAGGAACTTCGCTCAGTTTATCTTTCGAACGGTGACACTAAAATGTCAGTCATGCAGTCCCACGCTTGACTGGGTTTTACCTTGCCGTGGCTGGTAAGGGGAAAACCGCAGCCAGTAAGTGAGTAGTATATCTTAATGGATGACATTAGTATACCGTACTTTGCGTGAGCTAGTGTGATCAAATGCTATTAGGTAAAACCGTTATCTTGTTTTTTTTTCAGCCATTTGTTATTTTTCTGTTCTCAGCAAACCATCTATTCTTTTGAGAGTAATGTATTAGTTACATCTTTAAATGTAATTAAAGAACTTTGGGAGCATGATGCGGGTCATAATCACAGGTTAAAATTCAGAAAAAAAAGTTTACCGGCGGTCCTAGTGATTCGTACCTAACATTCGCAATTCTTTCTAGTACGAAAAGGATTCTGGAATCCAACCTGGCAAACTATCGTGGTAGTACTGTACATTCTTTGTCAGTCCCACCCATCGACCCGGTCAAGGTATAAACTGCTTCCCTGCATCCAGTTATTCTGCTTCTAGCCTGTGTCCTAACAAACACGGATGTCATTCTGTCTAAAATGCAATCCTGATTTACTCCGTATCTTATTTCGGTGGCACTTTTAGTTGAAAAGCATTACTCAACTATGCCCGAGCTGGTATATATATATATATATATATATATATATATATATATATATATATATAACACAAAACACCGAATCGAAACTGCTTCTCAGCAGTTTTTCTTGTTTCACTATCACTCTGGTGATCTCTTATATATCGCGTGTTTCGTACACGAGGAAGTCCCTATCCACGCTTCAGTCAACTCCGGTGATGCACCTCTTCTCATAGGGGTCTAGATGAAAGAAAAATATCACAAACAATCTATCCTTTGGGCAAGAACAGATTTCATTTGTCCACGAAAGGACTCGTGGGCCAGTGTGAATACTCAACTCAACATCATATAACAGGGTAAGTTGAACTTTGTTCTCACTCAAATTCTGTTGTGTTTATGTTAGAGAAGTCCCTAGAAATGAACTTATGAACAATCGCTTTAACGTCGCGTAATGTCAGTATATTTGAGTAAAAGCAGTTGAGAATAAAGAAATTCACAGCAAGGAAGTTGTAGCACGATGCTTGCCATTCATAAAAGTATAAAATCGTGATGAAATGATTGCTTCGACAAGCGACTGAGTTCGCTATGGATTCTTTTCCAGCATCCATCCTATCAGATGAAGACGGACTCTGGTAGTGGGGCCGGCCGGAATCGGTCAGAACGTTTTATGACTGACCGGTACATTGTTTATCAATAGTATCACGAATTAGTGCTTAATAAAGCCGGTAAAACACTTACTTGTTATTCTCTTCCTGCCAGTTCTTGTTACACGTAGTCTATGCATGAGTTTCCAGTGCATACCGATGGCCGGGTAGATTCATTTTCCACATTTGATGTCACGGCATGGAGACGTTAGCTACTGAACATTTGAACTTGCATTTAAAACCATCTCAGATTGAATAGTGGCTTAAACGTTTCAAACTCTGATGTCAAGATCAGTCGGCCTTGTTTCTCAATCTGGTGTTCCAAGATGCACCAGCCAAATTAGGATTTAGGAAGTTGAAAAAAAAGTCTTTTGAGTCGTGATCTACCAGTCTATTTTCACGCAACTGAGGGTGTCGAAGTCGTATCACTGGTTCGAGGATATAGGTGAGTAGCTGTGAGTTTATTCTGCAACTAAATCCACAGGCTAACCATTGGAATGCTTGGAATTGTTTAGTAGAGCAGCGCTTTGGTCGGGTTATTGCATGAATCAACAACTTTGGCCTGTAGCAGAGACTGTCGGAATAGAAGGGCTAAAATTTGGTCTAAGCCTAAGGACTTATTTAAAAAAAACGATCACATAAATTCTGCTACCATGCCAGATACTATAATCATGAATAAACAAACAACGCTGAAGCCAATTTATCGGTGCCATAATTACCAAGCCTGTGTAAATCGATCAAGCCCGTCCAACACCACTGGGACCCCCAGGCGTCAACTCAGCGTTGATATCCATCGATGCCTCACGTTATCTGGCTAGCGGGAAGCTGGAATACTACACAGACTAAGTAGTATTTGACCGTTAACATGGATACTCGGTCCCCAAAAACGAAACTATGAAAGATGGTTTCAGTGTCGCAAAATGACATTATTTCTGAGCAAATGTGGTCATGGCAACTGTGAAAATCAGAGTAAGATATTTCTCACATCCTTAACCAATATAACGGTCTCTTGGAGGTGTATCTGACTGATACCTCTTGCAAAACTACAAACGAGTTGAACTGAAAGAATGTAGATTTCGGGTTAGAGCATCGTCCCTGGAATATTGCACACTGTGGTCACAAAACGGTTCTCGGAATCTGAAGCGGACGAAGACGTGAGCTTATTTGTTGTTCGCTTTTGCCGACTGCCATCGTCCGTCGGAAGTAACAAGACGGCTGCGCGACAAACACCTCCTAGTTACACGAAAGCGAGAAAATTCCATTCTGTAGTTTACAATTTCTTCCTAGAAAAAGTAACGTGACGAACCCAGATCTGTTTTTTTTGGTACCTCACCTCAGGCCAGTACAGTACACAAGCAAATTTATAGCGTTGCTCCATAATATGATCAAGCTTAGTAAAGCAAAAGCACAAAAATGAACATCAAATGGGTTTCCTTTTTTCATTTGCGTGGCTACATTGACCACCGCCTACACCAGTCCCGCATGTTTGTCTCACTATCATGTTGACCTTCGGCCACCGGAGCTGTGATGTCTTGACGAACTGCTTTTGCTAGCGCAGGATTGGTCTGTGTAACCTGATTGCAATCGCCTCGGTCGTAGACAGGATTCGTTATCTGACCCGCTTGATAATGTACAGCACTGGTCTAGGGAGAAATACCAAAGAGACTAACTAGTGTTCAGCAAGGTACATTTTCTAAGTTCAGATTATGAGAATATTTCACGAAATAATATCCTTTTCTATACATGTGATAAATCAAGGAGGATAAATGAAGGCATTCACTGAGATAGTATTTCCAAAATCACTAGGATTGTATGAGGCTTTTTAATACTTTGGTTTAGAGTAAGCTTACAACCACCTGCACTTTTCGTCTAATTTTTTTACCGTGTATATGTGGGCATGCAGTTCCACTTGTGTAAGCCTATATTTATCGTATATCGTCCCAATCTGAGGCACTCAGTCAGGACCGGGCTTGGGTTCTGCTGTGATCCACTTAATCTGTGGCAAGATAATCTGAAGGTTGTCAAATACCATTCCTAAGCTGTGATGAAAGAATGGTTTAGAACTTTCCCGTACAACCTCAGAGGTCCGAGGTTCGAATCCCGTCAGCGTCGGTCACACTAGCGGTAGACAGTTTGCGCATGTCACCCGGCTAATTACCACGCCTGAAGCATTTGAATCTCGTGTTGTTTTCCGCTCGAAGTCCAACGGTTTGGTTGCTGGTTATCTCCGATGCTGCATTGGGCCTTCGATGGAGTAAACCCTTTTGGCTTAATTGCAAAAGTTGGATGGTGATAATATATGAAAATTACTCAAACCCGAGGCTATGCAAGCCGAACTAGCGAGAGCCCGAAAACGGCGGGACAGTGCGTTGAGTTTACTACTAAACTGATCTGAATATGTTACGTCGATCGTAACAACTGGTAGATCAAAAATAGACCAATACCGGTGGGGTTTCGTGATTTCTGTGCTTCGCGATTCTGATTGACTTGGGGGTTCCTTCGTCTATTCGGTCACAAAGCCGTACGAAGCCGTGTCCCATGTGGTGCCAGCTGAATCATCATATCCTTTCCCTGCACATGCATGTAATGAAAAATGCCAACAAAGAGGGATCTATTGCAAGAAAATGGGCATGCTGACAGTTTCATGTGATCCCCGTGTCACCGTTTTGAGCAAACCTTCAGACCTAACTGTGATCATAAGAGCTTATAAAGTCCCAAAGATATTTTTGACACACTGGCTGACGAGATTAAGCTCGGGTAAACCCCTTTGATTCTCAGGTCTGGCATATCACATTTATTTCAATGCAGTAACAAGTTTACAGAAATAATACTGAAGAATGATGCGAATAAACCGTTTCTGAAATCATGACTAAAACAATAGTAAGTCCGGTCAAAAATGCACCTTAACTGACCAAAGAAGAAATCTCTGCGTGAGAAGTCATCTCTTACAAGCTTTGGCAATGACAATAACAACATGATAAAGGTAAAAGGTGATGACAGAATCTTGCTGATCAACTAGCCATGCTCGTCAATGAAAAATTCGACTGGAAATAGACCATAATGATTATGTAGACTTTTCTCGAGAATCAATCATGAGGTATTCTTCCAAATCAAGAAACCTTAGTAGATATGGAATAATTGAGTTATCTAGCTTCGTAGTTCAAGAATATATCAAGGTAAATTTACTACGTGTAGCAGAATGAGAATTACTGCGAATTAGAGATGAATGCGCTTTGTGTGTGTGTTGTCGGGAAATCCCGTGCTACACAATCTTTCACATGCAGAATAGAGAAAGCTTTTCCACGAAAATCACTAACTCAGAGTGGGGTACCTTACTGCATTCAGAAGTACATCCAAAGGAGTGGTTGATCAACACAAAGTCGTTAGTAATCACATCAAAGAAAATAAAAGCGGAACAGTGTAACCGGTGACATGGCAAACAACCATCAATAAATTCGGCGATGATATGGGTAGGTAGACGTGGAGACTACAGATGAGATACGTAAAATGTCAGCCTTCTTACATTGAAAAAGCTACCCTGTATATGATAGGTCCACTTAAGATCTGATGAGATAAGTATACTAAGATATTTATAGTACTGAACTATTTTCACGTTTGAACCTCCAATCATGAGGGTTGGATAATTTCATCACGATCAGGACTTACGATAAAGTGAAAAGAATGCCACTGTACACTTATTTGGATCAAGTGGTAATTTGATGGCGATGGACCGTTCTGTCATCACAGAAGTAGTCTATTGTAGTGGATAGATGTTATCACTGTTCCGGGATTCAGGATAGACCACAACATCGTCGGCATTTTTGAAAGCGAATGGTGACGAATTAGAGGGCAGGTGATACACGTAGTAAGCGAACAATAACGGTGATGAGATGGTACTTTGCAATATTTCAGTGGAAATGGGGATTATGGAGGACCCACGATCATTGAGATGTGTGAAGAGAAATAAATTTGTGAAATAGTCTCCTAACCAGTTGGAAAGCATTTGGGATATCCGTTGCCGATAAAGAAGATATTGTAGAAGTCCTCTGCTGAGCGAGTTGAAAGCCGGTGTATGCTCCGGAAAACAGACGTGGACGCGTACGGATTAATTAACTGTTCCACGCATTCTCAGAGTTCGACTTGGCTGCAGGAGGTCATGATTATCTGGAACTAATCATTGATTAGATTTGTCATGTGACTGTACGCGGTACAGCACAAAAGAAGTGGACAAAATCAACTGGTATGCTAACATCGGCTATATAAACAAAATATATCTGACAAAAATCCTATACAGCTATATGATATGTAGATGAATCTTCACCACGTGCATTAAGAGATATATGCACCTGATAGGCATGTTGTATAGCTCAAACAGTTAGATACCCCACGACATTGGAAGTAGTGCATTCAAACGTACGGGATATAATTGGCGCATGTGCCGAACAATTCGGATTCCGGTTGATCAAATGCAAGTGGAACGTAATCGGAATTCTGACGTGACATCACCATTGTGCGGTCATTGTGTGTTGCTAGTTATCTGAAAGTGTGTTGGATTAAAACCCGTCTGGTTATTCCATAACCTCATTATTGATTCATTGGTTTTATTGAACTTATACGCTTTAGTGTGTACACAGGATTGGCATCTTCGTCCGAACTATCTCTGGGCACGTTTCAGACGTTACTCCGGGGTAAGTGACAAACCCTAAGGATATGATCCGTCTTCCCACAAGAGTGGCACACGGTACTACGCATGGGAGAAAATTCTCTCCACAAGAAATAATGATTCGGCAGTGTCATATTTTGCTCCGGTATCTCTTCAGTTGCTGGCTTCAAAACTGGCCTTCTTAATGAACCTCTGGGTGTAAGAGTTTGCCACATGAGCCGAGCTTTAGCGAACTTTAGGTCTTGCCTCGGCAAAAGCCACTTCTATAACTCCACATGATTCACGCAGTCAGTCGCACCTGCCGTTGAGTCTCCAGATGATCTCCAAAGTTGTCTTTTTCAGTCTGCCTGTGGGAAAAAAGTAAATTCCCGAAATATCGTATTCGGACAACTAGCCAACGAATGGAATTCGGCGCATTCAGTCACCTGGAAGTTAACCCGAATTACGTATTCCAGTGCCATGGTCTTTTGTTTCCCACATACGAGTGATGCAAAGGGGTATGTTTGACCCACTAGCTCTGGTGAAATGACTCTTCTGGCCTCGAACCAAGTTATTTTAATAAAAGAAAACAGACAATTTATATCAGATGCATGAGCCATCATCACCTGTCGGTGCATCACAAACTGACTGATGCAAGATAGCATTGGGCAAAGTCTTTTCTGACCGCCTTTTTCGTGATACGGTCAGTCATCACCCGAGGGGAGTCTTTTCTCTCCTAATCAATCCGTTGTCTTGCATTTCGTGATTCCTTGCTCTCAAATCTTGATCTGGACTTTGAACCCGCGCTGGCAGCATATACGAGCTGGCTGTTTTCCGACGATAAATCTGCCCAAATTCCATTCACGGGTTCTCCAGAAAGCAGGATTCTTAATAAACAAATATAATTAACGGCTATCTGCCGTCAGAAAAACGCCATCTGGTTCTCATTCTACAAGTCCTTTCGAATACAGAATCACAGCTCGATTCATCCTATCCAACCCCCAGCTCATGTTGCAGCCGGATACATGTTCAATTGTTCCAGTCTGGGAAGCCTGGTGATGCGGTCCCCGTTGGACTGGTGGAAATACTTGGACCGGCAAGAGATACTGAAATTGCTCCAAACTAAAGCTAATTACGCCGAAGTAACAAGAAGATCTGCGCTGTGGAAGTGTACATGACTTTAACTACTTAACTCACTTTTGTTTCTGAATATGCTCAAGTGTTCTTATTCGTGAATTACTGGTCGACCCATCACAGCTGGTTTTGTTGTACTTGGTCTCGCTGGGCTTGACTGGCTGGGACCTCCGGCTGTCTGTGACCACTGTTCCTTACAGTACCGCATGAGCTGTATACCGAATCAGCACACAGTACTGCCTTGAACACCCAGGGAATCCTCAACTGGGACCTTGATTACATGTTGCTTCAACTAACTACCATATCGGTAGACTTCCCTGGTCTTGAGAGAAAACCCAATTAGAGGGTAGTTTGAGAATTGCAAATCTCGTCATGACAATGGTCTTTCATAAAGTAATTCCGCCTACAGTCGAATGGGGAATCATGAAGAAGATACTGTCATTCAGTTCCGATTTGCTTTGGCTCTTGTTCGAGGGTTCGAAGAGTCAGCGTACTCCATGGACACCTGCTGCCTTGCAGTTTGCACTTGATTGGTAAAACGTTACAGTTATAACCTTGAAAAGCCCAAGTGAGGTCAGAAAAAAGTAGAAAAAATGGCCAGTATCGGACAAGAAGCTGATTTATGGTAATTTTATCTTTTCTCTTAGCGGTTTTTCTGATTGGACAGTTGTTTATGGAAGAATTCTATTCAACCGCTGATCCTGGTTCACATCTATCGATTTACTGGACGGATGATGAATACCTATAACCACGTGTGGTATAGAGTTATAAGAAATCAGTTGGAAAATCCACCGTAACTCCACTGAGGACACTGTAGTTTTGAGAGGGAGTGTTGTCGTGGTAAACAGATTTTATGGAAACAAAGATGTTGTGCCGTACGACCTGAAAAAGGTCCCCGTCGCGTGTCCTAATCGCAAAGCTCCTAATCAGGTAAACAGAGAAGACTAGTAATTTATTACGTGATCAAAAGTGGTTAGTTTTATAGTGTGACCAAAACAGATTGGTGATACATTGCTCACCCAGCCGAGCTAACAGTCTCCGGATCGGCAACAAATCAGTTACTCAGGGGAACTATTTAGGTGGCATATTTGACTTCATGCTCCGTCAAAGTAGTATTATGCGTTGGCATGCCAACTTGATGATTTGATTGCACTTCTGATGCCCCTGATAGTGCGTGTGACACACCTGTATGCCGCTTCAATTTCTGTGGGAGATCTACTGTCAAGCCTTTTATCCAATGATGGTCACCAGGACATCTTATTACAAGACCAAATGTTCAGTATTAGTCTGGCCGAAAATGAAGTTGCCGCGGAAACTGAAGATGCCTTCTGCTCTCTGATAGAAGGAAAGTTACATCTGGTCTATTGAGCTTTACGAAACAAGCCAATTTTAGACCCGGGATGGGTTTTATTAACCGCATCTCTATCTATCAACGGATTTCACAACACATACGCTTCTCCAGTGAGTTTACCACCTCCATCTCTCCTGGTCTGCTTGCGGCATTCGACTCTGTCAAACGTACATTTCTCTGAAACTGCCTTTCATTGAAGGGTGGGTTAAAGAAATTCATTGATTTGTTTCAGTCATTGTAAGCAAACAGAGTGGACAAAGTTCGTGATTGTGATGATTTTTCACCGGGAGTTCACCACCGGAAGTACTTTTCTTCAAAACTTCCCTGTATCACTATCGATTTACAGCTGCGTAGTTATTTCCTGTTCTTGAAATAGCTCAGTTGCAGCGAGAGAATGATGGTATCGATCTGTTTTGGTCCGGCCCACCAGCTCTAGTGACAAGATTATTCCACAGTCGAAACATCTCGTTTTAATAATGCGAAGTATACAGTTTTCGCAGAAACAGGTGATGATTACAAACAAGTCTTTGCACAAAAAACGTACTGATTCACTCGGTATTCCTTTACAGCTCTTCCAGTTACCTAGCCTGGCTGTAAACCACTTGGTTGGTCCCGCTCCGGTGAATGCAAAAAAATATTAGCCACTGATTGGTCCTCCGCTGCGCTTCGCTGGCTCCAAACTTCCTCTAATCTAATAGGGCGAAGACATGCTGTCTGTTAAATGAACCAGGCCGTCTGAGGGCAATGTGGCCGTCAATGCACTTATCACGGATCTGTGAACTGTTTGACTTGGACAGTTCGGTGCATCTGCAAGCGTAGCAATATTTGTCGTGCGATAAGAATCATCGAAGTATAGAATCCCACTGCAGGACTGGGTGTCGTTGGTGATTCATCAAGCACTACATAGGATACGGCGCGATATAGCGTTGCTATCACTTGCGCTAAGAACCCTCAGCCAATCAGAATCACGAGGAACAGATAATAGAAAGTCCGTTGTGACTGGTTAACTCGTGTTCTACCAATTACTTCGTTTGGTGGAACATTCGTTCAGTTTGTAATTTGCGCGGGTAAATTGTGTGACTCACATGCTAAAAGTCAGAGGCCCTTCGGCTTGGCCTCGTAGCTAGGCTGGTAGAACATATGTCATGTAGTGTGGGTGGCAACAATGCGTGGGTCCGAATCCCGCCAGGATAAAAGACTCTTGTTATTTTGATCATTTCCAAAAAAAATATTTATTCAAATCAAATCTAAAGTAATGTTAAGCTACCGTTCGACAGCCTTGGCTTTCCTGTTATTTCAATACACTCTATCAATCCAAGTAGTACTAATAATATAGTCCTCTACACCAGCACTCTACAACCACTGATCTGAATAAACACTCAAGTAATCTGCAAGAGTGGAAATGTTTGAGGTCCGATTCAAATCTCAAAGTGTGGAACTCCGCTACTGGCCAGATTACTTTAAACCACATTATGTTCTATCAGGGGTGTCTTAGATGGAGTATATAAGTTGTGTTGAATGAGCAGTTACATCTTGACTGGTCGTCATATATCGAATTTAGCGTCATCGAGACTACGGAATCCTTATAGAGTTTCATGTATGGCATTCACGTGATATTCGTTTGTCCATCCAGGGCCGAGTACGCACAGCCGTAATTAGGTTTGTCCTTTAGTACGGTTCAGAAATTTGGTCGTTACGTGTGTAGAATACACCTAGGCTATAGATATCTTCACGACATCAGTCATACATTATAGGAACAACCCTTCTACATTTCTGAGGTTAGGCCTGAGATGCTAAGACAAATGAACTGAACTGAATCGTGTTACGCGTACCCATATACGAACTCCTTCAGTGTAAATTGTTCTCAAAGATGAGTAGCGAGTGAAGCGTGGAAGCATGTTTAGTCTAAGAAAAGACGAATGTCGTGAAACTTCCAACCATTGGGCTCGGCGGAGTGGGATATGTTAGGTTTGGGTCCACGAGATCACCACCGGACGGTTGGAGATATTTGGCACCATGATTCTTGTTGCAGTGGTTGGTAATCGAACTTTGTCAGCCAGATTTCTACTCATGTCCTTGTTTTCCACTTCTCACGATTCGAATTATATATCATTTCTGAATCGATATTGTAGTTCGCTCAACCAAAATGGACCACTGAGGTTCTTGCATTAGCCACATCCGATAATTGGCTGGTTCTGTCAATCCATGCGCAATCACATTTGCAACACCATTTTTCGATCAACTGTGACAATTTACCGAAATTCAATGGAACGAATAAGCTACGTTACGACTTGTCGGAACAATAAATAGAAATCCCACGTGAAACACGCTGGATTTCGTGTAAACAACCATTCCCAAATTAGCTTTGTTTTACACAGCTCCAGATGTTTATTTGGCCTATGCAAATAGCCTACACTTGTTCACAAATGGACAAGGATGGTTGTGTAACGTAAACAAAGGATCGCATGTTATGATCCTGAAATGACTTTTTATCCTGCAGTCGGTGTGCGGATCTATAGGTTTCTATATAACAATGTACAGCCTTGTTTTCAAACTGAAATTAGAAGAGAACTGCTGATAGTTGTTGAATCTTTCGCAAAGTAAAATGTTTGCTGTTATAATTGCATTTCAGTCGTCACTTTATGCTGTTATCACGTCATTCACGTTTAGTCAGTTAGTAACATGTACGATTTACCACCTTGTGATCATGCGTGTTTGATTCCCAGTGGAAACTCATCAAATATATACCGCTGAAGGCTACTGAAAAGAATGAAACAGCTGTACAATAAGTACGTCGATGGGTGATAATACTGCATGATAAACCAAAATCAATGATCGTTCGTTGTCATGTATCTTGATTTTACAGAAATTCCGCTGGGGTTTTGTCTTCATTCGAATGCTTCCCCAAACGGCCGGCGCTCTGTAGCTTCGTTACCGGTGTCCAACAGAATAGGTGAAGCCAGTCCTCGATTGTCAAGTTACGCAAACACAAGAAGGGTGCTTTATGGTTGACCGGTACTTTGTCTGTCAACAGTACATTGTTCTCCATTTGTTTCAAGTGATGATGTGAGAATTCACACTTTATGTACAAGTCAAGTCAGTTTTCGGATGCTCTATTTCCAGATTCCAGTCATTCCATTATTTCGGTGAACCGGTTAAATTTAATTCCCCAAGTTTCCTCACATATGCATGGCTCTGGGTGATGTCAACTGATTCCTTTCGGAGACTCCAACCGGAGAAGCTTGATTGTGCGTTCAACACATTCACAATTAAGCTATCTGGTCTGGCTTTGTCCCCTGATTTGGTCGATTCATCATCGCATGACTAGTCGTTCATCCACTTTGATCCGACTGGGAGACAAATTAGTCAAATTTGTCCAGTGACTTCAAGGATTACCTCACTGTTATTCCAAGCTTAACATAGTTTGTATAATATGATTCATCATGCAGCTTCAACGCTCAACTCACCATTGAAAACCATGCAAGTACTGTACAGCTGTTTCATCCTTGTTGGGAATCATCAGCAGTGCACATCCACCAAGCACCCATGGGGATTCGGACCCGAGGTGAACGACTGTGAACCGAACACCTCAACCACGAGGCTATCCGGGATGGCTCTCAGCGGTTTGTTTAACATCTGTACTACATGATATAACACCCTTCCGTCACTGGCTCTGAACGGAAACAACCCGATTCCCGTACAGCGATCGACTCCTATGATGGATGACTTAATAGCGTGTTTAAGTTCATGAAAGGAGTGCAGTATGCTAGGAACAAAATCGATAACAGATTGGGTAGGAAGTTCATTGAATCAGCAGCGCTATAATGATCTCGTGCACACTCGTCACATTTTTCTCAATCGCAAACGATGACTATCGACCGCAGGGGATTCCAGTCATGGAAATTGAGGGCCAATGAGCAGACACAACAGGTAGACGTGAACGAGACCCTAAAATGACTGTTGAATAGAAAAGTCACGTGAACAACTAGTTGTAAATAACTGATGAGCTTTCTGATAGGATAAACAGACAAATTTTAATTGGTACAAATCAGCTAGTTTCACTCAACAATAAGACGTTTGGGAGCCAATGTACAATTGTTTAATTAGGCGTGTTTCGGCATGAGGAGCAATGCATATTCAACTGAGATTTGAGTTCTAATATCAGAGATGGGGATTGTTCCACACTACCATTGGGGTACTCAGCTGTCTACAAATTAGCAACTATAATTCCTACCCCAGAGTTATTTTTGGAGAGTTGGCAGCATGAATACGTTACGTGACTTGTGCAACAACACGTCGACCATATCTCCACCGTTACCTTCTGTGACTTTAAGGCACATTTTATATCAGACGAGATTACTCGCACTTCTCATATCTAAAAGTCCAATCCTGCCACTGGTTTTGAATGGTACGAAGCAATTGCCCTTACAGCTATGGACTGCTGTGGCAGACGACTTCTCTGCGTAAGTTTATGTGGTAACGACTGCATTCCCTTATTAAATAACGTACACAGTTTGGCCACTTGTCCAATGGAGTCCATCCCCGGGGGCTGGAATTCCCTATGGGACTCGATGGATAGGCACTGCTGACGAATAATAACAACAAAAGAACAACTGTGCAAACTGCTTTATTGGTTTGTAATATTAAGTTGTGTATTTATATTGCTTGGAGACTCGTTTCACAAACAAATCAGGTGTCTTACTAAGTAAATTGTCCTTCTACTCATCAGCTAACGGTTATGACTACTGTTCAGACCAGGTTCGGGGGTGGACCAGTTGGACGACATTGCCTGAAACTTTCGAGACGAAATACGGCAAGCTGAGTTGGTAGAAATAACCAGTCAGAAGATAATGTGAAGAACTGTGGCGCAAGTGTGTGTGTTTGTGTGAGTATGTGTCTGCATGTATCACTCTGTCAGATAACACAATGATCCGGCAGTAGGCAGTATGGAGCACAGCCATTTATAGCGTGGGAGATGTGAGAAACACGCATAAGAAAGTAAAAAGCAATGCGGTCATTCGACTTCAGTGAGCATGAATCCGATCCCGTAAATCGATTGAATATAGCCTTTTGGGTGAAACTGATATGTACTGGCAAGATTCGAACGACGGATGAGGAGAAATTAAGTTGACAATGGTGACCTTTCACCTCCTTACTGCACTGTTCTTAATACTTATACTAAGAAGTATTGAAGTAACTCCAACACCGAACCTCGC